>SMJT01000137.1:0-309519 GCA_004349715.1 Crucihimalaya himalaica
AGCGACCTAACTGCTTCATTATCATCTACTGAACCTTGCTAGGTTGGTGATGGATCTGGACAAGTTTGTTGACATGATCCTTGGGGAAGAGCTTAGACTTTTCAATTATTCTGATTTCATCGCGTGAAGACTAGCTGCATATCACCAGGACTTATTCACTAATCCACGGATTTGTCCAAGCGTTGCCAGGTCCTGGATTTACTTTAGCCCTACCCAGAATTAGGCAAAAGATGGTCGGAGAACCTTTCCCCAAATAACCCCGCCTTGAGCCCATTGACTCCCATAGGCCACCTCTTCCTATCTTACAAAGGATCGAGAGGGGCAGGAAAAACCTCAGAAAATGGTATCCTCAAGCAGTATGTCTGTTATTATATTATATGGATACACATGTTGTGTCTGTTAATTTATATTCTCTGAATCTCCCTCTATTCATTTTTATGTTAGTATACCTACATTTCTACAGCTTTTTGGAAAAAACATTGGCATCAGATTGTTCCCACAGTGTGGGCATGAGAGGATAATTGAGGATGAGAGAATTGCTCAACATTTTGAAAGCAATTGTATGCGGACATTTTCTCAACGAACCTTGGCAGTGCGCAGTAAAGGACACTAGCGGTCTACGCGAGTGAGTTGCTTACAACCCTTTCAAGGTTGAGAGTTCCTTTGAAGTTGGAAGGCAGAGGTGAAGATGAGGGTGAGGATGAAGCCTTATCATGGCCTTTAAGGAGGGGAGCTAGAAGCTCCTGAAGAGAGTAGTTTGAAAAAAGCCCGTCATCCCCTAACGTTTGAGCAGCGCCATATTGTGATGCGGTTGGAAAGGATTGTATTTGACACTCGACTTAACACGTGTGAGGCAGATTGAAGGGGCAGTTGGTTGAGCTTGTGAACGAAGATTGTCTTACTCACTGACAAAGTAGACGGGTCTGAGTTCTGCTTTTGGATAAGTTCACCAGCGGAGCTATTGAAGAATATACCCGAGGAAGCTGAAAGATAATTCCTCAGGAGAAGCAGGCTGAATCTTGAAGCCAAATTCAATCAACCTGATGAACGGGGTTAGTCTTCAAAACCTTATCCAACGATCCCCAAGGGGCAGAGAAAAATAAAAGAGTAGCTGCCATGAGTAGTCAGTGACACAGATGATTGAAATTTGTTGCATGTTTAAACTCTTTATTTTGGATTGTTGTTGGGAAAATGTTAGAAAGATGTTTTTGTTTGTGCTTACAATAAAAAAGATGTTTGTGCCAATTGAAAATTGCTTCAAAACTATGTTTGCTTCAAAACTATGTTTGCTTTCAAAACTATGTTTGCTTCAAACTATGTTTGCTTTCAAACTATTTTGCTTCAAACTATGTTTGCTTCAAAACTATGCAGAGCAGTGAAGCATGTTGTGCTGGTAAGAAAACTCCAAAGATGTAGATACGTAGTTTTGATAAAAGCAAAAAAGGCAAAATAGAAACTTGAAGGAGAAAAGCAAGCAAATGCTAATAGCTAAGAAGCATGGGTGATTTAAGAAAAAGTTGCAAGAGAGGCTGGTTGTCGGCCTGCAATGGCTAATGACCCTTTTGCGTCCTATTTGCCATTGACAAAAAGCCAAGCTGACATGCCATTCTTGGCGACTTGCCCGTAAGTGCACTATGTTAATAATCCTTTTAAACATAGCTTTATCCTGTGACGTGATTTTTGAATGTGTGTAACTTCATTTTAAAAGGAGTTGAAGGAGAAAAACCTAAGGAACACTCAACCACACACTGGTACCCAAGTGCTTAATGACTCCCAGAATATTGCTTTGGACCGGTGAGACTTCTGTAATAAGTCTGAGATGAAGTCTGAGAGTGAGGTCTCAAACTTCACTCTCAGACTTCACTCTCAGACTTTTATATGGATACTTTTTTTTTAATCGTTACTTGTAAGTTTGCTTCTACAATAACAATTATTTGCTTACTGCCACACATTGATGCTGGAATCAATCTCCTAAGACAACGGTTCACGAAGCATCCAGAAGTATTAGGAGCGACAGAATCTGCTTCGTTGATTCCATCTTCACACGATTGTGGAGGCTAAGTATGACGATTTTCTGAGAACTGGTGATGAACACAGAAGGGGCAGAATGGCTACCTCCTGGTGCGTATGATCTTGCCCACCGGACTGCAACCAGATTTCTGCAGATCTATAAGATGTGGGGTGAAGATGTGGATTGGAAATCTACACATCCCTTACATCAAGGCTATGCATTGGGTGCTCTACTGATTAATATTCATAACAGGAACATCTTTATTTGGCGATAGCGATCTAACGGTAGCAAAGATATGGAGAGTGAGGCTGCAATATTATTTTCTGTGCGATATAATGGCTTTATCTTATGAACATTGTAGTTCCTGCCCGAGCTAAAAGATAAGTACCCTTATTGAGCATTTACACATACGAGCGGGTTCGCACAAGGAAGTGTTCCTTAAAAACAATAACAGCGCGTGACTTGTGGAGTGTATTGCCTAAGTACATCGAGTGTCATGCGCTTGGGCATACCATTTCATCAACCTCCGCTTGTGTTGATAAGAACATCAAGTCATAAGGGAGAATGGCTACAGAAATATACGATGCAGCTCGGCATAACAGGGACCTGAGAACCGGTTACGAAGGTTTGGATTTGTACGAAGGGCGATAAATTTGATATTTTGTATGTTGTATAAATAATGGATATTTAACTAGGGTTTTGTATGTTGCTATAAATCTAGCATAACCGTATATTTTGTACAGTTTCATCTATTAGCTATCTTAAGGAAAACCCAAAAAATACAAAAAGTTATTAAGTAAAAAAGTCGTAGACTCATCTTCGTACAAAACCCTTAATTTAGGACATCAATTAAGACTTCATCCACAACTCCACAGAAATAACTGGTCATACAGTATAAATGGAAGACTTTCATCCACAGACTTCCACGGAGACTTTCATTCTGCGTCCTGAAATCTATGATAGACTCTACGGCAGATTCAAATATAGACTCTATGGAGACTTGTATACTGTTTCAAAAACCCTGGTAAGGGACTTCTGGTTAGGGAGACTCTCCATTTTTAGACTTCTCAATACGATAAAAGCACGCCAAACGAAATGGAACTTCCGTGAAACGTTCGCTTCTTATCATTATTACTTTCTCCAAAACACGCAACCGACTTCTTTGAATCAACTATATTACTGAGTTAGATCTTAAAATTTACAGTTTCATCTATTGCTATCTAAGAAATCCCAAAATATCTTTTATTAAAAAAAAAAAAAATGTCGTACACACAGACTTCCACGGGAGACTTCATCCTGCATCCTGTTCGAGCTTCCCAAATATCTTCTAAAATTTACAGTTTCAACTATTGCCTATCTAAGGAATCCCAAATATCTTTTTAATAATGCAATTACTCGAAAATTAGAGCTGCAAAAGGGACAAAAAAAGTTGTTAGACAGGCAAAAGTATAATCGGAAGACTTCAGTCCACAACTTCCACGGGAGACTTCATCTGCATCCTAACATTTTAGTTAGGACTTCTACGGGAGACTTCAAAATAACAAGACTTCTTCATGGACACTTCGATACGTCCCTGAAATTGACTTCTTGGAGACTTCAGAGCATGACTTCTACTTTCCTTCAACCTTGAAACTCTACGTGACAAAAAAGAAGAAAAACAGAGTCCTCTTAAAACAGAGTCCCCTCAAAAACAGAGCCCCCTCAAAACAAAGATTTTTTACTTACCCAGTTAGCCGCTAGTATGTCCAGATTGCCTGCATTTTTGAACAACTATACTGCTTGCTGAGCCTTCCGCGGTATTTGGCGTAGTCTTTCTTTGGCAATTCAAGCCACGTTTGCCACCTTGACTTCTTCTGCCTTCCAGGAGGACGCCGGATGAGTGGAGGAAAACCTTGGCCAAACTCGGGCTCTTTGATATCGACGGTGTTGGGGAAAACTGTTGCCTGCATACGTCGAATACAAAATATTCCTTTTTGATGACGGGGCTACGAGCGCGGCAACATCCATTTTGAAGCGCCAAGAGCAAGCAACAATTAGCATGCGAAGACAGGTATTTCTCAACATTCCATACACTCCACATCCACATGTTCGATGTTGGAAATCAACGATACAATCTCTATGTCCTTCCCTATTTGGCACCCCTTATTGAGCGGAGGGGTTTTCAAAGTGAAATTGTTCATTATCCGCCGGTACCCGATTAACCTCCACCACGTAAGTTTTGATCATATTCCAGTTACACAAATAGAACTTAGGGAACTTTTGCATGTTTAATAGGTTAGTAAAACACAAAGGATATTTAGTAATAGAATTATGTCCTTTTCATGTTAATTGGAAATTTCTTAAATATCGTGACGGTTTGGGTAATGTAGGTTCGTATTCAGCACCCAGATCTACCACCCTAATGTTGATCGCGGGATTATCTACTTGAGATTGCTCCTCCCAGAGCACTGGAGAGTCGACTACAACATAACTCACAGTATTTGGAGGCTCTTGTGAATATGTTGTATGAGCCAGAGTTGGGTGAAGGAGATCATTTTTGTGGATTCCGTTGCTGAAGTCTACCTTAAAGATGGGACCGTTTCAATGAGAAGGCACGAGAAGGAAATGTCTTGAAACTTTGCCGGAGGATCAAAGAGCACCTGATCCTTTAAGATCTCTATGAAAAGAGCGGTTGGGGGTGGTTTTATGTAAATTATATTCTTCCAAACCTGTATTATGTTAATTATGGTTCGGAACCTGTTTATTGTATTTATGTTATTCCTTAATTACTCTTATATAAGTAAAGAAAGTTTAAGACTTTATCTTCGTAAAAAATACAAAAAATACTGGTCATACAATTAAAAAACGCAATACATCGATTAATTAGAACTGCAAATAAAACAAAAAGTTAAGAACAGCAAAGTATAAAAAGTATAATTATATAAGTTAAAAAGTGTAGACTTCATCTCGTACAAAACCCTAATTTTAGACATAAATGGTAAGACTTCATCTACAGACTTCCACGGGAGACTTCATCTGCGTCCTGAACATCTAGTTTATAGACTTTCTACGAGCGACTCAAAATACAAACATCTCTGGAGGACTTCGTATACGCCTGAACTGACTTCTATGGAGACTTCAGAGCAGACTTCTATTTCCTTCAACTTGAATCTCTACGCTAACATAAAAAAAAAAAAACAGAATCCTTAAAACAGATTCCCCTTCAAAAACAGAGCCCCTCAACAAAAGATTTTAACTTACACAGTTAGCGCGAGTGTATGGCAGATTGCCTGCATTTTTGAAACAACTATATTGTTGTGAGCCATTCCCCCACGTTTTGGCCGTGTCTTTTCTTTGGCGATTTCATAGCCACGTTTGCCACCTTGACTTCTTCTGCCTTCCTCGGAGGACCCGGATGAGTGGAGGGAAAACCTTGCAAACTCGCGGCTTTTTGATATCGCCGGTTTTGGGGAAAATTATTGCCTGCATACGTACGAATACAAATATTCCTTTTTGTATGACGGGGCATACGAGGCGGCCAAATCCATTTTAAGCTCAAGAGCTAGCAACACAACATCAGTTTAGTCTCTTTGTCTGTCCCTTAAAACGTCATGTATCTGTTAATAAAATCATTAATGCCGTATATGCATACGCAGCCCTCTGACCAAGTACATAAGTTGCTTTCCCTTGTACTCTGATTATGTATTCTGTAGTGATTAATAACATATCCTCTTTGTTGCCCCATGGCATAACAGTTCAATGGCATTTTTAATCGAGGCGCTGCCTGTCGGAACTTATGACCAAAGAAATGATCGAGACACATCCACTCAACTTAGTGAAAACCATCCATGACTTCATCATTTCAGAGTAACTCTACAATAGCAAAAGCTAACGGGAATAGTTGAAATTCCCGTCCTGGCCGCGCCAAGCCACTAGCATAACTCCACCTTACTTCCCCGGTAGATGACACCCATCCACCACCATAACTCTTCTCAGAAACTGAAAACCGGTGAATAGAGGCTCCAAGAGCCATAAACAGATATTTTGAATCTGTTTGATCATCAACCACAAGATCAGTGACAGTTCCGGAGTGGCTAGCCCGATGCGATAGAGATAAGACGGCAGCTGCTCATTATACATCTTCAGCTGTTCCTCACCAAGTGTTGTGCAAATTATTAAAGCTCTATAGGAAGTGGATATAATTCATCTGCATACCATATTTATTCTTCATTGCAGATCTAATCATCTTCGGCGTTTACTCATCGATTGTTCCCCATTCATCATAAAACATTTAGCAATATATCTCGGAGCATGACGTTTGCGCAGAGAAATTCGGTCTGCAACATTGCAAGTATGATCATTTTGTACAAGGTAACCCAAAACCTTTTTGGTTCATTTTTCCACAGCCGCTCTAATCCTCCAATTGCATCCTTTCACACCGCAGATGGCTACGAACAACTTTTGTGTAGACTTATGCACTTTGAACTGTGAATTTCGACATTATAGCCGTCAACCGCAGCTGGATACAAGCGCATCCCTTGTAAGAAAACTCGCCAGTCGATAGATACCGTCTGACCATGTCATGTTGGATCTGGGCCTTCACCAAAAAGCCACCTTCCGAACAACAGGACACGTATTATTCCTCATCATCATTTTCACTACCATCCTCATCCTCAACTTTCCCAACACAGTATAATCCTCAAGGTATTCTTTTTAACCTCACCACATGAGATTCTTCCGCCATCATCATCGTCGTTGACGTTAACCTCACCACCATCAGATATATCCATATCTTCGTCTTCAAACTCTTCTACATCCTGAAGGTCTTCGTCAACACTTTCACCAGCAACTTCATTGCCACTAAGCCATACCAAAACGACTCGAGACGCAAAGGCGTACAGCATGCGTTTTACATAACTCAACCAAGGACCGCACTTGTCTATCATTTGAGACATGCATAGGTGGTGTAGGGCAATCCGTGTCCGTTAGTTGCAACATTGAATTCGGCAACGAGTAAGTTAACTCGACGAAGTCGTTTCTTGTCCAGCTCATAGTCTGCTAGTTGCCATCTCAATGAGTTCACAGTGTGTACAAGAATCACTCAAGAAAAACATTCTCCCTCCTTTGGGATGATCCACCTCAAAATGCCACTTACAGTCTCTCATCACCCATTCTCCAAAGACAGCAGGTACATGAAACCATTTTCTTGAAAGACATTTGAAACAACACAAAGGCAAACTGTTAGTTTGTTTCACAGTAGACTTCAAAGGTGAAATCTGTTGAAAAATAATTATCAGAAATTCGTAAAATCGATTTAAGATAGAATATATAGACATTGAGATGTGAAATCATACATAAACAACAACAATAACTAATACACATGTAAAAAATTTAAAATCTCGAAAATGCATATTATATATGATAAAATCCATTTTTAAAAAGATAGTGCAAGAGACTTCTCGAACGAAGTCTACGCACAGACATCTCTGTGTAAGTCAAAATTTATAACCTAAACACCCAATAAGTTCAGAAAAATATATAAAAATATTATGCGATTAAAATAGTTCAAATTTTCTAAAAACATCAAAATCCATCGTAACACACATGTTAGGACAAGAAAAAAAAAATACAAATAGGCTAAAATTGCATTTTTACTAAATTATCATTAGAGACTTCACAGGCGAAGTCTCTCAGTAGACTTCTTGATGAGTCTGCTCTGCTATGGGAAGCAGACTTCGCCCGTGAAGTCTAAATTTATAACCTAAACACCTTATAAGGTCAGAAAAAAATATAAAAAAATAATTATGCGATTAAAATAGTTCAAATTTCTAAAACATCAAATCCATACGTAACACACATGTTAGAAACAAGAAAAAAAAAACTAATTACAAATAGGCTAAAATTGCATTTTACTAAAATTATCATTAGAGACTTCACAGGCGAAGTCTCTTAGTAGACTTCTCCGATGAAGTCTGCTTTGCTATCTGAAGCAGACTTCGCCCGTGAAGTCTAAGCATGGGTCTAATTTGCAATTGACCAGATTTTTGACTTTTTTAGCAGACTTCACATGCGCAGTCTGCTACACAAGGAGACTTCGTCAGAGGAGTCATATACCAGTTTGGGGTCTAGTTTTGCAATTGACCACAGTTTTGACTTTTTTTGTAGACTTCATCTAGGAAGTCTTTTCGTAATAGACTTCATTTAGGAAGTCTATTACGTAATTAGATTCCTCGATGAAGTCTTTATGCCTTCAGAGACTTCTTCGCCGAAGTCTACCCATAAAGTAGGGTATAGTTTTGCAATTGACCAGAGTTTGACTTTTACATGAGACTTCGTCTGAGAAGTCTATTTAGAAAAAGGGTTACTTTTGCAATTGACCAAAAAATTTTTATTTTTAAATTCCAGAATTACCGATGGTTGTAGACTTCATACGAGAAGTCTACCAATAGTCAATGTTTCGGAATTTTGGTCAAATGCAAAACTAACCCCTTTTTCACGGCAGACTTCTCAGATGAAGTCTCGATAAATAGTCTTCGTTCGGTCAATTGCAAAAACTAACCGCCTTTTTTCGCAGACTTCACAGAAGAAGTCTTTGTACAAAGTCAGACTAACGGTCAATTGCAAACTAGACCCCTTGCAACCAGACTTCGACGGTGAAGTCTAAACCACCGTTTTTGTTTTCAAAGGAGAACTTCAGACTTCATCGTGGTTCAATCGTGAAGTCTGAGACCCAAAAAGTCAATTGCAAAACTAACCCCCAGTTGACTATTGAGACTTCACCATGAAGTCTGCCTTCTGGAAAATCGGAGAAATGAAGCAAAAATTACCAAGATTTCGGTTTGAGCTTGTGTTTAGCTTCTTAAACGGCCAAGAACTGATCACGCCAAAATACCCAAGCAACCCAAGCGTTATTATGCTCGAATCTTAGTAAATCGCAAGATATATGGATGGTAAATATTGAAAACGATATTATAGAGTTAAAATGGTTGAAGAGAAGAGGAGATCGACAAAAATGGAGCTTTTAACTCAGTTTTAAAGCATTAACATCACTTAATTCGGTTGTTTGAAGCATTGAGAGCTCAATTTTTTGGTAAGTGTGGTTGGGAACTATTGAAGACGATGGCATTTTCGTTATTACGTGAAAATCTTTGGGTTATTGTTTTTCAAACCCAGCTACCAGACTTCACAGGAGAAGTCTGCGCTAGGTATTTTTGTGAAAAAAGAAGCTGGAAGGGTATTTTAAGGCATTTTGAAAAGAAAGGAAGATGGTCTAGTTTTGGAATTGACTTCAAAGAAGGGTCTAGTTTAACAAGAAGCTCTATAAAAAAAGCCTTATAAAAAAAAGAATAAAATATCGGAATCTAGATAAAGTGATTTTATAAGAAACGTCAGCCACTTGGCCACTCATTCTTATCAACCTTTTAGATTTGAGAATTAAATCCATAATTCATTGTTTGATTACTAAATTATGCTACCTTGATAAGTAGCACTTTGTGAGAGCATTACACTCAATAAAATATTAATAAAATTTTAAAATATATGTGAGAGAAGATTATGAGTTTCTTAGTAAGAAATCATAATTTTTTTTGTTTAAGAAACTACAGTTTCTTACTAAGAAACTCACATGACAAGTGTCATATAATGATTAGTCAATTAGATTTGATAAATTTAAGTTAAATTAAAAATCTAAATTTTTTTAAAAATATTGCTATTTTATTGTCAAGATACTCATTGGGTATAACATGGGAGTTTTACAGTAGCAGCTCCGGTAAAATAAGAACAAAGAGGATCAAACAATAAGTTAGATTTGATAATGACTTCAATTTGAGTAGGATATTTAAAGTAGTATTCCTAATTTTTCTTTCAACTTCTCATCCAATCAAGATTCTAGAGAAGTTATATTTGTAAGGTTGACAAGGAAAGTTGCAATGATAAAAGAAACAAACAAAAAACTTTCCAGAAGGAGAAACAAACATGCTCTAATCAAACGAAAGTAAGCAATAAATATACCAATGAGACAATATAAATTAGGAATGATCCAAAAAAACGAGTGTTGAGATCCACTGATCATCATCAATACAGCAAGCATTAAAAAAAAAAAAAAAAAAAAGATAAAACCCCAAATGTTGATATAAAAGTGCAAGATGTGATACTCCAACAGAAAATTTTAAGTCTGATTATACAACAAAAGACATGAAGATAACAATGCAAAGATTTAATTATGTGTAGATAGGCAGATGAACAGTTTGATAAGAGATTCGTTTGGGAAGAGATGCGATCATATTCAGCAGATTTTTACATCTGTATCTGCTCTCACTAAAGTAACTTCCATCGTCTTCAACGGTTCCAGTTCCAAGAGGTGCTGGTATTGTTACTGCTAGAGTTCCTGAAAAGGCTCTTCAGTTTGCTGATATTGATGATGTCCTTACTTACCAAAACCCTTGGAAACTTCGTCAAGGTTTGATTTTGATCCTTCTTTTTGCAGATTGATTGATGCATTTGTTTGTGTTTAGCTGACGGATTCTGTAATATTTGGTGCTAACACGGATTTAACTTTAACTTAGTAGGGGTTTAGTTCACATTAGCTTTAAGCTGTTTATTGTGAAGATGATGTGATGAAGACTTCACATTGTACCTCAAACTAAAGTTCTTGACGTGATTGTTGGCAATAAATGACTATTGATTAGTTTCATTTACCTATCTGAGGTGTAAGTGTAGCCAAATGCAGTTTGTAGATGATTGTGGAATGTGGATCTTTTTGATGTTCTTCTACTTAATTGCTTCATTTGATGGATATTGTTGCTTCATTAGCTGTTATTAATTGCCTTCAGAAGACATATGGGTTCCTTACACCAGAGTTCTGGAAAGAGACCAGATTTGTGAAATCGCCATACCAAGAGCACACTGATCTCCTGGCGTCTAAGGCTCTTCCTGCCACCAAGGTTATCACCGAGGCTGAAGAGTGAAGACCATTCTTAAGCCCTTCATGAGATAAGTTTTGTTTTATAGGTTTTGGTTGTCTCAGATATTAATTCCTTCTTTGGAAAAGAGCCAGTTTGTTTCTTGCGTCAATGCAAATTTAATGAAATGGCTTTTGCAATAATGCATGTCTATTTCTCAGTTCTGGCATTTAATCGAAGGACCTAGTTTGAAGCAGCGTGTACTCATATATCTAACGTGAAGTAGATCCTAGTTACTCGTAGCAACACATTACACCTGACCTGAGTCCTTCGATGATACCAGATACATATTCTGTAATTGCTGAGCACTAGTAGCCCCATTAATTAAGGAAGCTCCTTTAATTTTCGACAATCAATAACAGAGAATGAAGAAGGGGCATGAGCCTATCCACTCTTCCCATTCCAATAGTCCCTGTATTGCAAGCTTCTGCAATTGAGGAAACCCACCGCCAGAACAAACCTCCCACAGAGAGCATCCCTAAACTAAACCTCTTTCAACTGAAGCAATTTCTCAAGAATTGGCACCGGATCCTCCTCCAAAAGACATAAGGATAGATCTAACATTATTAGGTGAGGGAGGTGTTGTTCTTTAGGAAATCTTGGCATGTGTATACTCAAACTCAGTTTTTTTTAGATGAACGAAATAATCTAATACTATTTCTTCTTTTATCCTCCTATTAAACTCTATTTTAAGATTTTCATGGTGTCAAAGACTGACACAGTCCATCTATTGATGCAGATACAATTTCTATACTCGTCTCCTCGGTTTTTTTGCCACAGATATTTTTGTGTAAACTCCTGTGAAACACAACCCCATGCGTTTGAATCAAAACTCCTTTCACTTTCATGTCTTTTGGCATTTGCTTCTTTCAGCAAAAAACTGTAACGTTTCCATACGATGTATCTCGGTAACTTGTTCAGACTCTTGATCAAGAGCTCCAAAGCTTCTGAACTCCAAATGACACAATCATCTTAGCTAGGCATGGGCATTTGGGTATTCGGTTCAGGTTTGGTTTGGTTTTTTTGGGTTTCGGGTCTTTCGGTACTAGAGATCGAGGTCCCATTCAGGTATTCGGGTCGGGTTCGGGTCGGTATCTCTCGGGTTCGGGTCGGTTCGGATCTTCACATAGACTATCCAAACTACTCGAATATATCCAAAATATCCGAAAACTCCGAATATTTTTTACCCGAATGTACCCAAATTACTTGATATTATCCAAAATAACCAAAAATCTCGAGTATTTTTTACCTGAATATACCCAAACTACTTGAAAAGTACTTGTAATACCCAAAAATTTAGTATATACACACACATATATAAATCTGGAACTCGTATACATGTCTATTTCATAAATCATACTAATATATTATTAATATATACTTATATTTCGATATGTTTGGATACCCGTTCGGGTTTGGGTTTTCAGGTTTTGAAATTTAGAACCCATTCAGGTATCTTAACATTTCGGGTTCGGATCGGGTATTTTGGTTCGAGTTCGGTTGGGATCTTCGGATCCGGGTATTATGCTCAGGCCTAATATTAGCCACAAGTCTCCATCTTTGACCATTAATAGTGGAGTGCATAATTTATTTATGAGGGGCCATTAGCAAGAAATAGTATATCAAAAGTTCAAAGCAGCTACCAAAGTTATAACTTACAAAGTTACATATAGAGATAAAGATTGTAGCCGAGTCGCTTGGTAACACACAAATAAAAGACAACACAAATAGAATTATACTAATGCAAGAATGACATGCCTCAGCTCTCTCTATGAATCAGCAAAGTAATAGATAGATATGAGTTTGTCATACCAGGCAGAGTTCGTGAAAACCAGTACAGGAGATCAAGTCCCAGTTAGACAATTCGTCGAACACCATCACTGCAGCTCTTCATGTATATTTCAGTTGCCTGAAATTGAAAACAAACATAGCTTATTTTACTCAATATAGCTAGAATATAAAGCCATATTCACGATCAAGTTTACAAGACTCAAATTGCCCAAAATTTAAACTGAACAACATTTTACCTGTGTACATAATATATACATAGGGATGTCTTTAATATATTACCTGCTTCATTCTTAGTAGAATTTAACAGAAGGAATGTGTTGGGCTTTGTAATAATCTTCTCCTCCTTCCGACAATCTCTCCTTCCATCTTTGGCCCAAAATTAAAACCTTTAAGGAAGAGATGAATCGCAGCCCATCAGGAAGCTCCTTTAATTTTGGACACCAACCAATATCAAGAGTATGAAGAAGGGGCATGAAGCCTTCTTCTACTATCCACTCTTCCCATTCCTCTAGTCCAATTAATTTAAGCGTATGCAATTTAGGAAAGTTGAATCTCAGGCGTAGCTCCTTTAACTTTGAGCACTGACCAATAAACAGAGTTTGAAGAAGGGGCATGGAGCCTTCTTCTACACCCCACTCTTCCCATTCCTCTAGTCCTTTTAATTTAAGCTCTTGCAACTGAGGAAACCCACCGGCTGTGCAAACCATTCTCCTCCCACTAAAAGATTTATATCCTAATTTAAGCTCTTTCAACTGAACCAATCTCTCTAGAATCGGCATCGGATCCTCCACCAAACAACAATTCTTCAAGATAATGGTTGTAAGGTGAGACGAGAAGTGTTGTTCATCAGGTAACTTGGGCATATATATCCTCAAATTCAGCTTTTTGAGATGAACGCAATCCAAAACAAATCCTTCTTCATCATTCTTGGGAGCATGAACTTCTTCATCAAATATAATAAGATCTTCCAAGTGTCTCAATTCACTTAGAGATGAAGATAAAGCTTCTATAGTACGACCCTTGGCTTTGCTATAGATAGAGAGAATCCTTATCTTTGTCATTCGTTGAAGATCCTTCACACTGCTATTTTTTGTTGAGAAAAGCTTCAACGTCTCTAAGTTGACTAGATTACCCAATTCCAACTTTGTCTTATCATGCATCCTCCACGGAAGACAGAGGTATGTCAATTCTTGCATCTCTTTCAAGAAATTGGGCATGTAGATTGGATATCTCACATCTACATATAAGTTTAAATAGAGCAGCTGCTTCAGGTTCCGCATAGAAGACGGTAGATGAGTTACATATGCATTATATAAACTCAAATATCTCAAGTGGATGAGCTTCCCAATACTAGAGGGTAACTTCCCTCCTTTAAACTGCGCATAAGAGAGATCTAAAACCCTCATCAACTGTAACCTTGTAAATCGCATACCTGATGGCATCCACTTTCTCCACCCTAAATTATTCTTGATATACAAGAGAGATCTAAGTTTTGGATTTTGCATCTCCCACTTCAGATCAAAAGTGCTATCAAGCTTGTGTATTGCGATTCTGCTAGATTTATAAGGAGATGGCGAGGCTGCAGATGAAGCACTTATCTCAACAATGTGTACAAAATTCTCTTCTTTAGCTTTAAGCAGACAAACTTCTCTCATCACATCATGTATTAAATCTTAAAGTAAAGTTTTAGCGTCTCTTTTAGAAATAACCATGTTTCTCTTCACCAATTCTTCTATAAATCCATCTGCGACCTGTATAATGGTTGCTCCATCGTGATACCTCGACCTTGGTATTCCTTCTGCAGCCCAGTAATAGGCCAACTCCTCTACATTTATTGCATAATCTTCTGGAAAATGAGCAAGGTAAAGGAAACAATGCTTCAAATAACTAGGCAACTCTTCGAAGCTCATAGATAATACACAGTCAATAGAATTGCTGTTAGCGATGGTTCTTCCAATCACGTTATGAGATCCAATATTCGTAGATAATCTCTCCCAATCATGCACTGTGTATTTTGTATTCAACAAACCTCCTAACGCTTTGATAGCCAATGGTAGTCCTTTACAATGTTTGACCATTTCCTTACCCCACTTCTCATAAACCTCATATTCTGCACAACATCATAAAACAAGTAAATAATACTTCACTTTGAATATAAAACAAATATACAACTCAAAAGGATGTGATAATGGTATACTACAATCAATTAATCAGGGCTAAGAAGATTATCTTGAGATCATCCCAAAACATATCTCATTGGGATCCACAAAATCCCTTCCTATGAATGCTTACCGGAATCATCTTTCCTTGGCATTGCTATTCTTTCGAAAAGTGTCCAACTGTCTGCATCAGTTAAGATTTCTGGTTTAAAGTTGACATGTGTTTCTCCATGCATAGCGACATTTTCATTTCGAGAAGTAAGTAGCACCTTCCAACCTGCAAAATATTTACTTGTTTCATGATAACCAAACGCAAAGAGCATAATGAGTCTGAGTTGTTTAATCTTTCTAATTACTAAGTAAAATAAGAGGTCACCTTTTTTGGGTGGAAATATTTGCTTGATTTCGCCCCAGTCTTCATCATTCCATACATCATCAAAGACAATTAATGATTTAGATGTTTTTAATAACTGAATGAGTTCCTTCTGGAGTTCAGCTTCTTTCATCTTGAGTATTTCATCTTTCTTTTCTTTAGATGAGAGATTCTGCAAGATCGTTTGCCACACAGATATTCGGCTAAAAGCAAGTCCATGCAAGTCATGCAAGTCCATCAAACACACACCCATGCAAGTCCATCAAACTTATTTTTAACCATCTCATGATTAAAAACTTGTCTAGCAAGTGTGGTTTTACCGAGACCACCCATCCCGGTTACAGAAACAATTTGAATGTCATCTCTCTCCACCAAATATCCAACCAATGTCTTAACATTTGCCTCCAACCCCACAAGATCACTTTCGTAGTCCTCAGAAAATGTTTGCCGCATTTCCCTTTGCATAGAGCCATCAGTTATTTTTTGTTGTACTCCAAAACTCTGCATATCACGTATCACCCTGGAGATCCTCTTGCTTATGCCTTCGATATATGATGCAAATCCCCTGCGATCTGGAACAATGCAAGCAAGTCTTCTAATACGATTCTTGATTCCTGTTTTTCCGAGTTTTTCCTTTAGTAGAAATAATTCGATTACGTCCTCAGCGTCATAAACAATTTCCTTGATCTCTTCTACACAGTGTTTCACCAACTCGCTTGTATGTTTCTTGGAATCTGCATCTCTCAAAAACGATTTTAGCAAGTTTAGATCACTTTTTAGTTCAGTTACTTGATCTTCCACTCCCTGAAATTGTTCGTACTCTTGACTCAATAGGTCCCAAAACTTTTGTATTCCAATGGAGACAATTGCATCAACCATAATGGCACCTGCTTAAGCAGTATAAAAATAAGAATCAAATTACATATTACTAATAAACAGTTATAATCCCAAATAGTCAAATATCACAAGTTCGTAGTGGTAAAACATTGCAATATTGGATTTTCAGATTCTAATTAAATCTAAAAAATGGTGATGAGGAATTTCATATTACACTAACCGATTTGGGGTATCTCGTTCTCAGTTCTCACGGGGACGTACGTTTTAAATTATCGAATTCACATTTACCTCATATATAGTAAGTATATACTTATAAAAGTTAACCTTAAAATTGTTGACAAAGAACATTTTCAAGTTTAATTAAATCTATGTCGCATCAACATTTTTCTTATGATAAAATTACATTTTGAAAAGTTTTTAGTAAGATTTTATTTATTTTTACATTGTTGTGAACCATATTAGGTTTTCCTCTAACAAAAAAATAAAAAAATCTACAAGTAATAACTAAAAGAATAAAAATGCAATCTTATATTGATGTGGTAACCGGTAATAAAGCCCCCTTTTTTATCTTTAGGTTTTGACTATTATACTGTTATTTTTAAACTATACTAATCTTTTATGTTGATATATATGTTTCATCCTAATAATTTTTTTTATTAAACTACAACAGTATCTAACACAATATATAATTTAGTAGGTTTTCAATTAGCTTATCGAGTTTTTATCACTTTTATTCTTGGAGATCCGATTGTTCAAACCGCAAAAATGTATGTAAGAGACTCACTCAAATAGTACTCACCCACTCAGAACCTTGGTTTATGATTGAAGACTTTAATGAGATTACGGGGAACCATGAAAAAGATGTGGCAAACGTCGATCAAAGTCCTCTTTTCTTCATTTCTGTGTCATGATTGAAAACTGTGGTATGTTGGAGTTTCCGTTCCCGGTAAACTCATTTTCATAGGTAGGAAGTCGAAACTATAGCTTATTTAAATCGTTTCTAGACAGAGCAATGAGGAATAAAGGGTGGCACAATATCTTTTCCTACACTAATGTGGAGTATTTAAGGATGTGGGGATCGGACCATCGTCCCTTCTTAACTTTAATTCGGGATAGAACCCAATAGGACTCAATCCAAGAAGGTTAGACATTCTCTATTCGGAATTTAGGAGGTCGTATCCCTCAAAAGATCAAGAACCATAAAATTGCAATCTCGAGGTAGAAAAAAAATTCAAATATAACAAATTATGAGAAACAAATTTTGAGTTTGCAAACTCAGATTGATTCAGCCCAAGAGGATATAAGCCTTCTTGACCAAGATAACCACTGGGTGGACAATGAAGGCAGATTGCAAAGCTAGCAGTATAATACTTTAAGAACTTGTTCAGCCTCTAGAACTCGTGATATCCTCCTTGCACTCCGGGATGTTCCCGTGATAATCACAGAAGAAATGAATCGAAACTTAACCAAAGAGATCCTCCCTAAGGAAGCTAAGAGAGCAATGTTCTTAATAAATCCTAACAATGCTCTTGGTCCAGACTGGATGACAGCCCTATACTATCAGCGGTCCTGGGACATAACATGACCATACCAGATTAAGATGGTTCAAGACTTCCATTCCTAGGGTTATTTTGATGAATCCCTGAATGAGAAAAATATTTGCATAATCCTAAAAACAGATAGACCAAGAACGATGACAGAATTCCGACCTATTAGTCTGTGCAATGTTAGCTACAAATTTATCTCAAAGTCCTTAGTTTTCGACTACGCAAACTACTAGATATAATCTCTGAGACACAATCAACATTTGTAGTTGGGAGACTCATCCCCGACAACATCCTCATTGCCTAAGATAATTTTCATGCTCTCCACGCAAATTTGGCTTGTAGGAAAAAATTCATAGCAATAAAGACATATATGAGTAAGGTGTACGATCGAGTGGAATGGTCATTCCTTAGAGCTTTGATGATTAAAATGGTTTTTGCTCAGAAATGGGGAATTGGATAATGGTTTATGTTTCCTTAGTTTCATACAAAATCATTTTAAATGGTACACCAAGAAGTCATATTAAACCAATGAAAGGGATTCGGCAAGGCGATCCCATATCATCATTCATCTTCTATCTATGTACGGAAGCTTTGGTGGCACAGTTAAAGGAACCAGAATGGAGTGGAAAAATCAAAGGGCTTCAAGTAGCTAGGGCAAGCCCTTCGACCTCACATATCCTTTTTGTAGATGATAGCCTTTTTCTATAAAGCGACTCCAAGCTAAAGACAAAAAATCATCAATATCATCCGCTTATATGGCGAGGCATGAGGACAACAACTTAACTCAACTAAGTCCTCGATTCTGTTTAGACTTGAGGTTGGCAAGACAACCAGAATTACTATTTAGTATATTATACTGATACACACTAAAGGTGGGATGGGGACCTACCTAGGACTACTAGAAAAAATTTATAGGTAAAAAAACCCAAGTCTCCACCTTTGTAAGAAATATATTACAACGTCGTATTATTACTTGGTTGGCTAAGTTCCTCCTCCCCAAGGTTATCCACTCTAAATTGAGCAGTGTTATCGCTAATTTCTGGTTGAAAACTAGAGAAAATACCATCAAACTCCATTAAATAACATTAGAGAAATTTTGTATCCAATTCTAGGACAGAGGGCTTAGGTTTAGAACCTTGGAAGAATTTGACCATGCGCTCATAGCAAAGCAATATTGGTGATTATTGTGATTCTCAAACTCCTTATTAAGTCGTGTCTTGAGTGGACGATACTATAGATATAGTGATTCACTATAGATTGAAAAATCTAAATGTATCTCGTATGGATGGAGGAGTATTTTGCAGCTAAACCGCTGATTACTTTAGGACTCAGAAGAAAATTTGGTTCAGGGATGCTTACTCGTGTCCAACTGGACCCATGGATCACTACTATCCCACCTCACCCCACAAAAATTATTCTTGATATAAGGGACCCTCACATATATGTCAACGACCTAATTGAAACCTCTACACAAACATGGAAGATATATAGTCTTCATGCCCTAGTCGATCCTTTGGTTATCTCATTGATATTATGTATCCGATCCAGCCGCGCTTATCTGTGTGATGGATATAGGTAGCTCTATACCAAATTGGGTAATTATTCCGTCAAGTCTGGTTATTAGACTGTGCAAGCCCTCTCTTGCCTCACTTGTGACTTCCCTTTCCAGGGATTAGGTGTCTCGACACTTCAAACACAAATATGGAAAATCAAAACCACGTGAAAGCTAAAACATTTCATGTGGCAATGTATCTGAAGATGTTTGGAAACCTCCCAAAGACTTCGTCATATTGGTAGAGAGAAAGGATGCCCCTTTTGTGAAGTAGAGGAAGAATCTATAAACGATCTACTCTTCGAGTGTCCACCATCCAAACAACTCTGAGCTTTGGTCGTGATACCAATTTCAGGGATTTTATTTCGTAGGCAATCCATCATCTATAATTTCAATTTCTTATTTTGGCGAGGCCAAGAGTTAGTAATAGAAAGGGAGTTCTTTCAAAACTTCGTGTGGGTTCCATGGTATGCTTGGAAAGCCCGTAACTGGTTTGTATTTGAAAACATAAACGAACCACCTGTTGAGACAGAAGCAACATTTTGGAATCAAACAGTAGCAAACAAACTAGAGCCTGAAGTCAGATTGATGCTTCCTGGAAAAATGCTAACCCGCCCGCTATGCGGTTACGGTTAGATTCTCGTGAAGTCAAACCTTATTCAAAATATTTGTCTAAAAATTGTTCGACGATGCTTATCACTTCTATATGCGGAATTTGATTCTCTAATTTGGGCTATGGATTGTATGATAAAGAGTGGGAAGACCAATGTGACTTTTGCCTCAGATGGCACCGACCTCATATCAAAGATTGATAACCCTCCGGAGTGGCCTGCTTTTGCAACAAAGCTCGCCACCTTTAGGAGTTTTACCTTTTCTTTCCTTCATTTAGTATTAGACATATTCCTCGATGTATCAATATTCAGGCAGATTGTTTTGCGAAAAAGGCAAGAGCTTGTGGATTTCCTTTTTCCTATGTAAGCATATCGGTTTCTGATTGGCTCTTCCTATAAGAGATTATCTCTCTGATAACTTAATTAAATAGAGAAAATGGGTCCCATGTCTCTTGGAGGAAGACGCTTTCGACGGTCTCTAACACGTGAGATAAGTCTATTGGAAGCTAGCTCATACCTTCTCCACTAGACAACTAACTATATAATATCCAAGTGCTTCTTAGGCATTCCAGGATTGACTGCAGCACGCCACCACCAGTTACATCAACCACCAACATTTGAGGAGTAGTTCATATCATCTGACACACGCCATTTGTTGTACGATAAGACCCAAACTGGTTATACCCATGAGTTGATCCTGTTAAAAGCGTACTCCGAGATAAACAGAACAAAAGAACATGTTCAACAAAAAGAGAAGATATGGTTGGACCTTTTGAAAACTCTACAGAGGTCTAAATCTAGCTACACATACCTTCTGCAAAGAAATATCCAATATGATAGAATGGGCATGACCTCTTTATAACAATCACTTATAACTTTGGTATGTATGATAACTAGCCGTCTAGCCCCCTACATGATCCTTTAATGCTCTGCACAGAACAGTGGTGAGCTCCCTCACCCCTCACCAAGAAGATTTCTCTCTTCCAACTCTTTCACCAAATCTTGAGATTTGATCCTAGAACACTTTAGTAAAAAATCCAAAACTTCCACTTTTCTCCAAAAACTTTTTTCCATCTAACCATGTTGTCCTTATTGAATCGATGGAAACTCACGCGTGGCCTTGAAGACATCATGCGGAAGATCCTAAACTTCTTTACCAACGAATAAATTCAATTGTCCAGGAGTACCCAAAATCTCTTTGAATAGTTAAGCATAGAAAGAGGAGAGTATCAAAAAATTCAATGATTAAGCTGTGAAGCCACAACCGAAGTGGAAGAAAGCCAACATAGGGTGTTGACATTGAGCTGCAATGTGGCTCCAAAAACACAAGCACCACACACAATTGGTGGTGAGAAATTTCTCAGAAAAAGGAAGAAGGTCATGAGGAGATTACCTACCAAAGGCGTGATAACCAGTCAATAAAATGGAAAAGCACACTGCGAGGGATAGATCAACCCGAGGAGCACGACAAGTAGGTGACATCTGTCTCACAGAGATATTCACCATTATAACGATAAGACCGAAGAAGACCCAAGTAGTCTTCGTAGAAGTAGCTTGAACAAGGATCCAAAGATTTCGACAGAATAACAAACTCTGTGAAAACTTGGGTTTTATTGCTTAGAAGCATCTTAATCTAGGTCACTATAAAGATATGCATAGATTATGCTGTTTAATTATTTTTTTAATATTACTGAGACTAAAAATAAGATTTTCTAATGACATATAATGTAAATATAATCAAACTAAAGGTTTTGTTTTTGAAAATCAAATTTTTAACTTTCAAAGTGTGATTGGGACGCACTTTGAACCTCGAAAGAATTACACTAGCACTATAAATGTTCAAAAAAATTTCACTAACAATCTAAACTTCGAAATTAGCGTTTTTGTTTACTCCGGCATAAAAGTTGACGAAATAGTAACTTCTGTCAATAGAACAATTTACCGCCATCGTAAAAAAAAACATGTTTTCTATTCAAAAGTTGCATTAGAACACGTGCTTTAATCGTTGTCTATGGCTTAAAAATTTAAAATCCCCAAATCTCGATTTAGGGTATAAACCCCTAAATCGACTAATTGTATCAAACCCAGAAGAGAGGAAGAAGAGTTTGAGAGTGAGTGTAATTTCGAACAAGAACAGACATACCATTGAAATGACCTTTCTTCTCTATTCTTGTTCTTCAAACTCTGAAGCTCTAAATCGAGATTTTGGGGATTCCAAATTTTAAAGCCATAGACAACGATTAAAAAACGTGTTCTAATGCAATTTTTGAATAAAAGAACACGTTTTTTGGACGACAACAGTTAACTATTCTATCAATTGTTTTGTCAGACTAAATAAAAACGGTAATTTGGAGGTTTAGAGTGTGAGTAAAAAAAATATTTAAAAGTTTATAGTGCTATTGTAATTGTTGTGAGGGTTAAAGTGCGTTCTTGTCAGGTTATAAATGTAATTTTGTCATTTTTTAAATGTTACCTTTTTATTATATAGTAGATTTAGTAAATGACATATTTTATTTTGAACAATTAATTGTGCTCTATTATATTGATCTACTATTATATATATATAAACGGAAATTACTATTATATTTTCTAATCAAATAAACAAGATAAGATTTTTTTTGTTAAAAATAAAGATATCATCACTTTTAAGTTTTTGTTTCAAAATATCCTAAATTACCACACTTTTAAGTTTTTGTTTCAAAAATACCATCAATAGTTTATTTTTCCAATAATACCACAACTTTTTTTTGTAGAAATACTTGTTTACCCTAAATAAATTACAAATAATATTAAACCATTAAGTTTGAGTTTCTATTTCTAATTTAGGGTTTATAATTTCACCATTAAAAAGATGTTTTCAATCATTTTTTATATTGGATTTGTGTTAATTTTGAAAAAATAAACTAGTAATAGTATTGTTGGAAAAAAACTTAAAAGTGTAGTATTTTTGAGAATTCCCGAATAAATATTATATATAGATGTATTTAGAATGCGGGATCACAATAGGCTAGAGTGTGATGTTGTATCAAAACATCAATAAATTTTTGTTAGGATGTTTTAATACCAGTGAGATCTAATCAAATAACTATATATAAATCATCTGGTGACCAACAAAAAACTACATATGGATCATCTCTAATCTTTTTCAAGTAAATATTGACAACTACATATTCACGCTCGCACGGAACAGGACTCTCTCGAGTCTCGACTCTGACATATCCAGAATATGGACACAGTTTTACTGTCAAGACTCGGGAGATCGAGAGAAAAATAGAGATATCTGTCTCCAAAAACAAAGAAATTTGCTATGAACAAAAAAAAAGACGATAAAGGAAAAGTGACTAACCTCTTGAAAGCGCGAAGGAACTCTCTCGACGTCGCCTTTAGGAAGAAGAGAGAGATCTTGCTCTTCAATTATTAAGTCTCACCTACTGTGATTATGCGTTCACTCACAAAATAATAAAATAAGACTGTGTTACTGTCTACTGGTAACAGCTAAGCAAATACAAAAATAAAATAAGACCATAGTAATTGCCAAGCAATTAGAAAAATAAATAAAAAATGTATTCTTAGACTACAAAAGCTGTACAACGTTTGAGGAAAAAATACACAGAAAACTCTTTCTCCCGATTGTGATCTCAGTTCTTCTACAAAAGCTTTCTAGTTTTCTCAGTCAGAACAAACCATCGGTGAGATAGCTTCCATCTACAATGCAACTGACCTGAAACGTGAATCAAAGAATCAAGTCTTTGTTTTCACCAATATACAATATGGACCAAACAAACAAAAGGTTTACAGAAGGAGACACAACCACGGAGCTATCTAGAGTTAGGAGTTATCCAACAAAAGGAGTGTTGTGATCGAATGATCATCAGTCAAGAGACATAGAAACCAATATTGCTATGAACCGCAAAGTACTTTTGTTCTTCTCTCGTGATACTCTAACATAAATCATAAGTCTGAATATACAGAAAAAAACATCAAGACAACAATGCAAAAAATTATCATGCGTAGGTAAGTAGGTGACCAATTTGTTAAAAATATTCGCCAGGGAAGAGATTCATCTACAAAAACATAAGAGTTCAAAGAAAACTTCAATCACTAAAAATGTTATAATAACAAACATAGAACATATATTTCTCTAGATAATTTTGTGTACTTGATATATAGATAACGGCAAAATAATATTTTACCTGGTATATAGTATGCTACTGCTTAGAGCCTCATTCGTCGTAGGTCGCTCGGAATGTAATAGAAGGAATGTGCAAGACTTTGTAGTAATCTTCACCACCTTCCAAAAATCTTTCCTCCCATCTCTTGTCCATATTGAGATGATTTAAGGAAGTGATGAATAGCAGCTCAATAGGAACTTTCTTTAACTTTTGACAACCCCAAATAGACACAGTATGAATAGAGGGCATAGAGCCTTCTTCTACTATCCACTCTTCCAACCTATCTAATCCAGATAATCTAAGCTTTTGCAATCGAGGAAACCCACCACCTGAGCAAACCATTATCCTTCCACAGAAAGAATTGTAAATTAATTTGACCTCATATAAGTGAAGCAGCTTCTCTAGAATTGGCATAGGATCGTCCACCAGACGACAACCGTCTAGAGAAATGGTTGTAAGGTTAGAAGGGAAGTGTTGTTTTTTTGGAAGCCTTGGCATATACATACACAAACGTAGCTTTTTGAGATGAATGAAATCCAATACAAGTCCCTCCATGCTGCTAGAGCCGTGATAATTTATCTCAAGATTTTCCAAGTGTCTCAGTCCACCTATTGATGCATACAGAGTTTTCGTAGTAGTCTCACTAGTTAAAGTCATTACAAGAGTCCTCAACCTGACCATACCATGAAGATCCTTTACGCTGCTGTTCTCTGTAGCAAATTCTTCCAAGGTCTCCAATTTTACTAGCTTACTCAATTCCAACTTTGTGTCCTTATGCATTAAAGTTGGTAAAGCAAGATATCTTAATTCTTGCATCCCCATCAAGACATTTGGCACAAATATAGATTCCATATGGCCCATATATACATTTATATTTAGATAGATCAGCAACATTAGGTTTCCTAGAGAATAAGGTAGACGAGATACCTTAGCCTCTTTTAAGCTTAAGTATTTTAAGTGGATGAGCTTTCCAATGCCATAAGGTAACTCCCCTCCTTGAAACTCGGCTTTATAGAGATCTAACACCCTCAGAAGTTCTAACCTTTTAAAGCTTGAACCTGATAGCATCCAACTTTCTCCATAGCAATCCAAGACAATGAGGAGGGATCGGAGTTTAAAACTATTTATATCTCTCTCAACATGTAAGTTAGTAGGATATTGGCAGACAAGTCTGCGAGATCTACAAGGAGATTGAGAGTCTATGGTCGGGGAGCATGTACCGGCAATTTGTAGGAAGTTCTCTTCTTTGGCTTTAAACAAACATAGTTCTCTCATGGTGTCATGCAAATGACAAGTTTCAAATCTCAAAGTCTTACTATCTCTTTTGGAAATAACCATATTCCTCCTCACCAACTCGGCTATATAGTTGTCTCCGACGTCTCGAATGGTCTCTCCATCGTAATTACTAGGTTTGAGTATTCCTTCCGCAGCCCAGTAATAGGACAAATTTGACACATCTATTTCGTCATCTTCTGGAAAATGGGCCAGGTAGAGGAAGCAGTGCTTCAAATAACTAGGCAACTCTTCGAAACTCATAGACAATACATGGTAAACCGAATTGTTGATACCGTCATTTAAATTGGTTCTTCCCAGGCTACGAGATCCAATATCCTCAAACACTCTTTTCCAATCATGCATTGTATATTTTGCAGCTAAAAAACCTCCTAACACTTTGATAGCCAAAGGCAGTCCCCCACAATGTTTTATCATTTCCTTACCCATCTCTTCCATTTCCTCATCAACCATAAATTCTGCACAACATTATCGCCAGGTTAATAATACTACATAATGATATCAAAATCAGCTGAGACGATTGTGTTGTGATCATCATAAAAAAAAACATATTTGTTTGTAGTCAAATATGGAAAAAAACATTCACTAAATACTTACCAGATGCATGTATTTTTGGAAATGCTATTAATTGAAGAAGTGTCCAACTTTCTTTGTTACTTAAGCATTCTGATTCAAAGTTAATAAATGTTGTATCACCACGTACTGCGACACTCTTATTCCGAGAAGTAAGAAGCACCTTCCAACCTGTAAAAGAACTATTCCTTTCATAATATCCAAACACAAAGAGCATAATGAGTATGCGTTTCATATTTCTTTTTATTAAGTACCATAAGGTAACCTTTTCCCGGTGGAAATATTTGCTTGATTCGGTCCCAGTCTTCTTCTTTCCATATGTCATCTAGCACAATCAATGATTTAGATGTTTCTAACAAACGAAATAGTTCGCCTTGGAGTGTCGATTCTGTCATCTCCAAAATTTTCATTTCCTCTTCATTGGGTCTAAGATCCCGCAAGATTGTTTGCCACACAAGCTTCCGGGTAAACTCTTGTGAAACACACACCCATGCGAGTCCATCAAACTTATGTTTAACCATCTCATGATTAAAAACAAGTCTAGCAAGGGTTGTCTTACCAACACCACCCATCCCAGTTTTAGAAACAACTTGAATGTTATCTTCCTCGACTAAATATCCAACCAATTTCTTTACTTTTCTTTCCAGCCCCACAAGGTTGCTTTCGTAGTCCCTAGCAAATTCTTGTCGCATCTCCCTTTGTCTTTCTTGTAGGGGATGTGAATAGCTGCTGCCATCAACAATCATCTGTTGTACACCAAAACTTATCATACCTTGAATAACATTGGAGATCCTGTAACTTATGCCTCCAATATTAGACGCAAGTTCCCTACGATCCACTATAGTGAAAGCATATTTTTTTACACGCTTTCTGAAGCCACCTTTTTTTCCGAGTTCTTCGTTCAAAAGAAAGGTTTCAATTATATCCTCTGCATCATAGATAATTTCCTTGATCTCGTCAACACAATTTTTCACCACCGCGCTTGTATGTTTCTTTGCATCTGCATCTTTCAGAAAAGAGCTTAACAAACTTAGATCACGTTTTAGTGCAGTAACTTGATCATTAACTCCCTGAAATTGCTCGTATTCTTGGGTCAGTAGGTCCCAAAGCTTTTGTACTCCAAACGATACAAGTTCCGCAACCATAATGGCTCCTGCTTAACCAGTGTTATTATAAGAATCAAACTACGTACTATTGAAGAACATGTATATGTAATCACGAGGAGTCAAGTATCACAAGTTCGAAGTGGTAAAACAAAATAATATTGGAGTTTAATTTTTAATCGAATCTTAAAAGGTGATGAGGAACTTCATATTCACAGAAATCGACATTAATTAATGCATAAGTATTGCATCTTAAAATAATTTGTATACCATGAAATATACCTTAAGATTAATTAGTGATTTCATGTCAAATAGGGCCAAAAACTAAATTATCATTGTTTGAACTATTATGTGCAAGTGTGATATGTTTGACCAAGGAAAAGTCTCTTAACAAAACCTCAAAAACATAAAACAGTTTGACGTAGAGTATCATGCTGTTTAATTATCAGAAAAATGGAGTTGCTCAAAAAAACGGAATTGTAAATGTCTATCAATTACCCCAACTCCTTATCAACCTCGAAAATTTAATTTAAAAGTTTACTCTGCAAATTAAAAAAAAAAAGCATAAAATTGTAAATGTTTATCGCAATTGTACCATGGTTCATGGAGTTTTTTTTTCTTTTTCTTTGGTCACTGGTTCATGGAGTTTTTGAAACACAACTTTTAGAAAATAAACAAAACCTTTCTATGATTAATTTAGGGAAAATTAGAAAAAGGATGTTTATTTTTTTAATTGTCCATCTATAACTTATCTAGTTAGGATTGGTGGAATACGTTTTATAATAATCAAAAACATATTATGCCTTTAATTATAAATAAAAATGAAATAACAAAATTATAAATTATAAATTATAATCATATTTCATATTCTAAACCTCTTATTCATATAAAATCTTTCATTAAAAAAATAAAAATAAAATATATTATACAACCTATCAAAATAAAAATAAAAATTCTTAAAACCTATTTTTAAATATTAATGAACTAAAATCTAAAAAAAAAAGTTATCTAGAGTACAATTCTGGACAAAACATTTATAAAACCAACTACACCTATTTTAAAATAAATACAGTATATATTACAGAAAAAAAATATTTTTAAATATATGTTTTATATGTTACAAAATAAATTTATAACTTATAATGGTTTAAATAGTGTTTAAAAGCCGGTTTATTAATATTGTAACGTTGGATACATTTAAAACCACTTTTTTACATTGATTTGAAAATATGACCTACATATATTTGCTTTATTTTAATTTTTTACATACATAATATATATATATATATATATTTTGAAGAATATTTGATCTACAAAATATTTTGTTTAAATATATATGTTTTTTGTAATACATAATGTATTTATTTAAAAAGGTGTAGTAGATTCAAAAATGTTAAAGAATATATTCGATTTACATAAAATATATTTACTTTCTTTATTTGTAGATTTGGTTACTCGTTTTAAAGAAATCTAATTTTGTAGAATATTGAGTAAATCATAGAATACGTATTCTAAATTTCATAGAACATAGAGAATTTGCTGAATACGAGTTCTAAATTTTGTAGAACACGTATTCTAAAATTTTAGAACAAATATCTGTTCTAAATTTTTCAGAACTTGTACAATGCGTAGAATACGTATTCTAAAGGTTTCAGAACATGCAAAAAATTTAGAAAACGAATTCTACAGTTTTCGGAAGATCTAAAAACCTATTTATATGCGACCAAATCAAAAAAATGTTTTCACTAAATCTTCTTTAAACATGTCTATCAATATGTTTTTGTGGTTTTTTCTATTTAAAATTGTCAAAATTTTGATATAGGGGTAAATTTGTCCAAAGTGAAAATTTAGAAATTAAAGTGTATATGGACAAAACTTTTTTTAGAACTCTTTAATTTCCAATTGTCCCATTAATTTAATTTATAGAGATAATAATTAATCGGTAGATAATTATATTAACTTATAGAATACTTCTTAATCCATAATATTATAATATTTTTACTTCCAAAGGATAGATAGTCTAAATGAATTCACTTTTAAAATTATGATTATTAATCTTGGCTATCGTAATATATAGAATAGCATATTAAACTATCTAGATGAAAATTTTGGCTAACAACCTTTGAAGATAAGTTGAAAAAGTTACTACCATACATTTGGAAGCACTTATGCATAAGAGATAAACTATCATTGTTTCGGACTCTTCATATATTTTAGACACAGATCGAAAAGACATTGTTAAGAGTTTTTGATAAAATAAGTAAAATTAGAGATATGTTCTAAAAAATTCAAACTTTAAATAAAAATAATAAGCAACATGAAAGTCATATTTAAATACATTTTAGTTATATATATAATTTTATATAATTATTAATATATTATACTATTGGGACCATATTGTTACGTAAAAAAATAAAATAAAAAACTTAATTTACAGATTTTTGTTAATTTTAACAGTGATCCAACTCGAAACATGTTAATTTTATTATTCAATCATTTTTACGAGTTTATGGAATATTATACTTTATAGAGGCTTTATATGTTAACAATTTTTGTATATTCAGCCTGACATAGAATCTCTCTCTCTAGCCATACCCAAATGAAAAAGTAGCACCGATCCAAAAGATTGACAAAGTTTTATTATGAAAATTAGAGAACTAAGAGAATAATAGAGATAGTGATCACCATTAACAAATAAATTTGCTATGAAAAAAGGACCTAACATTAAAGAAAAATGACTAACCTCTTGAAGACGCCAAGGAACTCTTCCGTCGACGTCGTCTTTAGGAAGAAGATTAATGGTTTCTCTTAAGTTATTAAGTCTCAAATTACGTTCTGTGAATAAGCGTTTACTCAGAAAGATAATAAAAAGATTGTGCTAAGCAATTTGCAAATTAAAATGAGACCGTGCCAACTACTAAGCATTTGACAAAATGAAATATTGTAAGACGAAAGTAAAATAAATCTGTGCACTTTATAACTTGGGTCAATTATAGGAAAAAAGTGAACCTCAAATTACAAAAATCTTCATAACTTGGTTTGTGTTTACGTGATTGAGTTGACTCTAAATATAAGAAAACCATGTTGCCCACTTGGATAAATAGTTAAAAATGAAGTCTCCCCAATCAACAGCTCACCCAAATTATATAAAATAAGAGCGAGTTCACCCAAATTATCCGTTTCTTATGTAGACCGTTAGTTCTTCTATTTATTTGTAGTTTACATTATATATGCTTGCGACTATGTGTATAGCTGTAAATACATTTGTGTACATATGGTTTAGTTAATTACTTAATTAATACTATAAAAAATACAATCTCGTTCATCTATTTTAACTATCGCTCACTTGTTTAGCTAAATCTCATATACTATCAGAGCAGAAACGGATACTTGAGCTAAAAAAATTGTGATAACCACATTTGTAACCTTATAGAGCAGAAACGGATACTGGAGCTTAGAAATTGTGATAACTACATTTGTAACCTAAGAATATTTTATATTCTATGTGGGATGTGTCTTTTGGTTTAATTATAAAGTTCAAATTCATATCAATGTTATGGATTCTGATATTAAAACGACACCGTGATAGATCGGTTTCGATTAATGAATTAGAATTTGGATGTATTGGTAACTCTCTTTCCTTGTCTTAATAATATTATATAGATAATATATATATATATATACATGTATTTTTTTTTGTCACGAAATGAAATTTTATTCGAACCAAAAAAGGTACAAGTGCCGACTAAGCGAGATGGTCTGCTCTGGCATTATTCGATCTTGGAATAAACGAAAAAATAATATTCGAAAAAGACTTAACAAGCTATCGGATATCAATACCATGAATATCATTGTGCGACTCCGATGAATTCAAAAGTTGAACAACGTTCGGCAATCAAATAACATTTGGATATCATTCAAGTGCTTCTCCCTTAGAATCAAATAACATTTGGATATCATTCAAGTGCTTCTCCCTTAGAATCAACAAAGCTTCTCTAATCGCCCATGTCTGGGCTGCCAGTGCTGAACTCTTCCGCCTAGTTGTTGTTGAAGAAAATTCATAAGTGGAATCTCTTCCTTGAATAACACAAGCCATGCCACATCTAAGGGATGTAGTCTGCCATAAAACATCAACAAAGCAACAGTAACGATGCTGACTATGATCCTGAGCGGTCTCATCTTAAGTTTGCGTAAGCCGTGGTTGTGTCTTCATGTCTTGTGCAACAGCCCAAGCCATAGCATCCATTATCGACTTTGTAATTACATACACTAGAGAAAAAATGTTTATTCTCAAAGACAAAATTATTTTGGACTATCCAAATGTTCCAACAAAGGCACAAGAAGAGACAAGTCGAACAACCAACCAGTGGAAGAGTAAACATATCATTTGCCTTTTCAATAAAGTCGAAAACAAAGTCATAAGACCCCAATGGAGTAAAAGAAATCGGCGATGTCTGCCAGACTTCCAAAGCGAAAGTGCAGTCCCTAAATAAATGGAGAGTTGTTTCATGTTCTCCGCATCTTTTACAACTAGCATTCTTAGTAACTCTTCACCGAATGAGACAATATCCTATTAGGAGAGACCTCTTTACCATTTTCCAAAGAAGGTGCCTCACTTTAGGAAGAGTCTTTTCTCGCCATATATGTTTTTGCCAATTAAATTATTTCTCCACTTGAGTAATGTTTATCACATCTCTCGTTCCATAGCCATACTTAGTCGAATAAAGCCCTTTCTTTAACGGTAACCAGACATGGCGTCAAGCCTCTTTGTAGCACTTGTTGGGATTGACATAATTATGTCCTCATATTGAGGTAGAAAACTTCTTATCTTATCCACACTCCATTGATTTGTAGAGGAATCCTTCAAATCACTTACAAACACCTCCTTAGCATTAGAAGGTGTAGGTCCTATAGGAATCATAGGGAACTCCATAGAGAGTCATGGGTCCGACCATATCTTAATCTCTGAACCATACACCTATACTCCTAACTTCAAGACTGCTTGACCAACAAGAATGCTCCTCCACCCATGGGAGGAACTTGAAGGGAAAGTGACCTCCATTGAAGAAGAATCATGACAATATATTTCTCCAAGAAGACTCGAGCAAATAAAGAATCTGGGAATTGTAGTAGTCTCCAACCTAGTTAGGCGAGAAAAGCATCATTAAAAGCCTCAAAATCTCTGAATCCCAAGCCTCCAGCATTCATAGGTAGTGTTAGTTTTTCCCAAGCAATTTATCTCATCTTCCGCTTGTCCGGCTTTTCATCCCACCAAAAACGTGTTAGTAAGGACTGAAGTTGTTTGCAGATATATAATGGCAGTTTAAATCAAGTCATTGAGTGAGTAGGCATGGATGAGAGAATATACTTTAAGAGAACTTGCTTTCCTGCTGGGGATAAAAATCTTGATGTCCAAGAATGTGCTCTTTGTCGAACCTTATCAATGATAGAAGCAAAGATATATTTCTTCTTTTGACCAAATTTTTTCGTAAGGCCTAAGTATTTGCCTGTTTCTCCTTCAGTATTGATACCAAGTAAGTTCATGACCTTTGTTTTCTGGCTTTTACGTACTTTAGAAGAGAAAGTGATTGATGATCTCTGCAAATTTATATATTGTCTCAAACCCATCTCATACCGCTTAAGAATAAGAGCTAACTCTTCGTCGTTTGATTGAGATGTCTTACAAAAGAATATTGTATCATCTGCGAATATTAGATGGTTTATCCTTGGACTATATTGTGAGAATCTTACGCCCGACAGTCGTCCTTCTTGTTGGGCTTTTAGACATAAACCAGACAAAACTCTGTACAGAGAATAAAGAGATAATGCGACAGGGGATCCCCTTGCTTCAATCCCCGGTGATGGTTTAACTAATCCTTGAGGAGAACCATTGATTATAAATAAGTATGAAACCAAAGTTAAACACTCCATAATCCAGTTTATACACACATGATGGAATCCTAGTTTTGTTAGAACAACCTCTGAAATCATAAGCTTTACTCATGTCTATTTTTACAGTCGTTGAGCCACAGACTCTTGACTTTGACGTTCTGAGGTAGTGAAGTGTTTCATGAGTGATTAGTACATTTTCAGCAATCACTCTTCCTGGAACAAAATTTGTTTGGTTTTCCGAAATCAACCCCGGAAGAATAGGTTGTAGTCTTTGATAAGTATCTTTGCTACAATCTTGTAGTAAACATTGCATAAAGAAATAGGTCTGAAATCCAATACCTTTTTAGGTATATTTCCTTATGGAATTAGCCTTATATTGGTCAGGTTCTAACGAGTAACGAGCTGGAGAACAACCAGAAATGAAAAACCGCTGGATTTCTGTAACTAGATCAACACCAATAGATTTCCAAGAAGCTTGCAGAGAATCCATCCGGTCCGCCTTACTGGGAATGATTGCAAAAAGAGCTAACCGAATTTCTTCTGGAGTCGGTATAGATATGAGTCTATCATTCATCTTTTGCGTAATTCGTGGTGTAAGCACTTCATTGACCACTTCAATATCGCCTACAAATTTACTCATGAATATGTCACAAAACTAATACAAGATTAAACTCGTAAACTCATGCTTCTCAGGAATGATTGCCCGATCTCAATCTCTAGCACCGTTAGTCTATTAAGGACTCGTCTATCCTTTGTGACTTGGAAGAAGAAAGCCGAGTTTCTCTCTTTATTGCAGCCATAGAACTCGACTTTGTTGTTTCCAAAAAGCCTCATCTGCCCTATAAGTCGCTTCTAGCTTGATTTTCAGCTTCTCTATATGAGGGATATCTTGAAAGCTTGCAAAAAGGGCTTGCTCTAGCTTATCTTGAAGCTCATTCATCTGCTTGTCACTGTTAAATTTTTGATCCTTAGTCCAAACTACCAAACGACACCGACAAGCAATGATTTTCTCTTCAATGGAGTAATTGTTGTAACCCTTCCACGTCTCATCAATGATTTTGTGCACTTCCTCATTCGCACATAAACGACGATCAAACCGAAACATACCTCTCTGTTTGACTCTGGAATCATCAAGAAAAGTTAAAAGAGGTTGATGATCAAACCCTTCAAATCTCATATATTTAGCTCGTCCAAAAGGAAAGTCTTCTATCCATTCAGCATTTGACATAGATCTATAGAGACATACTTGAAAAAAGTGGTCATAGCGCATACCATGCCAAGAGAAATTATTACCAGAATAGTTAACATCCAAGAGACCATTATGAGAATAGAAGCTTCGAAAATTCACAGAAGAGCTTTCTTGTCTCTTAGGCCCTCCTTTCTTTTCATGGTGATCTACTATGTCGTTAAAATCTCTAGTCAAAAACCAGTCTCCCGTCCTATTAGAAGCAATTAGTGAGAGAGCATCCCATACTTCCTTGTTGTTGCTAATAGGATGTTTGTAAACAAAAGAAATAAAAACGTTTTATTTTTGTACACTAAACGAGTGTCAATGAAATTCGTACAAGACGAAAGGATCTCTAGATCAACATCACTCTTTCAGAAGAGTGCTAATCCACCACTTAAACCAACTAATGGGACTTTAAAATGGTTCTCATATCCCATCCATTAAAAAACACAGAACACAAAGTCATCGGGATTCTTTGTCTCCATGAGGAACATTATGTCTAAAAATAAATTAAGTTGTATTTCCCTCAGATATCGAACTGTAAGGGTGCTCCCAAGCCTTTGACAGTTCCAACTGGTTGTTATCATTGTAAATTGGACGATTTTTAGGAAACCGTCAAACCCTGACAAACAGCAGGCACTAAAACCTTATTAAACGAAGCAACAAGAGTAGAATTATTATCCTCATAATGAGTTACATGACAGGAGTAAGATCCTCCATGTGAAGCAGCCTTGCCATCAAAACTGGAATTGGTTCTTTTTCTTGGAGAGATACGGGTCGAGACTGATGGACGTTTACGAGTTGAGGCTCCCAAAAGTGGACTACCAGCACTTCTCCTTGGGTGGAGTCATGTATTTACCTTCACTTTACGTTTGGAACCTGGTTTGGGTCTAGGTTTCTTACATCCTTGGCTTGTTGGTTTGATATTCTCTTCTCTGGTCTCTATTGCTTCGTTCTCCGAGATTGCAGCAATGTGTGATGGTAAAATGTCCTGAACAGAGACGTTAGTGCCATATTCATCAATAGAGAGCTCCTTAACATTTGAGTCAAACTCAACAGCTAAATTCTTCTTAGCATTAGGAGCAAAAGGTGCACCACTCAAGTTGATTGTAACATCCATACCCTCTGAAGTACCTGATCGATTGAAGAATGAAGCAAGAGGAACAATTGAGTTCTTAATTCTCTCCAGCGCAGGCCTTCTTTCCCTCACCTTGGGAGAAGCAGCTTCTTCCAATGGTGGCTCAATTCGATTAGGAGCAGGTCTTTTCTTTCGCGTCATTTATGCTAAAGCGTTAATGACTTCCGTTGAGACTCGTTCATGCAAGCCACTCTCCATTGCAGGTGGTGCTTTGTTAATATTCATAATTTTTCTGTGATAAACAATATAATTAATATTAATAATTTTTATAATTAAATTATAAATTCTATTTTAGTTTTTCTATTTTAATCATTATGTTACAAAAGAAGACAAACTGACTAAGATATATTAAAGTTTTGTCCATTATAACACAGAATAGCAACGTGTCCTAATGGTTAATGTGTTTTCCCATCCAGAGTCGAGCCTTACTCTCAACAAAATAAATTAACAAAATGTGATCATACCTCGTTCAAACTTTGCCTTGGGGTTACACCTCGAGATGATATTTTATATGGGGCTAAACAATGAGATTAGAAAACTGTGTGGTTACAGACTTAAAGCAAAAAATTTGGGGTTATACTGTGATGATCTGTTGCTTTGGTGAATACACTCTTACTCTGCTTAAAATCACATGAACTAATATTAAATTTGAACTTCATACACGAACTAAACAAATCCGGCCCAAACTCACAAATCATATAACGTTGTTACTATTCTGTTACTCGCGTGCTTACTAGGACACCACGTGATCTGTCTAAACGACATCATATTTTTAAAACTAATTTCAAAAAAAAAAAAAACCATTTGAGACCCGAACACAGAGCCTTTAACACCAAGCTACAAAGTCAATACTAATAAGCTAACACAATTATCGTTATTTTTGTAAACATAAATATAAATATATACACTCTTGTTAATACTTCTTCTTTCTCAAAATTATACCTGCATCGCAAACAAATCAATTTAATAGCCTTCCCGGAACACAGCTTTCATAATCTCGGAGTTAAACGCCCTAATTCGCCTGACTGTCACCGGAGTTATTTTTTCTCCGATCAATTTTATGTCAGGATTCAGATATCAACTAGTATTCTTCCTGCTTCTCGTCTCTGTCTCTGTCTCCTTGTCGCCAGTCAGGTGAGCTAGAAACTCTAGGATTTCGATTGATTTCCTTCGTAGGATCAATCGTAACTCATCAGTGAACTCAATTGGAATGGATCTGCGAGTTGGTTTTCAATCCAATTGAAGACATCTTTCTCGCTCGGAATCTAAAATTAGTGCTTCCCAGATGAATCTCGTAGATGTTGTTCACCTTCCAGATTGTGTTTGAACTTGTTGGTAATCTTGGTCAATTCCGATGGGTCAATTCCTGCATCACATGGGTCGATTCCGATGCATCTTGGCCAAGATTGATTTGTTTGCGAAGACTTGTTCTTGATGGTGATATGGAAATAAATATTAAAGACCTATACAACAGGTATTTTTTGTTTGACAGGAGTAGTTAGTGTGTATTCGCCAAAACAACTAAGTTTGTGAGAAAATCGGTTGTTTTCCCTTAATGACAGTCATCGGAAAGATTCTTTATTCGTATAACCAAGCTGGGAAATAGGTATCAGTTCAAGAAATAGGAAAATAATACTCTTTATATTCCTTTATATAGGATGTTTTATCTAAAATGGCCTAGATTAAAAAATAATAAATGTTTTTTCATTTATAAAAATTCAACCAATAGAAAAAAAATTGTATAATTCAAATAGACATGAACTAATAAATTAATATAATAATACATACAAACTTGAGAAAATCAAATAAAATGGAAAGAAAAAATTTCTTTCTAAAACATCTAATATAGTGTACTAGATTAGGTCCCGCGTATACACGGATTATAATCTAACTACATTCGACTTCGCGTACATGCGGATTAAAATATAATATTTTAAAACTCATGAAAAACCCTAAAATAAAAATACTGGAAAATAAAATAAAATCACCCATAATATATATAAATATATATAACTATATATAAATATATATATATATATATATATTATATATTAGAAATGAGATTTTTTGAATAAAATTGTTGTTATGTACTCTATTACATGATATACCATTATAAATTTTTTGTAAATTCTGACATTTACTTATATTTTAGAAAAGTTTTAAAAGTAAAATTATAAACACAATCACAATTTAAAGTACATATTACAAATATTTGTGGAAAAAATTTAGTCTAAATTACTAACATAATCAAAATCATGATTCAAATAAAACTTAGTTCCAGAAAATGTCAACAAACAAATTGCCCCTTGATAAGAACACTTGTCATGTTGAGAACAATATTATTGTTTTCCACCTCACGATATTTATTTTCTAATTTTCTGCTTGTTCTGCCCATATTTTTGTTGAATTCAACTATGACAAAAGATTAATTCTAAGCCAAAAAAAACATAAGCAATGTGTATTTATTTAATAAAAGTATTCTCATTATTAAAGTAAAAGAGAAATATAAAGATCCATGGTTAAAACGTACCTTTCCAACAATAAAGTTAGAGTAACCCTTATTAGGGTGAGTGTAGCATGAGTAAGAAGATCTAATTTTTCATATGTTTGATATAACCAAATCTGTATAAATAAAATTGTTAAACACACACACACACACACACATATATATATATATATATATAATTTACGACAACCTCATAATAATATATAAAATAACTTTAAAAGAATTAAATGTAAGAGATGTTTTACCAATATATGAAGTTAAGTTAGGATGGTGTTGTTTAGTTGATCTAGTGTTAGATAATCTTTGTTGTTATTTTGAATTTTTGTGCTTGTTATCTTTTGGATGATAGCCATTTTTTGAAAAGTAAAGGAAAACCAATCAAAATCTTTAGGATAATAACCAATTTTTCAAAAGTAGAAGAGAACCAACCAAAATTAAAAGAAAATTTAATAATTACATAAATATATAAATTAAAAAAACAATATGACATCCTCATAATAAATTTTTTTATAAAATTTAAAAAAAATAAATGTTTTACCAATATAATGAAGTTGAAGGTAGGACGGAGTTTTTGTAGAAAAGTGTTTGTTTGTTGAGAAATATGAGACTACTTATTTGCTTATATAAAATTCAATATTTACAATTATTTTTCATTGACGATTAGAAATTTTTCCTTATATTGTAGAAGAGAAACATAAAGTATATAGTTTTTTCTTTGGAATTAATATTTTGTATAATTTTCTAATAGAATTTTCATTTGCTGAATAATAGTAGTATATAATCATTTTTAGAATTAGTAATTTGTATAATTTCTTTATAGAATTTTTATTTTCCAAATAATGTAGTTAATTATCTTTTTGTATAGTTTTCTTATAGTAATATTTGACATTTTTTACGACAACATCATAATAATAAATTCAAATAACATTTTTAAAAAATAAAAAGAAGAGATGTTTTACCAATAGAGTTCAATATTTACAATTATTTTTCAAGTTAAGGTATAACTTACTTGTTTTATATTGAGTTCAATATTACAATTATTTTCTTTTAGAATTAGAAATTTTCATAATTATGAAAGTTTATTTTTTTAAGAATTACTAATTTTTATAATTTTCATATATAATTTATATTTTCTGAATAATGTAGTTAATTATCTTTTTGTATAATGTCCTTAAAATAATTTTTAACATTTTTTCTTTTTGACATGTGTCGAAATCTTGAATCAATGAATATGACACGTGTCGCGATCTTATGAGTTAGTAACTTTGAAAACTATACTTTATATAATAAGATACGACTAGCATGGACTCCTTAATTGCATATCAACAATTTGTCGAGGAGACAAATTCAAACAAATCACAAAACAAAGAAGCCGCATAGGTAACAATAATATCAGATAATGACAATAAGTTAGTGTCCTCCACAAAACAATCCATCACCAACACCACCCATTCAAAATCTAAGGATTTTAGAGGCACAATAATTCTGTCGAAGCTTTCTTGAATTCCTGTGAGAAAAAAATTATGTAACCTACCTGTCTATACGGATTATGATTATAACTTAGTAAGGATTAATATTCATTTCATTTGCTTAATTGTTTCAGGTGAGATAAAGTGAAAATGACTTCACATTTTATCACATGTAAAGATCATCAATTTGTAGTTTTGTTTGGATTTTGTTAGATGTTTTTATTCATTGCAAATTTTAATGAAATGACGCTCTGAAATTGTAACATTTTATGTGATCGTCTTTAAGCTATAAAATACATGCACAACTGATACACTATTTAATAAGGAATGATGGAAGAGACTTAAAAAGTTAAAATCCATTAATCATTATTATCCAAACCGCAAACATAAATCCAATGTTGATATAAAAAAACAAATACACACAAATAATACTCGAACAGAATTATAACAAGTCAATACACAAGCATGCAAAGAGGTTATTACTATTATTTTCATGGGAATACGCAGATGACCAATTGGATAAGACATTCTTCTGCAAAACATAGAGAATGAATTAAAGGAGTCTGCAGAATTTACTTCTCTCTCAACATTGATCCCCTATAATTATAACAGAAGGAATGTGTTGGACTTTGTAATAATCTTCCCCTCCTATCGACATTCTCTTCCTCCATTGTCGTTGCCATCTAGATAATCCACATCTCAGATTCTTTAGGGAAGTGATAAATCTCAGTCCATCAGGAAGCTCCTCAAACTTAAAACTAAAAATATTCAGAGTAGCCTTCTTCTATTATCCACTCTTCCCAATTCTCTAGTGTATATAATTCTAGCTCCTGCAATTGTGGAAATCCACCGGCCGAGCAAACTAATTTCCTCCCACAGAAAGATCCATCAAATAAACTAACCTTTTTCAAGTGAAGCAACTTCTCAAGAATTGGCATCGGATCCTCCACCAAACCACAATATTCTAGAATTATGGTTGTAATGTAAGCAGGGAAATGTTGTTGATCAAATAACCTTGGCATATATATTGTCAACTTCAAGTGTTTGAGATGATCGAAACCCAAAAGTAATCTCTCTTCTTTCATCATCGTTGGAGCCCTAGACCAAGGGGTCTCTATCCTAAGATCCTCCAGGTGTTTCAGCCCACCAATGCATGAATACAGAGTCTCTTTACTAGTCTCACCATCTAAATTGATGTTCAGAATCCTCAACCTAGCCATAACACGGAGATCCTCTAAGCTGCTATGCTTTGTTGAGAAATCTTCCAACGTCTCCAAGTTTACTAGCTTACTCAATTCCAACTTCGTGTCGTCATGCAACCAACTTGGTAATGCTAGATATCTCAATTCCCTCATCCCCATCAACACATTGGGCACGTGTATAGGTCCCTCAGCTACATATAAATTTAAATAGATCAACAACTTTAGATTTTGCAGATCACATGGTATATGAGATACCCCAGCCTTTTTTAAGCTCAAGTATCTTAAGTGGATGAGCTTTCCAATCTTAGAAGGTAGCCGCCCTTCTTGAAAATTGGTTGCATAGAGATCTAAAACCCTCAGCAGTTGTAACCTCGAGAAAGTAAGGCTTGAACATGATCGCCAACTAGTGTTTGTAGTATGATACATATTATCATCATTCCTGACAATCACAAGAGATCGAAGTTTTGGATTATTTATATCTGTCTCAGCATTAAGGTGTTTTGGATTTTGTGAGACAAATCTGCGAGATATACGAGGAGATTGATCGTCTGCGGTCGAGGAGCAGGAACCAGCAATTCGTAGGAAATTCTCTTCTTTGGCTTTAAGCAGACAAACTTCCCTCATCATGTCATGTAGTTGTAATGTTTCAAATCTCAAAGTGAATATGTCTCTTTTGGCAGTGACCATATTTCTCCCTACTAGCTCTTCTACGTAACCATCTCCAACATCTCGAATGGTCGCTCCATCATAATAACTAGGTTTTTGTATTTCTTCTGCGGCCCAGAGATAGGATAGTTTCCCTACATTTATTGCATAATCTTCTGGAAAATGGGCGAGGTAGAGGAAGCACTGCTTTAAATAACTAGGCAACCCTTCAAAGCTCATAGATAATATATTGTCAATAGAACCTTTGTAACCACTGGTTGTTCTCACAATATGAGATCCAATATTCTCAGATAATCTTTTCCATTCAAGCACTCTGTACTTTGACGCTAACAAACCTCCTAGCACTTTGACGGCCAATGGTAGACCTCCGCAATGTTTAATCATTTGCTTACCCATCTCCTCCATTTCCACATCAACCTTAGATTCTGCATAACGCATCACTAGGTTTAGTTATTCTTCATTTAGGATAGAAAGCAAGGGTACGGTTCAACTGGACGTGATAGAAACATATAATAGCTGATTTATTTAAGTTGCAGAATATTGTATATTGATACTAATAGAAACTATCTAATCGTAATCAAAACAAGATTAAAAAAAGCTTACCAGCTGTGTCTTTCCTAGGAAATGCTATCCTTAGAAAAAGTATCCAACTGTCCTCACTAGTTAGGCAATCTGCTTTAAAGTTGATATATGTCTTATCACCACATACTGCGATACTCTCATTTCTAGAGGTAAGTACCACAGTCCAACCTGCAAATTAGTTTTTCTTTTCATAAACAAAATTTAATTATGAGCATTGCCTATTGTATGTAACAAAAGATGTCACCTTTTGTCGGTGGAAATATTGGCTTGATTAGGTCCCAATCTTCTTGTTTCCATATGTCATCAATCACAATCAATGATCTTGATGTTTCCAACAACCGGGAGAGTTTATCTAGGAGTGTAGGTTCTGTCATTTTCAATATTTTCTTTTCTTCTTCGTTTGGTCTGAGATTCCTGAAGATCGTTTGCCACACATTTTTCCGGGTAAAATCTTGTGAAACACACACCCATGCGAGTCCATCAAAATGATGTTTTACACCGTCGTGATTAAAAACTTGTCTAGCAAGGGTGGTTTTACCAAGACCACCCATCCCGGTTACCGAAACAATTTGAATGTCATTTTCCTCCACCAAATATCCAACCAATTTCTTAACATTTGCCTCCAACCCCACAAAATCGCTTTCGTAGTCCCTAGCAAATTCTTGTTGCGTATTCCTTTCTCTTTCTTGTAGTGGATGTGAAGACAAACTGCCATCGGCAATCATCTGTTGTACTTTAAATCTCTCCATATCTCCAGTTACCTTGGAGATTATTGACTAGGTTTGACAAATCAAAACTGGGCCATGATGGGCCAACGAGAATTTACAAGAAGGGGAAGAAAGAGAAGCCCATATTACACAAGATTTTTTCTTGTGTTTTCATAATCGACATAGAACGTAAAACAAGGAAAAGAGAGAGACTTTTCTTTGGTGTGCCTGGTTTTTCTTCCTGATCTTTAGAAGTGATGTTAACGTGTGCTGTAGAACCTTCAAGAGAGAAAAAGAACCAAAAACAAGAGATTGTAAGGGTGAAAAAATCACTGAGTTATAATGAATCTTGTGAGAGACAGTTCTCACCCGAGACGTAGCGGTTAAGCCGTGAACTCGGTTATCAAACTGTGTTTGTTTTTCATCTTTCGTTTTCTCTATAAACAAGCAACAAAATCAGATCAAAATCCCTACAAGTGGTATCAGAGCTCCAGGATTGGTGCAAGGTTGCAGAAGAAAGTTCAGGTCAGGGATGTTCAAGAAGACTTACAAGATGAGTACCTCACGGGTTGAGGTACACAGGTTTGACGGAACTGGTGACTTCTCGTTGTGGAAGGTTCGGATGCTGGCTCACTTTGGTGTCCTTGGGCTGAAAGGGATCTTGGAGGATGACAAGCTGCTAAGAGATCCACCAGCTACAGAAGAGGCAGCTACTACAGCTGCAAGAGAGGTGTCTGTGGGCATCGTGAGAGGTACTGAGATACCCTCACACATAGATCCTGTAAAGTTTGAAAAGTCAGAGAAGGCAAAAGATCTTATAGTACTAAATGTGGAAAATCAAGTACTAAGGAAGATCACAAACTGTGAAACAGCAGCAACCATGTGGTCTACACTAAACAGGTTATACATGGAGACTTCCTTGCCAAATCGCATCTATTTACAGCTTAAGTTCTATACTTTCAAGATGACAGATTCGAAGAGTATAGATGAGAACGTGGATGACTTTCTTAAACTGGTTACAGACTTGAATAATATTGGGGTAGATGTGACAGAAGAGGTTCAAGCTATATTGTTGTTGAGCTCATTATCCAACAGGTATGACCAGCTCAAAGAGACTCTTAAGTATGGAAGAGATACCTTGAGTTTGAATGAAGTCATAGGAGCTGCTAAATCAAAGGAAAGAGAGTTAGCTGAAAGTGGAAGATACTCAAAATCACAAGCTGAAGGTCTGTACATTGAAACAAGAGGCAGGCCAGAGAAGCGGTTTGACAAGGGAAAAGGCAAACCATGGAGAGGAAGGCCTAGGAGCAAAAGCAGATCAAAATCAAGGCCTAAATACAATAAGAACAACAAGGGNGTAGCATGAGTAAGAAGATCTAATTTTTCATATGTTTGATATAACCAAATCTGTATAAATAAAATTGTTAAACACACACACACACACACACATATATATATATATATATATAATTTACGACAACCTCATAATAATATATAAAATAACTTTAAAAGAATTAAATGTAAGAGATGTTTTACCAATATATGAAGTTAAGTTAGGATGGTGTTGTTTAGTTGATCTAGTGTTAGATAATCTTTGTTGTTATTTTGAATTTTTGTGCTTGTTATCTTTTGGATGATAGCCATTTTTTGAAAAGTAAAGGAAAACCAATCAAAATCTTTAGGATAATAACCAATTTTTCAAAAGTAGAAGAGAACCAACCAAAATTAAAAGAAAATTTAATAATTACATAAATATATAAATTAAAAAAACAATATGACATCCTCATAATAAATTTTTTTATAAAATTTAAAAAAAATAAATGTTTTACCAATATAATGAAGTTGAAGGTAGGACGGAGTTTTTGTAGAAAAGTGTTTGTTTGTTGAGAAATATGAGACTACTTATTTGCTTATATAAAATTCAATATTTACAATTATTTTTCATTGACGATTAGAAATTTTTCCTTATATTGTAGAAGAGAAACATAAAGTATATAGTTTTTTCTTTGGAATTAATATTTTGTATAATTTTCTAATAGAATTTTCATTTGCTGAATAATAGTAGTATATAATCATTTTTAGAATTAGTAATTTGTATAATTTCTTTATAGAATTTTTATTTTCCAAATAATGTAGTTAATTATCTTTTTGTATAGTTTTCTTATAGTAATATTTGACATTTTTTACGACAACATCATAATAATAAATTCAAATAACATTTTTAAAAAATAAAAAGAAGAGATGTTTTACCAATAGAGTTCAATATTTACAATTATTTTTCAAGTTAAGGTATAACTTACTTGTTTTATATTGAGTTCAATATTACAATTATTTTCTTTTAGAATTAGAAATTTTCATAATTATGAAAGTTTATTTTTTTAAGAATTACTAATTTTTATAATTTTCATATATAATTTATATTTTCTGAATAATGTAGTTAATTATCTTTTTGTATAATGTCCTTAAAATAATTTTTAACATTTTTTCTTTTTGACATGTGTCGAAATCTTGAATCAATGAATATGACACGTGTCGCGATCTTATGAGTTAGTAACTTTGAAAACTATACTTTATATAATAAGATACGACTAGCATGGACTCCTTAATTGCATATCAACAATTTGTCGAGGAGACAAATTCAAACAAATCACAAAACAAAGAAGCCGCATAGGTAACAATAATATCAGATAATGACAATAAGTTAGTGTCCTCCACAAAACAATCCATCACCAACACCACCCATTCAAAATCTAAGGATTTTAGAGGCACAATAATTCTGTCGAAGCTTTCTTGAATTCCTGTGAGAAAAAAATTATGTAACCTACCTGTCTATACGGATTATGATTATAACTTAGTAAGGATTAATATTCATTTCATTTGCTTAATTGTTTCAGGTGAGATAAAGTGAAAATGACTTCACATTTTATCACATGTAAAGATCATCAATTTGTAGTTTTGTTTGGATTTTGTTAGATGTTTTTATTCATTGCAAATTTTAATGAAATGACGCTCTGAAATTGTAACATTTTATGTGATCGTCTTTAAGCTATAAAATACATGCACAACTGATACACTATTTAATAAGGAATGATGGAAGAGACTTAAAAAGTTAAAATCCATTAATCATTATTATCCAAACCGCAAACATAAATCCAATGTTGATATAAAAAAACAAATACACACAAATAATACTCGAACAGAATTATAACAAGTCAATACACAAGCATGCAAAGAGGTTATTACTATTATTTTCATGGGAATACGCAGATGACCAATTGGATAAGACATTCTTCTGCAAAACATAGAGAATGAATTAAAGGAGTCTGCAGAATTTACTTCTCTCTCAACATTGATCCCCTATAATTATAACAGAAGGAATGTGTTGGACTTTGTAATAATCTTCCCCTCCTATCGACATTCTCTTCCTCCATTGTCGTTGCCATCTAGATAATCCACATCTCAGATTCTTTAGGGAAGTGATAAATCTCAGTCCATCAGGAAGCTCCTCAAACTTAAAACTAAAAATATTCAGAGTAGCCTTCTTCTATTATCCACTCTTCCCAATTCTCTAGTGTATATAATTCTAGCTCCTGCAATTGTGGAAATCCACCGGCCGAGCAAACTAATTTCCTCCCACAGAAAGATCCATCAAATAAACTAACCTTTTTCAAGTGAAGCAACTTCTCAAGAATTGGCATCGGATCCTCCACCAAACCACAATATTCTAGAATTATGGTTGTAATGTAAGCAGGGAAATGTTGTTGATCAAATAACCTTGGCATATATATTGTCAACTTCAAGTGTTTGAGATGATCGAAACCCAAAAGTAATCTCTCTTCTTTCATCATCGTTGGAGCCCTAGACCAAGGGGTCTCTATCCTAAGATCCTCCAGGTGTTTCAGCCCACCAATGCATGAATACAGAGTCTCTTTACTAGTCTCACCATCTAAATTGATGTTCAGAATCCTCAACCTAGCCATAACACGGAGATCCTCTAAGCTGCTATGCTTTGTTGAGAAATCTTCCAACGTCTCCAAGTTTACTAGCTTACTCAATTCCAACTTCGTGTCGTCATGCAACCAACTTGGTAATGCTAGATATCTCAATTCCCTCATCCCCATCAACACATTGGGCACGTGTATAGGTCCCTCAGCTACATATAAATTTAAATAGATCAACAACTTTAGATTTTGCAGATCACATGGTATATGAGATACCCCAGCCTTTTTTAAGCTCAAGTATCTTAAGTGGATGAGCTTTCCAATCTTAGAAGGTAGCCGCCCTTCTTGAAAATTGGTTGCATAGAGATCTAAAACCCTCAGCAGTTGTAACCTCGAGAAAGTAAGGCTTGAACATGATCGCCAACTAGTGTTTGTAGTATGATACATATTATCATCATTCCTGACAATCACAAGAGATCGAAGTTTTGGATTATTTATATCTGTCTCAGCATTAAGGTGTTTTGGATTTTGTGAGACAAATCTGCGAGATATACGAGGAGATTGATCGTCTGCGGTCGAGGAGCAGGAACCAGCAATTCGTAGGAAATTCTCTTCTTTGGCTTTAAGCAGACAAACTTCCCTCATCATGTCATGTAGTTGTAATGTTTCAAATCTCAAAGTGAATATGTCTCTTTTGGCAGTGACCATATTTCTCCCTACTAGCTCTTCTACGTAACCATCTCCAACATCTCGAATGGTCGCTCCATCATAATAACTAGGTTTTTGTATTTCTTCTGCGGCCCAGAGATAGGATAGTTTCCCTACATTTATTGCATAATCTTCTGGAAAATGGGCGAGGTAGAGGAAGCACTGCTTTAAATAACTAGGCAACCCTTCAAAGCTCATAGATAATATATTGTCAATAGAACCTTTGTAACCACTGGTTGTTCTCACAATATGAGATCCAATATTCTCAGATAATCTTTTCCATTCAAGCACTCTGTACTTTGACGCTAACAAACCTCCTAGCACTTTGACGGCCAATGGTAGACCTCCGCAATGTTTAATCATTTGCTTACCCATCTCCTCCATTTCCACATCAACCTTAGATTCTGCATAACGCATCACTAGGTTTAGTTATTCTTCATTTAGGATAGAAAGCAAGGGTACGGTTCAACTGGACGTGATAGAAACATATAATAGCTGATTTATTTAAGTTGCAGAATATTGTATATTGATACTAATAGAAACTATCTAATCGTAATCAAAACAAGATTAAAAAAAGCTTACCAGCTGTGTCTTTCCTAGGAAATGCTATCCTTAGAAAAAGTATCCAACTGTCCTCACTAGTTAGGCAATCTGCTTTAAAGTTGATATATGTCTTATCACCACATACTGCGATACTCTCATTTCTAGAGGTAAGTACCACAGTCCAACCTGCAAATTAGTTTTTCTTTTCATAAACAAAATTTAATTATGAGCATTGCCTATTGTATGTAACAAAAGATGTCACCTTTTGTCGGTGGAAATATTGGCTTGATTAGGTCCCAATCTTCTTGTTTCCATATGTCATCAATCACAATCAATGATCTTGATGTTTCCAACAACCGGGAGAGTTTATCTAGGAGTGTAGGTTCTGTCATTTTCAATATTTTCTTTTCTTCTTCGTTTGGTCTGAGATTCCTGAAGATCGTTTGCCACACATTTTTCCGGGTAAAATCTTGTGAAACACACACCCATGCGAGTCCATCAAAATGATGTTTTACACCGTCGTGATTAAAAACTTGTCTAGCAAGGGTGGTTTTACCAAGACCACCCATCCCGGTTACCGAAACAATTTGAATGTCATTTTCCTCCACCAAATATCCAACCAATTTCTTAACATTTGCCTCCAACCCCACAAAATCGCTTTCGTAGTCCCTAGCAAATTCTTGTTGCGTATTCCTTTCTCTTTCTTGTAGTGGATGTGAAGACAAACTGCCATCGGCAATCATCTGTTGTACTTTAAATCTCTCCATATCTCCAGTTACCTTGGAGATTATTGACTAGGTTTGACAAATCAAAACTGGGCCATGATGGGCCAACGAGAATTTACAAGAAGGGGAAGAAAGAGAAGCCCATATTACACAAGATTTTTTCTTGTGTTTTCATAATCGACATAGAACGTAAAACAAGGAAAAGAGAGAGACTTTTCTTTGGTGTGCCTGGTTTTTCTTCCTGATCTTTAGAAGTGATGTTAACGTGTGCTGTAGAACCTTCAAGAGAGAAAAAGAACCAAAAACAAGAGATTGTAAGGGTGAAAAAATCACTGAGTTATAATGAATCTTGTGAGAGACAGTTCTCACCCGAGACGTAGCGGTTAAGCCGTGAACTCGGTTATCAAACTGTGTTTGTTTTTCATCTTTCGTTTTCTCTATAAACAAGCAACAAAATCAGATCAAAATCCCTACAGAGATCCTCTTACTTATGCCTCTAATATCCGACGCCAGTTCCCTGCGATCCACTGCAGTGGAAGCAAATCTTTTGATACGCTTCATGATGTTACTTTGTTTTCCAACGTTTTCCTTCAGAATATACGTTTCAATTATATCCTCCGCGTCATAAACAATTTCTTTGATCTCTTCCACACAATGTTGCACCATCTTATTTGTACGTTTCTTGGCATCTGCATCTTTCAAAAATGACTTTAACAAGTTTAGATTACTTTTCAGTTCAGTTACTTGATCTTCGACTCCTTTATATTCGTCTAATTCTTGGCTCAGTCGGTGGTAAAGCGTTTCTATTCCCAACGACACAACACAAGTTCCATACTGGCTCCTGCTTAAGTAGTATGAAACAAGATTCAAGTTACTATTGATGAACATATTAAAATCGCAAGAAGTCAATATTATAGGTTCGACGAGGTAAAACAAATCAGAATTGGAGTTTCATATTTCGATTAAATTTTTAAGGATGATGAAGAATTTTAGATCACACACGTCGATCATGGACAGATTGTTTTCAAGAGACACTAACGCATATATTACATATGATAGTACTTTTTTAAAGGATGAAATTCACATTACAACCAACTGACCAAGGTATTTGTATTTAGATAGGTCAAAGTAGATTTTCATAAATTAAATCGTATAGCGTAAGTACGGGTGTCAAAATTGGTGATCTAGCCTAATTTAACTCATTACCCAATATGTTATATATTAAATGGGTAATGCGTCTACCAACCCATTAAACAAATAGGTTGGATCATCCCATGACCCATTAAGTGGGTTATGTAGTAAAATTGTGTTCTTGATAATTTTATTAATTAAAATATATAGATATTATAGTAGAGTTATAGAGATGATGAAAAAATAATTAATCTTAGACATTTTTTTTACACTACCTTTGAAGTCTACAAATACCTTCCCACCCCATCATCTGCAAACAAGTTGAACAAGTGAATAGAAAACAAGGTAAAAGAACTAGTGTTTTTCATAAGTTCTCAAATTCTCTCTAAGAGTTTTTCAATTATTCTCTAAGTGTTCTTCCATTTTTTTTCTTCATACTTAGATGGTTTATTTTTTTAGTCTCTTCAAATTTATCAGGTATTACGGTCTCGGGTTAGTGGTAAGCACTATTGGGGTTTCTTTACATCAAATACATGAACTTCTTCACCAGCGAACAAATTAAATCGTTTAGAAGGACCCAAAATCTCTCTAAACAGTTTGGCATTAGAAAGAGGAGAGCATAAAAAGACGATTCAATAATTAAGCTTCAAAAACCATGGCCGAAGCGGACGAAAGCCAACATATGGTATCGACATTGAACTACAACATAGCTCAACAAACACAAACCGCATACAAAACTTACGGTGAGGTACTTCTTAGTAAATAAGATAAGGTCACGAGGAGACCACCTACCAAAGGCGTGATAACCAATCATTAGAAAGGAAAAGCACACAGGAATAGATCTATCCTTGTGGCAAGGCGAGTGAGTGACGGTATTCCCTCGAGGAAAATCAACAAAAAGCACTGACAAAATAGTGATATTGGATTCCAGAGACAAAATAAGTAAGCGAGGAACCGAACTCCTTTCGCTAAAACTCTTGGAAAAGAAATCGAAGGTACAAACCATCTAGTGGAAATCTTGACAAAACATACACATTTACGGAGCCATACTTGCATGTATCTGCACCAGGTAGACCGAGAAATTTATTCTATGAAGGTAATCCCACAAAGTGAATCTCTAGTACGTGCGCAAGGCTCCGTCCTCAGAGCGTGAGCGCATCCCACCGTTTGAACTAACTCTTGGGGAGGAGAATATGGGAGAAGAAGGTTAAGTTTCACACAGAAACTTGTAGTGAAGTGCGAAGGCCGATCAGAATATTTACCCTTACAACGATAAAATCAAAAAATATTCGAATAGTCTTCGTAGAAGTAGCTCAACAATCATCCAGATTTATCAACGTAACAACAAGCTCCAAGAGAGTTGCGTAGTCTTCTTAGAAGCATTAAGTAAGACTCATGAGAATGACAAAGTAAGTTGTGAGTTGAGTTTTTGAAGGTGATTTTCCGGCTAGATTTGAACTAGGGAGACCACATCAAAGGTGGATTTAGACAATGCAGCTTTCATTAAAAGCCATAGAAGTCATCTCCACTGTCAATGGAGATAAGCCCTAGCCATACTGATTTTCTCTTTGAAAGAAACTGGTAAATTTGTCAAAAAAAATTCTAACCTGAAACCATAGAAAATAGTTCTAAGATGGCTTCTTCAAGGCAACATTTGGAGGTGCAAAATTAGTTTGACTTTGATAAACTTTGGTGGCAACCGTAATGGTATTATTGGCTAGAGATTTAATGCTGGGATTGAGATTTCAACAAGTTGGTGATTTCAAAAATTTGGCTAAAGCCAAACCAATTCCGAGTGCTACAGTCGCCCTTACTAACATATCGCAATATCCTTGTTGCATCTCGAGACGGTCACCGCCAATGGTGTGAGTCCACTTGACTTCACACATCGCAATATCCTTGTTGCATCTCGAGACGGTCACCGCCAATGGTGTGAGTCCACTTGACTTCACACTAATCTAGATTAGGTTCTGAAACAATTTGTAATGCCCCGACCGCTATTGTACGTGGGTCCCACGTCCTTTCTAGGTTTGTAGGCCCTACCCTCTTTCGACGATCTGTTCGCTACTTTTGGAGTGAAACAGTTCAACCCCGATGGTGTGAGTCCACTTGATTTCACAGTAATCTAGATTAGGCTCTAAAACAATTTGTAACACCCCGACCGCCATTGTACGTGGGTCCCACGTCCTTTCTAGGCTTGTAGGCTCTACCCTCTTCCGACAATCAGTTTGCTACTTTCGCTACTTTATGAGTGCTACAGCCGCCCTTACTAACATATCGTAACATCCTTGTTGCATCTCGAGACTGTCACCCCCAATGGAGTGAGTCCACTTCACTTCACACTAATCTAGATTAGGCTCTGAAACAATTTGTAACACCCCGACCGCCATTGTACATAGGTCCCACGTCCTTTCTAGGCTTGTAGGCCCTACCCTCTTCCGACATCGGTTTGCTATTTTTGGAAGCTTTGAATAGTTGTTTACCAACCCTAAAAATCATAACGTGGATTTTCCTCGTGTTTTGTCTTTATTCGCACAGTACCAGAAAACACTTTTCGATAGGTCTCATCCTAAAATTACTCCATTTCAAGCACGCTTAACTCTAGAATTCTCTTATGATATTTGACCAAAAAAATAAATGCACTTTTTATAGCATAGGTTACCAAATCACCTCTTTTAAATTCTCTTCATGAACCACCATATTTAAAAAAATAAGGGTATTACACTTATAGTTTCTCAACAAATTTTTATTCTCTTTATAATATGTTTCTGGACTATCACTTATTTTCATAGTTGGTGTGGGACTCTTAACACATGCTTTTTTTCTTCATAGATTGAAAAATTTATGTTCATTATTAAAAAAATTTGAATCATAAAATATATAGAAAAATATTTTATTTTTAATTATATAAATGATGCGATGATTCAATTATTATTTTAAATTGTAATCAAATAAGCATGATAGTGGGAATATAATAATTAAAAATAGTAAATATAATATGATTTTCAGAATATATATCGGAAGAGATAGAACAAGTATATACAAAATTATTATTTAATGACATGTATTGTAATTACTCATTTACTCTAGTAAATAAACTCTATTTAAAATATTATGTGATCAAAATCTTTCATACGCTCTCTGATGCGAGATATGTCAGCATGCCAATTTTGTAAATCATACATGGAGGCAAATTATTTTTTATTAAGAATATTTCTCAAATAATATATATAAGAGATGTAGGAAAATAAAAACAGAAATTACTATTGTGTTATATCTTGTAATCAAATAAACAACATAATATTTATTTTGGGGGAATTTCAAAATTTTTTATTTAAGTGTATCTCTTTTCAAAAATGACTTTTTCAGCTGTTCATTTTCTGAAATGCCCCTCATTAAACCTGAAATGGTTTATAAGGTACTTATGGACGATAATTACTATTCGGAGACTCAACCCAAGTATTTATAATATATTTCTAAGAATTTATTTATAAAGTATTTATAAGGTATTTATAAAGTATTACACACATATAAAAGTAGTTTGTGTATGTTTTTATGAGGTTACACATATTTCAAATTTCTATGGGCAATTTTTATAAGATTTTAGAGGTGTGGCATTTTTGAAAAGTGGTATTGAAAAGGAACCTTTCTAACAATTCCCCTTTTTGTTAAAGATAAAAAAACTATATGCGTATTCAAAATAAGGGATCACAATAGGATAGAGTGATATTGGACGATGTATCAAAACATCAATAAAGTTTTGTTAGGCTGTTACAATACCAATGAGATCTAATCAAATAGCTTGAAAGCATCTCTAATATTTTTCAAGTAAATATTGACAACTATATATTCAAGCGTAAACAAAATCCGTCTCTCTTGACTCACGATCCAGAATATGGACACAGTTTTACTGTCAAGACTGGGGAGATAGAGAGAATAATAGAGATATCTTTCACCAAAAACAAAGAAATTTGCTATGAACAAAAAGAAAAGACGATAAAGGAAAAGTGACTAACCTCTTGAAGGCGCCAAGGAACTCTCTCGTCGTCGCCTTTAGGAAGAAGAGAGAGGCCTTCTTTATTTATTCAATGTCAAATTACTGTGAATAAGCATTTAGTCACAGAAATAATAAAAGTAGACCATGCTAGTGGCAACAGCTACGCAAATAACAAAAAATAAACTAAGACCGTACTAAATGCTAATCAATTAAAAGAAAACATAAGATCGTGTTACCTGCAATTGACAAATTAAAAAATTTTAAAATAAGACAAACATAAAAGAAGACCGTGCACCGGTGCACGTTATAACACCTTTTGGTCAATTCCTTTTTTTTTTTTCCCTTGGACACTGCAGAAAGAAAACTCTAATACTTACTAATGATATATTGATGGGATGACATCCTATTTCTCCACCAGAACTTTCACATCTTACCAATTAGAGTCCATACTATGATTGTGTCCTCAATGTCTCCGAAAACATAGTTCTAAACCTTAATCCCCATCAATTCAAAGTTCGAATCTAATTCCCCACAGGTCTGGGTTCATTCGGTTTTTAAACTTAACCCGATAGCAAACCAATGAAACACAAAACCAAACTAATTTTAAAACCCGAATCCTTGTAATTTTGACCTGAAATCCTCACCTTATATCCAATTTGCAAATTCCCCCAAATCGATCATTCTATGAACCCTAAAATCATCATCTTGTAAAATCAAACTTTGAATCATGAGTATTTTGTCTAGGACGTCGAGTGGATCTTCAAATGTTCGAGAAAGAGTGAGAGTTACAGGCGTGCCTAAGAGATGCTGGTGTGGGGAAGAAATCGTCGCTAAGATTTCTAAATCCGACCCAAATCCATGTCGCCGATACTTTTGATGTGGATATGCTGCGTCAAAGAAGGTAATCGGAATGCATGAATAAGATATCTATTGTTGATTTTGATTCTAACTGTTTTATATTTGTTATTGGAAGCTTATGAATGACAACCACACTTTTAAGTGGGTTGATGAGGCATTGTTGGATGAGATATCGACATTGAATGCACAAGCTGAGAGAGTACAAGAAGACATGAAAGAGATGATGAAGCACCAGAAGATAGTTATTGAAAAGATGCACAATGATCTTGAGAAAGATATTTGAGAGGGTGGATGATGGTTTGTTCGAAGCAAGGGCTGAATTCAAGTCCAAGGTGAATAAAATGATGATTCTTGTAGTATTTGTGTGTCTGATCATGCTTGGTCTCGCTATGAGTTTGTAGGATGAGTATGATGGTTAATGGATTTTCTTTGTGCTTTCTTATGTCTTTGTAATGGTTTGATTATTATGTATTATTGTCTTTAAAATCGTTTGTCTTTGGATGTTTGTCTTTGGATGTTAGTCTTTGGATGTTTGTTTTGGTAATGGACGAGAAGAGGAACCTTTGATCGGACTTAGAAGAAACATTGTTGATTTAGATATCAAGAAAACTAAACCATTAAAATAACCGATAAACCTAAACACTTACAAGATTTCAATGACCAAACGTGGTACATGGTTCTAAACACCAACCATGGTACAAGTTTCTTATGACCAAAACATACACCTAAATGTGTTACAAGTTTGTTATGACCAAAACATACACCTAAACGTGTTACAAGGTTCTAATGACCAAAACATAACCAATTTAGAAGGTTCCAAAAACACATCAAGTGACCATGACACTAAAAAAAAAGACCAGTCACAATGCATTCTCCTTCATTCCTACTTCAGTTTCTGCTTCATTCCTGAGTCATAATGCCTTGAGATGGGTCACCTACATTAGCCTACAGAGAAAAACAATCATGATGAGAATCATTTTAAACACCAAACAAGTATTAAATTTCACAATCACTAACCTGTGTTTGACTCTCCTTCAAGTGGAACCTACTATTATGATTAGTTGCACCACAAATCCCACAATGCATAATCTTTTTCTTCTGTTTTCCTTGCTTCTTAGTTGGAGACTCATTAACACCTCTTTTCCTTTTCTTATCTGCCATAGTGACCTTCTTCCTCCCTGGTTGTGGTGGCACAGGTGCTGGATGCACATTAATTTTGACCATCAGTTAAAGGCCAAAAGTGTGCACCTCTTTGTGGGACTAGGCCGTCTTTGTAATTGAGCTTCCACATAGCTGTTCTGAACCATTGACACACAAAGTTTTCAGGTACAAGTTTCTTCTCCAGGATGGAAAACAAAGCTCTATGAAATGTTGCAAATTATAATTTACACTTCTCATTGATTTTTCAGCCAAAGTGTGGAAGTGCATGTGTTTTAAGAGTTCCCCATTGTTCTAGGTTTGACACTGTCTTGGCTTATTGCGTCTTACGTAATCACATTATACGGAAAAAAGTAAATCTCAAATTATAATTAGAAGCAGGTCCGCAATGTGTAAGATAAATTCTAAATATTTAGATGATTTTAAATATTTAGATGATTCCAACATATTTGAAACTTGTTATATATACATAGTTTTCAAAACTTTACTTTGAAATTCTTAATTGATTGTTTTTGGAAAAAATATTAAACATTTAATTGATGAAAAATTATTGTAATTCAGAATTGAGTTGCAATAAATTGTATTTGAAAGGTTTCTTTTCCAAATATCTACTACGCAATTTTTTTTATGTATATGGTTCTTCATGTCAATGGATAATGGGTTTCTTGCTAAACTAGACCCTTATTTGAAGTTAATTCTAAAACTAGACCCCTTTTCCTTTTTTCTTCAAAATGCCTTAAAATACCTTTCCCAACTTCTTTTTTGACAATAATATCTAGCGCATACTTCTCCTGTGAATGGTGGCTGGGTTTGAAAAACAATAACCCAAAGATTCTCAAGTAATAACGAAAATGTCATCGTCTTCAATAGTTCCTAACCACCATTACCAAACAAAATTGAGCTATAAATGCTTCAAACAACCGAATTAAATGATGTTAATGCTCTAAAACTGAGTTAAAAGCTCCATTTTTGTCGATCTCCTCTCTCATTTCAACCATTTAACTCTATAATATAGTTTTCAATATTTACCATCCATATATCTTGCGATTTACTAAGATTAGAGCATAATAACACTTGGGTTGCTTGGGTATTGATGGCGTGATCAGTTCTTGGCCGTTTAAGAAGCTAAACACAAGTTCAAACCGAATCTTGGTAATTTTTGCTTCATTTTCTCCGATTTTCCAGAAGCCAGACTTCATGGGTGAAGTCTCAATAGTCAACTAGGGGTTAGTTTTGAAATTGACTGTTTGGATCTCAGACTTCACGATGGAACCATGATGAAGTCTGAAGTTCTCCTTTGAAAACAAAAAACGGTGTTTAGACTTCACCGTCGAAGTCTGCTTACAAGGGTCTAGTTTTGCAATTGACCGTTAAGTCTGACTTTGTACAAAGACTTCTCTTGTGAAAAAGGCGGTTAGTTTTATAATTGACCAGAACGAAGACTTTTTATCGAGACTTCTTCTGAGAAGTCTGCGTGAAAAAGGGGTAAGTTTTGCATTTGACCAAAATTCTGAAACATTGACTATTGGTAAACTTCTCGAATAAAGTTTACAACCATCGGTAACTCTGGAATTTAAAAAATAAATTTTTTTGGTCAATTGCAAAAGTAACCCTTTTTCTACATAGACTTCTCAGACAAAGTCTCATGTAAAAGTCAAACTATGGTCAATTGCAAAAATATACCCTACTTTATGGGTAGACTTCGCCGAAGAAGTCTCTGAAGGCAAAAAGACTTCATCGTGGAAGTCTAAATACGTAATAGACTTCACAGGCACAGTCCATTACCAAAAAGACTTCCTAGATGAAGTCTACTAAAAAAGTTAAAATTGTGGTCAATTGCAAAACTAGACACCAAACTGGTATAGACTTCTCTGACGAAGTCTCCTTGTGTATGAGACTTCGCCTGTGAAGTCTGCTAAAAAGTCAAACTCTGGTCAATTGCAAAATTCGACCCGTGCTTCAGACTTCACAGCCGAAGTCTTCTTTAGATAGCTAAGAGACTTTGCATGTGAAGTCTCTAATGATAATTTCAGTAAAAATGCAATTTAGCTTATTTGTAATTAGTTTTTTTTTTCTTGTCCTAACATGTGTGTTACGTATGACTTTTGATGTTTTAGAAATCTGAACTATTTTAATCGCATAATTATATTAATATATTTTTTCTTAACTTATTAGGTGTTTAGGTTATAAACTTTAGACTTCACAGAGGATGTATGTGCGTAGACTTCGTTGAAAAAGTCTCTTGCACTATCTTTTTAAAAAATGGATTTGTATCATATATAATTTGCATTTTCGAGATTTTAATTTTTTTACATGTGTATTGGTTATTGTTGTTGTTTATGTATGAATTTCACATCTCAATGTCTTATATTCTATCTTAAATCGATTTTATGAATTTCTGATAATTATTTTTCAACAGACTTCACCTTTGAAGTCTATTGTCAAACTAATAGTTTGCATTTGTGTTGTTTCAAATGTTTTTCAGAAAATAGTTCAAGTACCTGCTGTCTATGGAGAATTGGTGATGAGAGACTGTAAGTGGCATTTTGAGGTGGATAATCCCAAAAGAGGGAGAATATTATTCTTGAATGATTCTTGTACACACCGTGAACTCATTGAGATGGCACTAGGAGACTATGAGCTGGACAAGAACGAGTTCGTCAAGTTAACTTACTCGTTGCCGGATTCAATATTGCAACTAATGGACACGGATTGTCCTATACCGCCTATGCATGTCTCAAATGATAGACAAGTGCGGTCCTTGGTTAAGTTATGTAAAACGCATGTTGTACGCCTTTGCGTCTCGAGTCGTTTTGGTATGGCTAGTGGCAATGAGGTTGCTAGTGAAAGTGTTGACGAAGACCTTAAGGATGTAGAAGAGTTTGAAGACAAAGATATGGATATATCTGATGGTGGTGAGGGTAACGTTAACGATGATGATGATGATGATGCAGAAGAATCTCATGCTAGTGAGGTTAAAGGCGAATACCTTGAGGATTATACTGTGTATGGGAAAGTTAAGGATGAGGATGTTAGTGAAAATGATGATAATGATAATACGTATCTTGTTGCGGAAGGTGGTTTTGTTGGTGAAGGCCCAAGATCCAACAGGACATGGTTATGCGGTATCTATACGACTAGAAGTTTTTCTACAAAGGATGCGCTTATATCCGAGCTGCGGTTGACGACGATAATGTCGAAATTTAGGTTCAAAGTGCATAAGTCTACAAAAAAGTTGTTTGTAGCCATTTGCGGTGTGAAAGGATGCAATAAGAGGATTAGAGCGGCTGTGAAAAATGAACCAAAAATGTTTTGGGTTACCTTGTACAAAAAAGATCATACTTGCAATGTGGCGGACCGAATTTCTCTACGTAAACGTCATGCTCCGAGATATATTGCTAAATTGTTTTATGATGAATGGGGTACAATCGATGAAGTAACGCTAAAGATGATTAAATCTGCAATGAAGAATAAATATGGTATGCAGATGAATTATACCACTTCCTATAGAGCTTTAATATTTGCACAACAATTGGTGATGGGAACAACGAAAGATGGATATGAGCAGCTGCCGTCTTATCTCTATCGCATCAGGCTAGCCAATCCCGGAACCATCACTGATCTTGTGGTTGATGATCTAAACAGCTTCAAATATCTGTTTTTGGCTCTTGAAGCCTCTATTACCGGTTTTCAGTTTCTAAGAAGAGTTATGGTGGTGGAAGGGTGTCATCTACCGGGGAAGTATGGCGGAGTTATGCTAGTGGTTTGCGGCCAGGACGGGAATTTCCAAATATTCCCGTTAGCTTTTGCTATTGTAGACTCTGAAAATAATTAATCATGCCAATGGTTTTTCACCAAGTTGAGTGGATGTGTCTCTAATCAATTTCCTTTGGTCATAGTGTCCGATAGGCACGCTTCGATTAAGAATGCCATTGAAATTGTTATGCCATGGGCAACAAGAGGGATATGTTATTATCACCTGCAGAATAACATAATCACGAAGTACAAGGGAAAGCATCTTATGTACTTGGTGAGAGGCGCTGCGTATGCATATAAGCATTATGATTTTAACAGATACATGGACACCTTACGTGAGACGAAACCCAAGCTTGCAACTTACTTGGAGAACACCGATGTGAAACTATGGGCCCGCGTTCACTTTCCAAGAAAACGATTCAACATACAAATGAGCAACATTGCTGAATCGATAAACTCCGCACTTAAGCCAACTCAAGGATTTCGCATACCCTTTCTTTTGGAATTCATACGAGAGAAGCTAGGAAGATGGTTTTTTAAAAGGTGAGAAGATGCTATGAGTCTAACAACAAAACATAGCAAGGGAGTTGAATATTTGCTAACTATTCGTCAGCATTATGCTGACCAGATGACTGTCAAACGCATAGACGGTTGGTGATTTCACGTGACGGGAGGACATAGAGATTGTATCGTTGATTTTCAACATCGAAAATGTGGATGTGGAGTGTATGATGTTGAGAAAATACCTTGCTCGCATGTTATTGTTGCTGCTCCTGAACTTAAAATGGATGTTGCCGCCCTCGTATGCCTGTCATACACAAAGGAATATTTGTATTCGACGTATACAAGCAACATTTTCCCCAAAACCGTCGATATCAAAGAGCCCGAGTTTGTCAAACTTTTCCCTCCACTCATCCGCCGTCCTCCTGGAAGGCAGAAGAAGTCAAGGTGGCAAATGTAGCTTGAAATCGCAAGAAAGACTATGTCAAAACTGCGAAATGCTCATAAGAATTATAGTTATTCAAAATGCAGGCAATCTGGACATACTCGCGATAACTGTGTAAGTTAAAATCTTTGTTTGTGATTCCATGAATGTATATTTTTTTAGGGGACTCTGTTTTTTATGTTACGTAGAGTTTAAAGGTTGAGAGAATGTAGAATTCTGCTCTTGAAGTCTCCCACAGAAGTCTTTAACTAGGAGTTCGGGACGCATACGAAGTCCCCATTAGAAGTCTGTATTTGAAGTCTCCCGTAGAAGTCTATAAATAGATCTTCAGGACACAGATGAAGTCTCCTGTCGAAGTCTGTAGATGAAGTCTTCCATAGAAGTCTAAAACTAGGGGTTCAGTACACAGATGAAGTCTCTAATAGAAGTCTGTGCTAGAGGTCTGTGCTGGAAGTCTCCTGTAGAAGTCTTACTTTTAAAGTCTTCTTTTCAAACTTTTTTACTTATATAGATATGACCAGTTCTTTTTGTATTTTTGCGGTTTTCGAACTTTGTATTTGATTTAACAAAATCAAGGTTCCAATAATAATTAACATAATAAGAGAAATTAAAGATAATTAACATAATAAGAAATTAAAGGTTCCAAAATATAATTAACATAGTAAAAGAAATTAAAGATAATTAGCTTGTTTTTTCTGTCCTAATCAATAGAACCAGCTTGTTTTTTAATATAAGAAATTAACAACATAATAAAGGAAATTAAAATAGATAAATTAAAGGTTCGAAAATATAATTTACATAAACTTCCCCTCCGTTTCGTAGAAATCCAAAGGATGAGGTGCTCTTTGATCCTCCGGCAAAAGTTTCAGACATTTCTCGTGCCTTCTCATTGAAACGGTCTCGATCGGTTATGTAGACTTGAGCAATGGATTCCACAAATATATCTCCTTCATTCAACTCTGGCTCAGTCAACATCTTCACAAAAGCCTCTAATATTGTGGTTATGTTGTATGCGGGGCTCCATTGCTCAGGTAGGAGCATCTTCAATAAGATACTCCCGTGATCCACATTAGGGTGTTTTGAAGAGGAGTAATAATGATAAGAAGCGACGTTTCACGAAAGTCTGCTTCGTTTTGCGTGCTTCTTATCGGGAATAGAGGAGTCTCCAATAGAAGTCTGCTCTTGTAGTCTAAATGAGAAGTCTCTAACTAGGTGTTCAGTATGAAGATGAAGTCTCCTACAGAAGTCCCTAACTGGGTGTTCATTACGAAGATGAAGACTCCAGTAGATGTCTGCGATTGAAGTCTCCTACAAAAGTCTCTAACTGGGTGTTCTGTACGAAGATGAAGTCTCCAGTAGAAATATGCGCTTGAAGTCTCCTATAGAAGTCTCTAACTGGGTGTTCTGTATGAAGATGAAGTCTTCAGTAGAAGTCTGCGCTTGAAGTCTCCTAGAAAAGTCTATAATTGGGTGTATTTCATTTAACAAGATTTTGTATTTTTGTGGTTGTATATCATTTAACAAGATTTATACAAGATTATATACAATTTTGTGGTTGTATTTCATTTAACAAGATTTATACAAAATTTATACAAGATTTATACAAAATTTATACAAGATTTATACAAAATATACGGTTAAATTATATACAAGATTTCAAAATATACGGTTAAAAAAGAAGCTCAGCGGTCGTCGTATAAANGGTTAAAAAAGAAGCTCAGCGGTCGTCGTATAAATCCAAACCTTCATAACCGCGCTTCTCAGTCCCCGTTATGCCGAGCTCATCGTATATTTCTATAGCCAACTTGTCCCTTATGAACCTGATGTTCTTATCACTCAAGAGGTTTGGAGGAAATGGTATGCCAAGCGCATGACACTCGATGTACTTCAGGCAATACACTCCAAAGTCACCGCTCTGAAAGTTTTAAGGAAATAACGTCTGAGGAACCCGCTCGTATGTGTAGAGAACATAAGGATGCTTAGCTTTTTGATCCGCAGGAGCAAGAAAGTTCATAAGATAAGCCATTATATCGCAAACAGGATATATTGCAGCTTCAATCTCCTCTCCTTGCTTACAGTTAGATCGCTATCCCAAATAACGATGTGTCTCTTATGATCCTGAATCATTAATGCAACCCAATGCATATCCTTAATGTTAAGGGAGGTGTAGATTTCATCCACATCTACAACCCACATCTTGTTAGATCTGCAGAACTCTGGTTGCTCTCCTGTGTAGAGATCAAACGCCCAGGAGGTAGCAATCTGCCTAAACAATTTTCATCACCAGTCTTTTGAAATTCTTGGTACTTTGACTTCCACAACGTGGTGAAGATCGAATCAATGAAGAAGATTATGTCGCTCCTAAACCATTATGGATGCTTCGTGAACCGTTGTTTTAGTAGATTGATTCGAGCATCAATGTGTTGCAGTAAGAAAATAATTAGTTATGGTAAAGGAACCTTACAAGTAACGTTAAAAAAAAAACAGAAGTCTCCATATGAAGTCTCCATATGAAGTCTGAGAGTGAAGTCTCAGACTGAAGTCTGAGAATGAAGTATCGAATTACAGTCCAGGATGAAGTTTATACTTCACTGTCAGAATTCACCATCAGACTTCACTCTAAGACTTCACTATGAGACTTCACTCTCAGACTTATTATACGAAGTCTCACCAGGTCCCAAAGCCATTTTGTGGGAGACCGCAGTGAGCGGTACCAGAATGTGCTTGAGTCTTGCTCGGGTTTCCTCTTCTTTGTCTCTCTGTAAAATGAAGTCACACACACATTCAAATCATGTCACATAAACTAGGTTTAAAACTCTTAAATAGTGCAACTTACGGGCAAGTCTCCAAGAAGGCAATCAGCTTGTTTTTTTTGTCCTTGTCAATATCACCAAAAGGGTTATAGCCATTGCCAGGTCGAACAACCTGCTTCTCTTTCATCTTTACCTGATCACTCATTTTCTTAGCCATGAGATGTTGCTTTCTTCTTCAAGCTCTGTTTTGCTCTTTTTGCTTTATCAAACTCCATATCTACATCTTTGGGCTAATCCACCATCACAACACTTGACTCACTGCCCTGGTTAACACTACTCTGCATAGTTTGAAGCAAACATCGTTTTATTGCAATTTCCAATGGACACTACCAAACATCATTCAAATATAAATTTTACAAGTTTCTGAAATAAGAGTTAAACATGCCAACAACAATTCAAAAATTCAAGGTTCACATCATTTATGTGACTGACTACTCCTGGCAGCTACTCTTTTACTTTTCCTCTCCTTCTTAGACTACTCAATATCCTCCTTCTTACTAAGCTTGTTTATGTTCTTTTAGGGAATCTTTGGGTTAAGGAGAGGAAGACTAACCCCATCGTCAGGTGCATTTGATTTGGCATCAGATTGAGCCTGCTTTTCCTGAGGATTCTCTTTCACTCCCTCGGGTTCTTTCTTCATAGCTCTGCTGGTGAACTTATCAAAAGCACAACTCAGATCGTCTACTTTGTCAGTGAGTAAGACAATCTTCGTTCCAAGTTCATCCAACTGCCCCTTCAACTCTGCCTCAAACGTGTTGAGTCGAGCGTCAACTACATCCTTCAACGCATCACATATGCGCTTCTCAAATTCTGCAGCAGGGGATAGACGAGCTTTCTTCAAACTACCCTCTTTAGGAGATTCTAGCTCTCTCTTATTGCCATGATACGACTCATCCTTCACCTCATCCTTCACCTTCTAAGGAACCTACACCTTGTTTTCCTTGAAGATTGAGGGCAACACACCCAAAGATGGCCAGTGTCCTTTTTGCCACTGCCAATGATTCATTGATAATCGTCTAAACATTGCTTTCACAATGTTGACAATTCTCTCATCCTCCTCATCATCATCCCACCGTGGGAACATCTCCTCAAATGCTTTCTCGACAAAGCTGCAGATTCTCATCTACAAACATAAAAATGAATAGAGGGAGATCATTTTATATATTAAAAAAAAAAGAATAGAATGCTCAAATTCATTCTCAGAATGGTTGATTATTAGTCTACCCTTAATAAATTTACATATTTAAAGTTTTTGCCATCTTGATTTTAAAAATATATTTATCCAAATAAAAATTAATTTACTGTAAAAATATATCTTTAAAAATTTGAGTATATTAAGAAAAAACTAAAAAAAATATATTTTTAAATAATTCGAAAAGATTAAATTAACCTAAAAATTGAATTTATAAAAAAAAAATATTTAGATAATTTTATTTAAAAATTTTCCCATTTAGTTTTATGAAAAAAACTAAAAACTTAAATATTCAAATAAAACTTAAATTACTGTAAAAATATATTTTTAAAGAATTTTAATATACTAAGAGAGAAAAATTATTGGAAAATTTTGAAAAAAAAGAAAATATTCGAGTAAAAGTTAAATTACTATAAATAAATAATTTTAAAAGATTTGAATAAATTAAGAGAAGAAATACTATTTAAAATTTTTTAAAAATAAAAAAGTTAAATTACGCTAAAAATTTTAAAAATCAAAAATTTAAAACTAATTTAAAATATTTAGATAGTTTTCTTATAATTTTGTGAAGATAAAGTTTGCTTATTTTGTTACTTTAAATTTTATTAGAACAACTTATATAATATGAAGGTTATATGTATTTTAAAATTTAAAAAATATTTTCTCAAATGTTTATTTTCTATACAAAAAATGTTATTATATATATGAAAGATTTTTAGAAAATTTTTAATTAATACAAATCCAAATTAAATTAATATTTAGCTCGAGATAAATTTTATTAAACGATACAACTTTCAGAAACAAAAATCTTATATTCCTCTACTATTGTTTTCTTCCTTAATGAATCCAACTAATTAAATATTTTGCCATTTTGCTTTAAAACAAATAGTAAAAAAGATTAAAATCAAAATTATTATATAAAGTATTTTTTAAAATTTGAATATATTAAGAGAAAAAATTACTATTTTAAATTTTTAAATTTTTTTAAGAAATTCAAAAAATTAAATTCTCTTTAAGAAAATTTACTTGTCTTTAAAATTTCAAAAAATTCGAAAACATTGAAATACTCTTTTAAAAGTTTTTAAAAAAATCGAGTAAAGTTTAAATTATTTTTTGAAAGAATACTTTTTAAATTTTAAGGTTTAATTTTTAGATTTTTTAAACAAATATTTTTAAAAATAAGCTTAGCGAACTTTACTGTGATTTAATACCACTCTATTCTTAATAAATTTATTTAATTAAAAACATGGTAATTTAGGCTTCAAAAATAATCTCATAAAAATATTCTTATAAAATTTATTTTGCTATAAAAATCATGAAATTTTGTTTATATCCTGAAATTTCAGTTTTCTTGGTTTAGATAAATTTTATTATACCATAGATATATTGATTTAAAAATACTTTAATTTTACTGTAAGATAATTATATAAGGATTAGGAAATCTAAAGAAACTCAAAATTTATATTTCTATACCAAAACCTAAATACGAAAAATATAATATTGTGATATTATGTTTTTAAAAAAATCGTCTGATGGCTTACCAAGACTTATATCTGTATATAATATTAAAAAATTTATGAAATAGCAACTATTGTGAAGAGATAATTGTAATGTATAACTGTCGTTATCTTCCATTTATATTAGATTTAAAATTATCAAGAGAATAACATATAAAAATATTTAGAAGGATTATACCATTTATAAAGTATATTCAACATAATTTGTTATACTAAAACTAAACATAACACGCAAAAATTTGAATTAATAAACAGTTGTTAAGAGTTTTTTAATATTTTATCAATTACAGATGAATTGTCAGCAATAAAACAAATCTGAAAACGTGAGATATAACGTTTACTACCATTAGAAACAAAAATGTCATGATCTCTTACTATTTTTTCCCCGCACGTGGTGCGGGGTAGCTCCCTAGTATAATATAATAACAGACTTCATGTGTGAAGTCTAAAAATACTTCTAGAAAGATGTCTCTAATGACACCACAGATTAGAGCTTTGATAATATACCTGCTTGAGGATGTCATTTCTGAGGTTTTTCTTCCCTCTTGATCCTTTGTAAGCTAGAAGAGGTGGCGTTGGGTCACCGGGGAGAGGATCTCCCACCTATATTGCAAAGTCCGGTAAGGCAAAATAAACCCAAGAATGCAACGCTTGGACAAACCCGCTGATGTGATAAGTCCTGGTGATATCCGCAGCCTTCACCGAAGAAATCAAAATCTTAAAAGATACTCTTCCCCAAGGGAATGCAGCAAACTTATCCAGATCCATCACAAGCATAGCAAGGTTTACATTGATGCCCTGATGGTGAGGGAGTGCATCAATGCAGCTAGCAAGGATGGCTAGATAGCCCAACCTCACGCGATCTTCCGGATCCCAGTGAGAACAGTGTCTACACGCTGATACCAAGTCTTCATAGCTTGTTCCAACCGCCACATCGACTCCAAGCTTTACCCAAAACTCTCTCATCTCATCCGTGATTTCAGCCTCAGGCTCCAAAGTCATAAGGCTTTCAACATATTCGCAGTTAAGCCCAGTGATGTGTTCAAACTCGTTTATAGAGAATCTGACTAGGACTTCACCAATTAGACTCCAAATCTCATGCTTCTTGAAGCATACAAGTTAGAAACCGAGCATAAAGTGGACCAACCTTGATGTCCATGCGATCTGTTGCTCGTGGTACATTAGGAAGACACCCAGAGGGGAAGTCCGAATCCTCTCCCATTCAACTAGAGTTTGTGCACCCTTGACAGCTACAAGAAGCTTAGGTGTTCCGCTGTAGTAGCCTATACTATTTCAGGCTGCGCCTCAGCGTCTTTGGTGAAATGCCTGGGTGGAAACTCTGGCATATGGTCAAAATCTACCTTCGGTTCATATTTAGTTATTTCGCGCGAAAGAGCCATATTACAAACCTATGTAACAGAAGAAAAAACGGGAAGTTAGATAACTGTGAAGTGTACGAGACTTCGCCAGTGAAGTCTTCATATAGATTTCCCTTATGAAGTTTCCAACACTCTAGTAAATCCGATATCAGAAAAGGGACAGACGAAAACACTAAACTGAAATATAATTTGATTAGATAAATAAAGATTGAAGATGTGAATAGACGGCTGCGATTCCCAGATCTGCGAATAAAATAAAAGATGGGATTAGATACAGAAAAAAAAAAAAGAAGAAACAGTTCAAAGAAAGAGTAGAGAGAGGGTGTCGTCGTAGAGAGGGTGTCGTCGTATGGTGATTTTCCGGCGAGAAAGAGAGTCGGCGTTTAGAGTTTGGGGTTTTCCCTCAGGGAAGAAAAATATCGATAACTTACGGCGAAAGAGGAGAAAGAGTGTCGGCGTTTAGAGATTTCCGGCGACGTTTGGTGATTCGGAGGAGAAAGAGTGTCGGCGTTTAGAGATTTCCGGCGACGTCTGGTGATTCGGAGGATTTAGGGTTTAGATAAATTTTAGATAAATTGGGGGCAGATAAATTTAGCGTTTAGAGATAAATTCGGCGTTTAGAGATAAATTCGGAGGATTCGGCGTTTAGAGATTTCCGGCAAATTTTTTAATCTGCCCCCAAAAATTTTAACATAAACATCTTTTCAGTTTCCGAAATTTTTCAAAATTTTTCAAAATTTTTTGAAATTAGATAAATCGGTTACTTACAGATGAAGTCTGTTGCAGACTTCGCCAAAGAAGTCTCTCGTAGAAGTCTGCGTGTGAAGTCTGCGCATGATGTCTATAGTTTGTCATTTTCAGACTTCATTTAAAGACTTCGCTTACAGACTTCGTATACAAACATCACTAAAGAAAATGTAAATGTAAATTGTTTAGTAAATGTAACTTTTTTTTTTTTTTGCCTCCCAAAATTTTAACCTAAAACGTCTTTTCAGTTTCCGAAATTTTTCGAATTTTTTCGAAATTAGATAAATCGGTTACTTACAGACGAAGTCTATTGCAGACTTCGCCGAAGAAGTCTCTCGGAGAAGCCTGCGTGTGAAGTCTGCGCATGAAGTCTATAGTCTGTCATTTTAGACTTCATTTGGAGACTTCGCTAACAGACTTCGTATACAGACATCACTGAAGAAGCATGTAACCCTTAAAACAAAACATTAAAGAACCAGAAACGCTACATTTTTTTTTAAAAGTCACGTCCTTAAGATACGTCCGTCTTTTCAATTTCCCATCTATTAATCATTCCACCTCCATAGACGAACTCGTTTTTTCACTGTTTTATCTCAGCAACACAAAACTCACAACAAGGAAAAAAAACTCGATGGATGCTTACAACCTTCTAGCCGAAGCAAATGAAAGAGCCAATGGAAGCAAAACAGATTGGTGTTTTAAAGTCAAGATTCTCCGCGCCTACTCTTACTTCGTTCTCAATGAAGGTCCCTACTGGTCCTACGTATTAGTAGATGAAGCGGTAAGAGATATTCACTTAGGTTTTATGTCTTTACATGCAGACATGTAGTCACATGGATCTGACAATACAATACTTTGATGATGCTTTTTCTTATGCAGGGAACTAAGATGGAGTTGGTGATTACTCGAGTACATGTGCCAACGTTCTCTGGATTCGAGAAGTATGAAGGGCACTGGATTGAAATACATAAAGTAGCAGTACGGCCAGGATTTGCAGCGTTTCGTGCAACAAACTCTCGCTTCGTACTTACAATCTTGTCTACAAAGACTGGAATCATAAAAATCGATCATTTGAACGACAAGCACTACTTGGATTTTTTAAGTTTGACCCAAATACATGACATCAAAACTAAAACAAACGTTGCTATAGGTATGCATGCAAATTTGTTAAACCATAATTTATATGCATATAACTTTATTTAACTGAAGGAGAACACTTATGATGTAGATACTATGGGCATGCTCTGCAACACATGCCCCCTTCAAGAGAGTCCACATGGTTGTGCACATACAAAAAGTGTGTTTCACATCAAAGATGCCATGTAAGTTTAAACCAAACAATAATAACGCCATGACAAAACTCACATTATTGTAATTTACAACCAGCTTTTATTAATCATAATAGGGACAATATGTTAAAGTGTGTGGCAACCGGCGAACACGCTTATAACTTCTGGAATGGCTTTAGGACCAGGAGGGATGGAGCGGTGATCGTGGTGCTTAAATTATGGAGGATCAATCCGTTCGCGCGTAAGTGTGTTATTCACTACAGTTTAACATATCATAATTGATCTCGACAATACTAATCTAATTCCCACAGGTGGTGATGATGACACTTGGCTGGAAACTGAAGAAGGCTTATCGGACATTTTTTTCAACCCAGCGATGGAAGAGGTTGAAGATTCGAGAGACGACTTCTTGATGTTTGATATGATAGCTGCAAGATACAGGGCAATTGTCCCTAGATAAGGAATTTATCTATCTAAATCTCTGTTTAAGAACATAAGTTTCAATTATTTTAAACTTTGCTTTGGATTTATTTGAATTTCAGACTTTTACAAAGAAGTCTACGATAACAAAATCTTACAGACTTCACACGCGAAGTCTACCGTGAGGCTTCACCCGAGAGTCGAGAAGTCTGTAAGCCCTAAACTCTAACATTTGACATCAAAATAGTATAATATATTCAAAATCTAACAACTATACGAAGGATCACCATTTTATATCAAAACATATCAAACTAAGTCTAACTCTAAAGATATATGCATGGATTCTTACCCATTGGCAACCTCTAACCTATATGCCTCACATGGTTTACATCAAATGGCTTAGTTTTATGAAATTTTATTTTTAAACTTATTCGATTTGATTTAAAATAATTTATCTTACAAAACTTTTGATCGAAATATATTTTTATCATTTTTTTAATTAAAATTTCACATTTAGTTACGGTTCCAGACTTTATAGTCGAAGTCTGCTACTATTTATGGTATTTTAGAACATAATCAACCTTACATGCTTAAAATTTATGAAAAATTTATGAAAGTTTCAGAAATTTTAATTTATAAAGCTCATATTCTAGATAATCTTATTTTCTTTAGAAGAAATTGCATTGAAAATATTTTTATTATTTTCCTAATTTAAATCTAAGGTTTAATTACGGTTCAGACTTCATGAATGTCATGAACGAAGTCTACTGTGAGACTTCGTTCAAGAAGTCTATTGTGAGACTTCGTTCATGAAGTCTACGTTGCGCGGAGGTTAGAACTGTATTTGCGATTTCTTTTTTTGTTTGCAAATAAGGGGGTTAATGTAATTTACATACCCAAAAGGTTTAGTTTTGCATTTGTTTCAATTTGGGGTCTAGTATTGCTTTCAAACTCAATTTTGGGTCTAGTTTTAGCAATTTCTCCATGGATAATTGTATTTTTTATTGAAGTAAAGTAATATAACAGGTCACTAATAAACAAGTAAAGTAAGACTTACAATCTTAAATCTCAGCTCAAATAAATGACTTCTTTAAGCTTGTAATTTGGGCAAGTCTACCTTAAGTTTGTGGCTATGTCATATTTTTCTTCTTGTTCAAAACATATTTATGAGATGTTGCTTGCTTTTTCTTTAGGCCTGCAAGTTCTTAAAATTTGGTGTCTGATTCTCCAAAAATTGTTTTCTTACTAGTATTTAACACATTTTTCACAAAATCTTCTACTTTGAATGAAAGATTTAATTTTAGTTCATGAATTAGATAATTAAAAGTAGCATAAACGAAGTAGAATTACTAAAAAAAATGTTATTAAGGAAAATATATACGCTTTTACCACACCGACTCATTGCAAAGTGTCAAGGAAAGAGAAAGGAGACAGTCACCTAAATCGTTATAAGGTCGGCTCTTGTGAATGGTTCCTCTGGTAGTGGTTCTCTCATGCGAGAGTTATTTGGTCAGTGGACCACTATTCTTTCTTGTAGAGTTAGACCACTAGATCGGTCCTTTGTAATCAAGTTCTAATGTTAAGAAAAAAAAATTATTCAAGAACCCGTTTTACAGTCAAACGTAAAGAAAAATATTTTACAAATTTTTATCATTCTGCGAGATTCCTTGTAACTTTCTCTTTTCTTTAACTCAACATGAGGATCTAACTTTCATCTTTCGATCGCTTGTCTTGAGTCCAGAATATGTTGCGGCAATGTGATTTTCTTCAATTATCCTCCTCAACAGTCTTGCTGATTTAAAACACTATATGAATGAAAACAGCTGAAATTGTTTTATACTTATTTTCTGGTGCTTTTATACCATAGGTCCCGTTGGTCTAGAAGAAAGAGAAGACAAAACCAAACATGAATCTAATATTGTTTCAACTGCAACCTTTCCACATAGTGACAAGCATGTAACCCAAACAATGATGCTGTGAAAATAAATAAGATGTCATACATAAAAAAAAACCAATTATGAGTTAATTGTGAAAGAAAATAAAAACTGAAAATGGAAGAACTGACCAGAGTCACATGGCTTGGGAAACCTCATTTTATGAACTTATTCATCATCTAGAGGACCAACTCTTTTTCCTTTGAACCAATGCAAAACATTTCTCATCAACGTGTAAATTGGTCACATATATACTCCTCCCAACACATGGTGTTGATATAGGAATTATGTATCAAAACCATGGGTGCCATGTGGAGTGTGAGGATTGGGGAAGTATAGAAAACACCTGGAAAGAAGAGATTGGACCAAGCTAGAGAATTTGCTACAGCCCGTTAAAGCAAAAGATGTTCTCTTCTTCTTCATTATGCGAAAACTTGTAATCTCTCTCTCTCTCTCTTTGAACGCTAGCTGGACAATTTCTCATCTTTGTGAAAGCGGAATCAAGCTTTGGCGAGTTGAGAAGTGAATCGGTGTTTCATGAACACAGATTCATTTATCAAATTGTTCTTTGTTTCCTTTCGATTTGAGCAATCTACACTTTTCTTTAATTATCAGGTGTCTAATAAGCTAAAGCAGAGAAAACACTTTAGAAACCTTAGGAATCAAATCCTCATAACCTAGAGAAAAAAGACCATGTAAATAGTTTCCAGAAAGAAATTCAATAAATACAAAATCACCACATACGTGTTACATCATGAATTCAATGGGACAAATACAGATATATAAAGTCACGACGCCAATATATCCGGATAAGAGATAAACAAAATATTTGCAATTGAGAGAAAAATATGTGCAAATCTAAGCAATTTTAACCACTTTAATCTAATAAATTTGGCAAAAAAGCGGATGCTTTTTCAGGAACATGGAACATGGAAATAATTCTATAGACTTGGAGAGCAAACTTTTGCAAAATCTGGATAGATATAGAGTGATAGGAAGTTAGAGTTTACAGGTTTTGGGAAACTCAAACTATTTCTCTTAGTAGCTCCTTGAATTATACTTCCTTGGTTTCATTTTAAACGTAGTTTAAAGAAATTTTTTTTTTTGCAAAATAAGTGTTGTTCTCGTTTTCCTGCCACTATTTTACTTTTTTATTCTTGTGTTATCTATTTAATTTTAGTCAAATCTTATAAAAGATTAAAATAAATTATGGAAAATGAGGTTATAAAATATACTTTATTTGATGCTTTAATTAGTGTACAAAATCTTTAAACTACTTACAAAATGAAACAGAGGGAGTAAAGAATTGTAATATTAATATAAAAAATAACACTACAAAAATACATCATGAATTATTACAAAATTTTCTACCAAAAATTTAGTAGGAAATATTTCTTACATTTAACCTACTACTATTTTTTTATGAAAAGTTGAACTAGTTGGAAATTTTAACTAGTAAGTTATTCATAATAACAACATTAGTATGGAAATCAGGTTTTACTCCAATAGGATCATGCCCGCCAGAGTTGTTGAAAAGAAAAACATGGCTCCTCGAGTAACTTTAATGGAAATTTCTTGCTTCTTCCATTGATCACTCGTTTTCTTCCTCAAAAGAAAAACATGGCTCATTAACAAAGAAAAAAAAAACATGGCTCCACGAGAAAAGAAACCCACCAAGTCGATTGATGATGATTTGAAGAGGAAGAAGACCTTTTTCAAATGGATATTTCCAGGGTTTAAGAAGAGAGTCACTGAGCTCTCTGTTCTCTGCAGTAACTATGTTTGTCTCATCTGTTACGCCCCGACAACGATCGTCATGTCTCTAAGCTTTAACTCTCAGATATTTGGAATTAGACGACAAAGGATAAGTAAATAAGAAGAAACTTGAAGCCTAAGCCCAAGGAGACGGAAGATGATGATCATCTTAGGGTTTTTTTTTTTTTTTTAAGTGAATGATAAATTTATATATCTCAAATTTGTTTGTACATCAAGTGTTACAATAGGCCAAGAGTTTGATTAATGCAAAAAGGGATATAGAATTTTTTGCAGAATCATACTAGCTATTTGTGGCTAGCCAAAACAACAAACCATCCTTTAAATTTTTGTCACCCGTCCTTTGGATAGAGCAAAGTCTGGTCCGCATGGTTTTATCAATGTTTGAGATCAATCTTTGAGGTTGCAAGTGAGGCTCACCATGCTTCTTGAGGTTCCTTTATCTCCAAATGGCATGGAGAGTCGCCTGAAATAGGTACAAGAGGACAAAAGACATCAGCCGACCTTGAGAGGAGTTGGAGATGAGCTGTAAGAGATCATTCCAATTGACGGAAAACTGTTGGCAAAGCAGTCCCCTGGCGAGGGCTATCCAAACTTCTGAAGAGTACCCACACACAAAAAAAGAGGTGAGTGCGTGTTTCCATCAGGCTTTGACAAAGAACACACGTCGTGGAGAAATTTGACTGCCAACTAGCCATGCGTTCTCTTGTAGAAAGACGGTCATGGGCAGCTAACCAAGCCATAAAAGAGAACCTTGGGGTCGCATGTGAGAACCAAATTCCCCGACTCCAAAACTGTGTTGGCGAAGAGGTTCGAATTAGATTCCAAGTGGCTTTCGTGACAAACTTCATTTTGACATCTGTATCATTAAACCGCCAAAAGTGTATATCATCCTCGTGTGATTTGCTCGAGTGACATCTACCTGGTCTTCTATTTGATTTAGAAGTAGAACTCGGTGGCGACACCTTCGATGGGTCACCAAAGCCATGGCTACAGTGGCGTGAGCAAGAATACCAAGATCAATGTATCCCCGAGGACTGATCTTATCGAAGAGTGGACTAAGATCACACCAATTATCAAACCAGAAAAAGTATCTTTACCTCAATCTTGTGAAACGACTTGGAAAAATCTCTATACTTAAGAATTTTCCTCCATATCCAAGAGTCAGAAGTGTTGTTTTCACGGATTGCCAAGAAAGTTCCTTGAGAAATGAGATGTCTATGAATCCAGGTGACCCAAAGAGACGACCTAGCCGTTAAGATCCGCCAAATAAGTTTCAAAAATGCAAACTTTATTTGCTTCTTTTAATGGTTTTAGTCCAAGACCGCCTTCGCTCTTTGGCCGACAAACGTCTTCCAAGCTAACTTTGCTTTTCTTGTAGATAGATCCGGCCCAGACCACAAGAAACCCGAGCAAATACCATTGATTTCGTCAATACAACTCTGTGGTAAGGGAAAGGCCGAAATCCAAAATTTTGTGATACTCATGGAAACAGAGCTAATAAGTTGCAGTTTCCCTGCAAAGGAGAGAAAACGGTTGTCCATGATCGAATTTTAGAAAGGATTCTTTCTATGAGAGGCGCATAGTATGTGGGGGACATTCTCTTTGTCATCAAAGGCAACCCGAGATAGCATACAAGAAGCTGATCTATAGCAAAGGGAAAAAACGAGTGTCAATCACTGCTCGTCTCTGTTCTGTAACTCTAGCTAGGTAAGCTGTTGATTTTTCCAAGCTTATTTTCAGTCCCGATGTCTCCCCAAACTCATCAAAAACCGAGATAATCCCTTCCATAGATCTTATTCTTCCATCCGTGAAAACCATAAGATCATTAGCGAAGCATAAGTGAGTGAGTTGAATACCTTGGCATTGCGGGTGATAACCAAATTTACCGTCAACCACTACCATGTCTAGCATTTTTGAGAGAGCTTTCATACTGATAACAAAAAGATTTTGAGATAGAGCACAACCCTGACGCAGCCCTCTCTTACTACAGAAAAACCAGCCAATTCACCATTAATTTAGACCGGAAAAGAAGTCGTGGAGATGCAAAGATGGATCTAATGAATAAAACAAGGGGGAAGATTCAATGCCTGAAGCAAGGGCTTATGGTAATCTTTAACAATCTCCAAAGAAAGTAGTAGATTTTCAATCAACAATCGATATTGGAAAAATGCAGATTGATTAGGAGCCACAAACTTTGGGAGTATTATCTTAAGACGGTTGGTTAGGATTTTTGAGATCACTTTGTAGATGACGTTGCAGCAAGATCTCGGTCTAAAGTCCTTCATCTGCTGAGCATTTTCTCTCTTCGGGATTAAGGCTAATATGGTAGTGTTGACACCTTTCGGAAGAAAACCAAATCTGAAAAAAGATTGGATGGCAATCGTGAAGTCCTTACTGATTACCTGCCATGCTCCCTTGTAGAATTCACTAGTGAATCCATCGGGTCCAGGGGACTTATCATTAGGCATAGCAAAGAGCACACTCTTGATTTCTTCATGTGACCTCTCTAGCCAACCAACGTTGATCACCCTCGGAACAGCTGAAGTTAAGTAAATCACGAAGAGAATCAACCGTGGTACATGTGTAATCTGGTGGAGACTGGGTGAGAAAGTCCCAAAAATAGGATTCAGCCTCAGCTTTAATGTATGCATCTGTCGTTGCTACCATGCCATTAGAACAGCGAATCTCTCTGATGGCATTTTGAGACAGCCTAGCCTTGTTATTTCGATCTCCAACTTACATCCAGTGCAGCTTTGATTTCTGCTTTAAAAACTTCTCCTCAATGTCAACTAAGCGAGTCAATTTTCCTTGTGCCACACTCTCTTCCTGAATTGCATCAATAGTCGAAGACAACAATGTGTTATTTTGGTTTGTACATAAATCAACATAAGCCTCATGTGTTCTTCGCGAGATATCCCAATTATATCCCGTTGAAGAGCTCGAAGAGCTGGTTCAAGAACTTTTAATTTCTTAGAAAATCGGAAAAGAGCGGAGGTTGAATGGAAAAGATTCTTTGTTTCGGACCAATATGCTTTTATGAGCGGCGAGAAGGTAGGGGTTCCACTAAGGTGGTCACAAACTTGAACGGGTGACGCTTCCGTAGCTGTGGTTGTTCAGCATCCAAAAGAATTCGACATCTCAAATGATCAGAGCAACCGCCAGCCTCAAAAATACTAAATGATATGAGGAACATCTCCAACCATTCTTCATTCACCAAAACACGATCTAGTTTTTTACAAATTAAATCAACGTCCCGCTTATTGCACCATGTGAATTTCGGACCATTAAAACCCAAATCCAAGAGTGAACAATGGTTAACAGCTTCCTAGAAAGCACGGGTACCAAGAGAAAGAGACGGATTCAAAGCATAATTAGAGTGTTCGGAACCAAAGAGAATCTCATAGAAATCTCTACAATCCAGGGCTTATTTTTGAAGATTGGCGAATCATAATGATTCTTCAGATCCCCCCATAGTGTGCTCCTTTCGTCATAGGAATAGGAGGCATAGATGAATGAACAAAAACATTTCTTCGGTTTGATGGCTTAGAAGAACAGAACATGTAACAACTTGGCTACTCTTGAACACTGGCGTAATACGGACACCTTCTCTCCATACCACCCAAATACGACCTAAACCATTGAATTCATAATTAGCAAGGAAAGACCACCCATGAAAGACAATCAAATATATTTTGAACATTGCCCTCGCGAACACGAGTTTCTAAAATACAACCAAATTGCCTAGACGGGTTTGAGTCCAGCTTCGAACAAATTTGTGCTTAGCTTGCTTGTTGAGACCACGAATATTCCAAAAGAAACTTAACATTAAGATTGATTGTTGGAACCCTTAGTTCTTGCCCGATTTGGAGACTGTTTCTTACGTTGAGACTTTGGAATTGAAAGGAACTTATGGTCCTTCTTTGATCCACGAGGTAGAGAGGCTCTTGTACCAGAGTTTTCATGTCGTTGTTTGACCTGTTTGGTCGCCGTAACACTAACAGTACTAGCTGAAGCAGTAGCCAAGCTCTCTTCTACCCCAGTCTCTTTCATATCAGTGTCACCTTCAACCAACAACTCCCCTTCTTCACCAGCTCCTTCTAACATGACAAACTGAGAATGAGTCAAGTTTTTTACTTGCCCAAAAGCCAGTTTATCCTTCTCTTTTGAGGGGGATCTCCTTGCTTTACCCGGTGAAACCTCTGACCAAGCATCTTCTACGTGAGTAGCTGGTGTGTTTATTAAGTTTTTATATAAATTCTCCTTCAGACACGTCACCATTACAAACTGCAAGGTTTCTTCGTCGGAAGATCTTTTTTTTTTTTTTTTTGAATGAATTTGAAAATTGTATTCAAAAAAAGAGAAAACCTTGTCTACAATGGATGCATCTTGAGTTTGAGAGTGGCTTAAGAGATTACAGAGCTTTTAAATAAATAAAACAGAGGAAACGTTAACAAGTTAAATAAACACAAGAGACATGTTAGAACTTAGGTGATTCGAGTGGCAAACCATTGTTTAAGTCCCTCTTTGAGTTTCGATCTTGAAGCTTGAATATTTGATAGATGGTTTCATATTGTTCGATCGATTAGGCGTGCCATGATGGCTGGCGTGAGTCCTTGATTCACATGCCGTCGTTTATTACGCTCGCACCAAATATAGTGTACACAAACTTGGAAAGCATACCGCAATAGAAATCGAGAAGTATTACCAAGGTTGAGATCAGTTAACAAGGAGGTGATTGTTGAAAAGTTTGATGTGAACTTGCTTTAGAGAATCCCCTGAACACAACATTTCCATATCTGAACCGAGAAGGAGCAGTTGAAAAATAGGTGATCTCTCGTCTCCATTGGGTTTTGACAAAACACACATGATGTATCGACATTTCCCTTCCATAGTCTCATTCTTTCTCCAGTGGTGAGCCTATTATGCATTAATAACCAAGCTAAAAAGAGTATTTAGGAGTCGAGTTAGAGAACCATACTCCCTTATACCACGATTGCTTTGGGTGCCCATTTCTGATATTGTTCCATGTGTGTCTCGTTGAGAAGCAGTTTTTGTAGCCTCCATCCGAACCTTTCCACACTGATTTATCTTGCTCCAATCTGTTCGTATTACATCTGAGGCGTGTTATCTCCATCTCATTATCATTTAAATTCGTTGTCCTATGTCTTCTCGATCGGTGATGAAGAAACACATGCTCCACCGTGGCTTTAGAATTAATGCCCATATCAATGAACCCCCTGTCCCCTAGCTTATCATAAAGTCTTCCTTGAGAGCTCCAATGATCAAACCAAAAGGATGTGGTTGAAGCGCTTTGTACTTTTTTCTTGTTGAGTGTTTTTGCCTCCATTCGATACTTCAATAATTTTTTCCACATCCAAGACCCAACAGTTGTAGTTTCCTTCTCTGACCAAAAAGAGCTAGTTCGAATCAGTTCCCTTTGCACCCAATTCACCCACAAAGACTTTGTTTCTGATGTTAATCTCCATATAAGCTTTAAACAACAAAATTTATTAGCAACGTCTATGTCTTTTATTCCCAAACCTCCCTCATCCTTCGGCCTACAAACTAGAGACCATGACATCTTTGTCTTTCGGTTGTTATCACTACCAGACCATAAAAAACTCGAGCAAAGCTTCTCAAGCTCTCGAATACACGCTTTAGAAAGTCTATATGCTGCCATCCAGAAGTTAATTATGCTTATTATGACCGAATTGAGCAATTGTAGTCTACCTCCAAATGACAAAAATCGGTTCTTCCAAGAATGCATTCTACTTCTGATTTTTTCTATAAGTGGGAGATAATCACCTGGTGCCATTCTTCTTGTCATGAGTGGTAGACCGAGATAGCGAACCGGTAGACATCCTACCTCAAATGGGAACAGCCTAGTGGTCTCATCCATCTTACTTGTCGGAAGATCTTTTTATCATTCCCTTACAAGTATGTATGTATATATTAGTTTAAATTCATAGCTTGTCAAAAGATCTGCTGTAGCACACTGATTAAATTCATCTTGATTACTGAATTCTAGGTTCAAAGCCCGCAGTGGAAAAACATTTTTTATTTATATTTCTCTATTCATTGTGTTTAAAAAAAAAACGATGTGAGGAGAAGAGATTAGTGGCGCCAAGTATACGACGCTGGTCATAGGTCTTTGCATTTGGTTACGTACATCTTTCGTGGCTCCCACGAAATTGTTTTCAATTTGGGATCTTTTGATGTTTGGGGTATGGAAGTTGGTTCTTCACTTCTTGTCAATTAGTTTTTAACTAAACTCTCGTCACAAATCTCAATGTTGGCAACGATCGTTTTCTAGACATAACTCAATTTCCTAAAGATGAGAAATTAGGGTTTGGATAAATCGGTTTATCTATAGGATTTGAGTTGATTAGGGTTTTTTCTCTGTATCAAATCATGTTAATTAATGCTTACTGATAACACCATATTTTACCGTTTTTAAGTCTTTATTTTCATATGTTTTAATCTCATTTTGTAAAGTTTTGAGATATTTTCATACATTTGAGTCTCATTGGGTCTCATCTTGCATTTTAGATGTCCTAGGTTGTTTTGTGTCTTCTTTTTGTTCTTTTTGTGTTTATTCAGGTGTTTAGGAGTGGATTGGGTCAAAGGATATGCATAGAAATGGAAGGAAAATGAAGGATGCAAATTTTGGACCAAAGCTAGGAAATGTCAAATGCAGAGTCAATCCAACATGCTTGAAAGATCGAGTCATACGAATGTCTTTCCTTTGGATTTAGCTTATGATCTCTTCATGAAAGTCATAGGAATTTGAGTTAGCTTTCCAATGGAGGTGGTTTCAGAGCATTTGGAGTTGTAGCTTTCCAGGCCACTTTAGAGAAGATTTCTTCAACCCTATCTATATATATGTTTTATTTGTTCTTGTTCTTCATTTTCATGTCTTTTACTTTTGTGTTCTTGATATATTTGTGAGTTGACTTTTCTGGGTTTTTGGATTACTTGATTTGGATGATTTGATGATTGATTGTTGATGTTTAGACTTAGATAAACATTTGTTCTCATGCTAGGAAAGATCTCTATGCTAGAAATGACTTGATCACACAATTCTAGAACTTATGACATTTATTGCTCACAAGGTGTTTGATAAAATATCTAGAAAATTTCCAAGCATGCATTTCACTCTTAACTGATGAATTGTTGACTTATATGGACTCATACTTAATGATATAGATCATCTAGTTGCAATTGGTTGTTGGGTGACAAAATAGCCAAACTAGTTGATTTGTAAATGGATTAGCATCATGGGAATGAGCTAATCTACTTGAGTGTTCCATGTCATAAGAATGAATGTGAATTGAATGTTTATGCATCATTGGTCAATTGTCTTGATGGTTAAATAATGATGATTTAGGATGATCTTGGAGAAATCCTTCACTTAGGTTGATTCTTAATGCTAGTTTTGACATGACGAACCGAAACCTAAAACTGCACCTAGATTAGGTAGTTCTAGTTTGGCGTGACAAACCGAACTAGAGCTACACCTTAGATTAGATAGATTTTTGGTCTCATCCCATGCTTTAGAGATGAGATTCGAGTAAACGGTGTTAGTGCTAGATTAGGTTTGTTCATTCGATTCTTGAGCTTAGGCATTTCACACCCGGAAGGAGTTAGATGAATTGCTTGAACCGAATCTTTTGTGAGCTTCTCACATCCTACCCAACGGGAGTTGATGAGTAGGGTGATTAGTGAACTAATTGGACTTGTGATAAATGCTCATTGATTATTGAATTGCGAACGGGAGTTCTTGTCATTTCGATGATTGATGTAGGGATTGATATCACGGGAGTGGATTAATCTATTTATGTGTGTTCCATGTTTTAGGATAGTGTTTAATGCTTCCAATTGATTCATTGTTTGATTGTTAATCATCTCTTTGATAGTTTAATCCATGATCCAGAGCTTTGTCTTTTGTTTTCTTTCTTGCATTTCTTTTACATTTCGATAAAAACATAAAAACCAATAAAAACGTTTTGCTCTAGCTTAGTTTGTTTCTCGTATCTTTGGTGTGTAATCCTTAGTCCCTGTGGATTCGATACCCTAAGTGCTTCAATGACATACCTTATGATTGAAGTAGTTTCGCACATCGGGTTTTAATGGATGTGCAAGAGCGTAAAAAACTCTGACAATCACTTACATGATTTAAAGCTCTGTATTAATAATTTTTTTGTATACTATAATTACTAGTTAAGAAAGAAGATGATGGCACGCGATTTTTACTAGTTAAGATAAATCGGTGTGATTGATCCTACATCTTAGCCAGAACAGAATCCAGCAATTCACTATCTCAAGATTACAGATTCATCGAGCGCTATACATATTTGGAGGTTCGTGATCAAGTTATCTATCTCTAATGGTCACAACATGAGCATGGCTCATATAAGCATTAATTATATTTCTTGTTGTATTAAACAAACACTTAAACCGGTTATCTACTACTAAACCAGCTCTGGTTCAATTAGTCTTTCGGTTTAATCTCCTTAACCAGTGCTTCAACACCATGAATGTCCACATATTCATATTTGGAAGTCCATATTGAATGCTAGATGGCTCTGTTCACTAATTTTATACAAAAATATTAAAAGATAATTCGGGTGATTTACTTATATAGATCGTTCAAGTGTTTGGTGTAAAACCTTCACTGAGTCAATGATGAACTGATCATGAACTTTTGAATAATCTAATAGGGCAACTACAAATGAAGGCACATGCAAGCTTTTGGAACCAATCTGGAAGCAATATCAATCATGCCGAATTCAGTAGTAGTAACAAATTGAATCCGTTGTGAAAAGTGAAAACAAGAAGATGAAAATTTATTAGAGATAGACAAAACAAAAAAAACAAAAAACAAAAAACAAAAAAGGAGATAAAGAGAGTTGAATAGTTCAAACAACATATAAAGAAGAGTGTTGAATGTTTCATTTCTGCGTTAAGATACAAATATACGCGCTTGGCCACGGCAACCAATTAACCAATTCAAGGTCTTTTATTTCTATACTGTTGTTTTTATCAAAGTATCCAAATCGTCGAATTGAACATTTAAAATTTACGTTGACTTTTAATTTAGGATTGTTGCCTAGCTAAAGCCAGGGTCGTATCCAACTAAATATAACGAATTAAATTTTAAATGTCGCAATCAAATTCAATTTGCTTTTTTAGTTGGAGTAACACATAACACAAGTTACATACAACATTTCACAAAGATGGATCATTTACAGTTTTTATACACATAAATTTGTTTACAATGTCTAACACACCCTCAATAATAAAAAGCTTAGTAGACAAAAGGTGCCTATGGTGTTTCACCGTTACATTTTTTTTTTGGGGGAAATTATTGTTTCACTAATCTTTAATTTTTAAATATATTTTGGATCAAATTCTTCAATTATTCTCGAAATTTTCTTATATGCTAGAACTCGGAGTCGGACATTGACATGTAGGATGAGTTTTTTCTCAATCTCAACAAACCGTTTAATCATACTCTCGATTTAATTAGTTAATATGGACAAATTAGAAAATGTTATCAAATTTTTGCAAAAGAGAATACAAAATATCAAAAAATTGCACTTTTTCGTTCGCGTAACTAAAGTGGACTTATTTAAAATAAAATTTTTACTACAACAGTTCGTATCACCAAGTCAACAAAAACCATGTTCCACTCTTTATTTCTTCAACACGCTATTTGCCCTTTTTCTCAAAATTGACCTTAAACGATCTCTCTACCTACTTAAAACCATTTCATGTTCCAAAACCAAACCTATCATCATTATTACATCAAAACAAAACACAAAACCAAGAAATGGGAAAGAGAGGACAAAAACAGAACAGGTTCTTTAAAATCATTTCCATGCCTCTAAAAGTTTTAGGTAAAGCTCGTGATCTCTACATGAGAAGCATCACAGGCTGCGCAGCTCGAACTCACTACTCTTCGGCCGTTGATGCCGCCTCCGTTCCATTTCCGAGAAGCCGGAGCACCTCCTCTGCCTTCTCCTCCTCTGCCTCTTCCCGGAGAAGACCTTCTGATTACACCTTCGACGATGATTATAGTGAGCTGCTTAGAGCTGCTTCGGTTAGAAGTTTGGGTCATAAGAATGAGATTGACATGATCATACACCAACAGCTTCAACAGCAGCAGCAGCGGCAGCAGCAGCGGCAGCAGCAGAGGCAGGAGATTTGCGCCGCGGTGGGAACGGTTGCGGTTTCGGTAGCGGTTGCAGGGAAAGGCGGTTTACCGAAAAGCTCGAGTGTAGGGATGACAATGGCGAGGATTGATGAAGAAGATGAAGAAGAAGGATCTTTAAAGAATCAAAAGAAGGGATCTGATTTCTTATATCCTCGTAGCAGATCACATGCTGTTACTATCAGAGGATCCAAGTTTTAATTTACTAATCAATTGTCAATTTTATACTCTTTTGATTTTAAAAAATATAAGTTCTCGAAATTATTAGTTGATTAAGGAGAAGAAAACAAAAAGATTACGATGTGGTAACTCCAAGTTATTTTGATGTAAAGTTATTGTCATGGATTTATACCAAAAAAGTTACTGTCAAACACTTTTATAACAAAAAATCGTGTATAATATATCGACAAGAACTAAGTTTCATTTTATATTTTTGGTAAAGGAATCTAGAGTTGAACCATTCAATATTCATCATGAGAGTTGAAATTGACCAATAAAGTAAAGAAATAAGACATGCAGTGGAAATGGAAAAAATATAAATAAAAAGTTGAAAATAAAAAGAATTCAGCTAATGAATGAACTTTTTGTTTGTAAACTACTTCAATTTAATTTTGTCTACTTTTCTAGACCAAGAAAAGCAAATGACACGAAGGTTTTTTTACGTGATCTATAAAATATAGTTCAATTGGTTGACCCAATATATGTTTTTTGATTTTTTTTCTCGGAAAAGATGGACCAGAATCTGAATTCAGGTGGTACAGAAACTGGATTTACTCGCCAAGAATATTAACAGGCTATATATTATTATTTCCATTCCAAAAAGAAAGAATATGGATCGCAAAGCCACCAAAAAAAAAAGGAAAAAAAAATCTAGTTTGATCGCCTTATGTGACACACCATTAACATTCAAACTATCTAAAAGAATAACACTTATTTAGTTGATATTGAAGGCTTATATTTCTATGCTACTGATTTATAAAATCCTTACCGAAAAAATGTTAAAACTCGTTATTTATGCTGTTTTTGAGAAAAATGATTCTTAGCTATATGAACTATAGAACACGATATTTAGATATTTTAGATATGTGATATATATACATATATATTTTTATATAAAACTAATATTTACACAATATATTATATATATATAGTAATAAAATTAATATATTTTAATTCTAGTAAAGAAATTAAAAATAAAATTACAGATATAAAATCAAATAAGCTCTTATGTATGAAAAAGTAGGTTTAAAATATATTATAATCTCACATTTTAAACAAAAGAAAATATAATTGTTAAAAATAGTATTTTAAAAAATATTCAAATATATTAATTTTTATTATTCTCTTACATATATATATATATATATATATATATATATAATATTTACTGAATATATATATATGTAGTAATAAAACTAATATATTTTAATTTTAGTAAAGAAAATAAAATAAAAATACAGATATAAAATCAAATAAGCTCTTATGTATGAGCTTATGTATGAAAAATTAGTTTTGAAATATATAATAATCTCACATTTTAAACAAAAATATATATATATTATTTTTAAAATATTATTTTTAAAAATATTTAAAAATATTAATTTTTTATTATTCTTTTAACTGCCCACCTACAATCCGTCCAGGCGTCCGCCTAGACCGTCTATTGTCCGCATGTACGTTATTAGACGTCTGAATTATTTGAAACCGCCAAAACTACCGCATAACTTAAATTTGAGGCGTTTAATCACCGCGTAACGCCTAAGATATCTAAGATATATATGAGATATCTAATCCATCTGCGTATACGGCTAGGCGCTAGGCGTTCGTGCACCGCCTAGCGCTTCAATTTGTCAATAAAATGTTATTTTAAGAATTATATTTTTTTTTGTTTAAAATGTGAGATTATTATGTATTTTAAAACTATTTTTTTAACATAAGAGTTTATTAGATATAATATATGGTGTAAATATTATTTTTCATAGTTTGTGTATGTCACTGTGCATTATTTTTTTGTTGGTGTAGTTATAATGACATTTTGATAGTTCGTATGTGTGGCTATATAATATCTCATAGTTTATGTATATCACTATCATTATTTGTTTGTTTGTGGGTGTAGTTAAAATGACATTTTTTCCTTTTTAAAAAAAATAAATGACAAAAATAAACTCATTTATTGGTTATAACGGTTCAAAAATATTAACCCCTGGAAAATATGTCAACTTAAAATAAGAACTTCTTTGCTCATCCTAAACTTACAAAACTTATTTATTGTAACGTTACCCATTAGACTATTGATGAGCAATAAATAAAAGTTTTTTTGAATATCAACTTGGAAAGTCTCTTTAATTTTTTCTTCCTTTTTGTCAGTAACATACAATACATAAATTTAAATTCAGATAGTGACAGGATGATGATACTAGGCTATATCACTATATGTCCTGCGTTTTATAATCCTTTATGGTCTTGTATCATTTAGTTTTATACTTTTATGTAGTCTCTTTATATTTTTGATGTTTTACTGGCTTAAGCAATTTAAATTTAGTATATTTTTTTTTTAATGTTTTCTATGAGTGATACGAGTTTGTATTATTAAGACGTATGATGATTGGTAAAGTTAGAAAAGCGATGTTGTAACGCCTAAACACGGAAAATTGATGATTTATTGAATTTGTGTTTCTGGTAGCACTTTTTATATCTCAATACTGAATTCAATTGTTCACACATATGTTATACTCGTGTCGTCATGTGTTCTGGTTGCAGTTAAATAAATATACTTAACGTAGCAGACCATTGATTTGTGGGTGCATAAGTATTAATTGTTCTTGCAAACATTAATTTCGCTTTGTCTTTAGTGTGGCTCAAATCATATGTTCACCTAACTTTCCGCATTAACAAATTGAAACTACCAACTTATTTTCATAACTTCATTTACTGACCAACCAGCATATCTGTGGTGGACTTACCCACTTGGTGGAATTGTTAAACCTTATATATTTTTGCATTCATCCTCTACATCCAAATCATTTATGTATAAGAGTACTGAAATAAATATCTGGTATCCAAAATCCAATCCAAAAGCCGAAAACATAATATCCAAATTATCTAGATTCAGATTTTGATCTTAAATAAAGAGATTTGCCGGATTCGGATGCAGATAGTAGTAATCTTTTTTAAATACTGATATTTGGATCCGGGAGAATTATTGTAATTCTATTTTATTTTTTTTTCACTTTGGATCAAACCCAGGCTTTAGCCTTTCCAAAACAAAATACTAATAGTAAGCCCAAAAACATTCTTGTTTCTTGCTAATTTGTGTTACTGTTGCCACCTGTGGCTGTCTCATATGGAAGTTTGTGATTTTTAGTATTCTAATTTTACGTTTCTTGGTGCACGTGAAGAAGATATTAAAACAATAATATCTGGTGAACGAAGTTTTTTTTTTTTTTTAAGGTTTTATTCTGATGAACGAAGTTTAGTGTTTTTTTTTTTATGGCACTCTGGTAGTATTTTAACAGACTCTAAAATTTATTGACAGATATATATTATTAGTCGACTGAATTTTAATTTGAGAAATTCCCTCGAAACTAAACCCTAAACCTTTAAAACTAAACTAAATTTTAAACTCAAAATACTAAACCCTAAATCTAAAATATTAAACCTAAACCCATATATTTAAATTATAAATCTTTATAATTCAGTTTTTAGTTTTATGGTATTTTTGCAAATAAAACACTTTTGTCGTATTTTAAAAAAAATAAAACTTGTTATAGTATTTTTGAAAAATAAACTTAGTGATATTAATGAGAATTGCCTTTTTATTTCATTAACAAATGAAAGTCAACTGAATTTAGATTTGGCATATTTTTCGTTAAACTTCTCAAACGTCAGTAAGAGCCAAAGTTATAGTTGATTAACATATAAAACGTCACCGAATGGTCGCATTAAGAAACAAATATTATTTGCTTCAGTTTTGCAAATCGTGATAACTTAAGTCTTAAGCCACCCACGAATCTTAGAATCCAGAACATTGCCAATGTAATTATAGGCAGTTTCCGATGGATGAATTGAGTCAAAGAACAGAAACTCCGAGCGATTCTGGCACATGGGAGAATATGCATTACACATGAAGCTCGTCTCTATGTATCCTGTTCCACAACATCCTCTCATAGTCTCTTTAAACCCTATTGACATATACAAATGTTCAAATCAGCGCTGAATATTATCTTATAAGGATAACTTGCGGAACAAGAAAGGTTTTTCTATGTATACCGTATTTGATAGGGTTTTGGATCATCTCCATCACAGGGTCATAGACATTAGAGTAAAGGATCTTGCTTCCTGTAAGAGATGCTTCGATCTGAGTTAAGAGCTTCTGAAGTTTCTGATTGTATAAAACAGAGTCTCTGTTCTCTTGTTCCAAGCAAAACCTTAGGACGTTGCGGAATTGAGCAGTCATTTGAATCGGTAAACATCCCATTGGCGGTAAACCTCCGACCACAATTTTCCGGCAACCTAGACTATAAAGCTCCTGCATACATACCGGATAAAAGGTTAGAAAGATCATCAAGATAAAAATTTCAGTCGCTAAAATCCGTTCCAAAAACCCTAATTTCTTGTAGTGACGTAATATGAAGAAATATTTAGACGTTACCCGCACGAGATTGTTAAGCCTCTTTAGCACAAAATCTTGGTAATCAGAGATGCTAGGATACTCGCGACGCCATGAGGGAACATCGTAATAATTCAAGATGAAATCATTAGGCCCTGCACTCACAACCACCAAAGCATTGTTTATGATCTTCATGGCTTTCTTGTCTCCTACGATACTTTTAAGACGAGCAATATAACTCATGAACATCTTTGGTTGTTCGGAGACACGAATCGCTTGTGTAGTGAGACTAGTTCGGTCATCGTAACCGGCACCTGCTGATGCGAAACAAACTCCGGTTACAATGTCTTTGTCGGTGATATTTGGTTGTAAGAAAGGAGGAACAAACTGTTTGATGTTGAGTTTGGTTGCAATTATGTCGGAGAAAATTTTTCCGTTTGAGAATCTTCCGTTAGGTTCGTGACTTGGGAGATCAATGCCGTACGGAACATGTATAGCTCTGAAGACTGTTTGTGAAGGGTAATTATTGTTGCCTGTGTCGACGGTTGAATCACCAAAAATTAGTATCGCTGGAAAAAGCGGTTGCGTTTTGGCGTTTGCGGATGCGTTGCAGGACGCAAGTAGTGTTGCTGTGATGAAGAGAGTGAAGGTTATGGTTTTAGAAGTCGACATTTTTTTTAATTGGATTTAAAGAAATGTATTGTTTGGTCATGAATTTATAAGGAGTTTTTGTAGTTTATTTTTTCACCCCTGATTAGTGTTAAATAACCAATCGTAACATATTTTAGATAAATTATTGTACTTGAACAAATTTAGTTCACTTATTCTTCTCTGCCACTCAATATAATAGACCAATTTACTTCTTTGTACTACACCAAGTATGTTTGATAATAGACCAACATCTTGTAGGTGCATAACTTATCACTATTAATTGTTCACCATACCTTTATGTCCCATACTCACATTAACTAAACGAAACTACCAACTTATTTTCATAACTTAGTGGTGCATTTACTAACCACCCGCATATAGATGATGGACTTACCAAGTTGTTTAATCTATATATTTATGGCTCCATTTGAATTTAATCCTTGTCTATTCTAAATCTACAATCGCCTAATAGGTAAGTGATTACAATATGGACCTAAAAAAGACTTCGTTTGGTCATTTGCATTATACACATGGTCTATATAATTGTCGACGGCTGCTTGCTTGAAAGTAGATGAGCATGTACTTGGGTGAAATTGGTTACGATCACTCGAAGCACCCCGAGAGAAAGGGGATGTGTTATGATTCGGAACCTGAATTTAACTTTGTCAGCTCGAGAAGAGCCAAAAAGTACTAATTACTATAGTTGGGATATTTTCTAAGTGTTGTAATCTTGAAATCGTCTAAATACAAATCGATTTTAGTTAAGTACACTGGAAATTTTTTTACTGTTGGTTAAAACTTTTTAGTTTCAGGATATTTCCAGATAAGTAAGAGCATCCGCATTGGTAGTCCTTAGATAATTTTTCAGTAATAAAAAAAGTAAAAGAAAAAGTGAGAAAAATCTCTCAACTAGAGACTAGAGGTTCTCATTTAGTAGAATATAATTTCTAGTTGATTAACTCTTCTGACATGTGTCTTTACATAATTGATTCTTCTTTTTAATTATTTAATATTTAAATTAAAAATTAAATTATATTAAAATATTATATTTGAGAGACTGTTGGGAGTTTCTAATCAATGCATATTTTAATTAACCAGAAAAATATAACCTGTAACTTTGTTTTATTTATGATCCTGTGGGTGCAATAAGAGAACAAGAATTCTCGAATTAATTGGGCTTCTGTTTAAATGTAGTCCAAATCACATGTTATGCAGAATGAATCATTTAAAACAACAGTTTATGTGACCAAATTTTTGCTCTATGATTTTGATAATTTAAGTGAAGAGTCCCCATCTGTAGGACTATGTAAGTTTTAGACACACAAAGCAAACAAAACTCATAATTTAAGAACGGTATTTTACAGGATATAAATATGAATTTAACTAAGAAAAACTGATATCTAGCTACATCAAATATAGTATACGACACGATCGCACATCCCAAATTTGCAAATATATAGTGAACTACACCAAGCAAATGTATCGTATGTCTACATATACCAACTAACATATGACATAGTGTCAACCCCATTAAACTATCATATTCATTCTGGGACACCATTGATCCGCGTTAATCCGGCGCTGACCAAAAATAATACTCAATAATATTTAGTGTCGATTTTTATGATAAAAACAAAAATAATAAAGTTAAAATTATATAATAAGTAAAATTAAATATTACATCATTATAAGTTATACGAGTTCTGGGAAAAATGGTAGTTTCGAGTAACAATAATTCGATAGCATATTTTTTTTATTGCTCTGCAAATTTAGATGCTTTTTTATTTTGATTTTTTTTTTTCAACCGCACATAAAAATAAATGGTTTAAAGATCGATAGTATAATTTTCTACGACGATCTACTGTTACTTGAATTTCTTATATTACAGAAAGGAAAATATTCAGTTTTATGTAAATTTTTTAATCTTTATAAAAATATCTAATAAGAGAGTTAAAATATTTAAAGAAACAATATATCTATGATATAATAAAAAACCAAAAAAAGAAGAATTTAGAAAATATCATTTTATTTTTAAAATTTCGTGATCTTTTATTTTTATATATATATATATATATATATATTATGTCATTACCGAGGCATTATACTACAATGTGTAGCTTATTATATAATATTATCAATATGTATGTGATTATTCATCACTTGTGTTGATGGACTTGTGTTGATGGATATGGATGTTCTCCAAATGCCATTACGATAAGTAATGACTTATCCTTTTGTTAGATTAGTAATCATCATGTGTCATTACATTAACTTCTTTTGTACATTATAAATTAGTATATCACTATGTATAAACACAATCAATAAGAAATAAAAGGATCATCACTCTCTCTCTACTTTGTTACACTCTTTCTCTCTCTAAACATTCAAACACACATATATACATACATATATAAATATATAAACATATATCATCATTTATAAATATCGATTTCACAACACGTTATCAGCACGATCATCTCGCTATCCGATCGTTACTCTGTCTGATCGTCATACCACTATTCTGCCATCAAATATCACGCTGTTATTTCGTCCGTATGAGAGGTACGACTTAATTTATGTTTAGTTCATGTCAAATTTATTATTTACGAAATAACGGTATATATGCTTGTTAAATTCATGTTAAAATATATAGAGCGAGAGGTTATGCATATTCTTTAATCGAAAACATGAATATGTTAATTGTAGTAAATAATATTTAAGTTTTCTATAAAAATAAAAAATAATATAATATAACTTTTGAACAAAGTTTTAAAATTTCATAACTTAACAATTGGTTTGATTATTTATATAGATATCATGGCAAAACTCGATATCATTGCCCTTGATATATCTGGAAAAAATTATATGACATGGGCATCAGATGCTATGATGCAATTGAGATCGAATGGTCTTCTCAACACCATCGATCAGTCGAAAACGACATCAGATGAAAATAAAGCTAAAGCTATGGTATTTTTATGCCACCATCTCCACGATAACCTGAAAAATGAATACATCACGAAAAAAGATCATGTGGATCTTTGGCAGTCACTCAAAGATAGGTTTGATCACCAGAAATATGTGATGAGTGGCTATGTTCCTGGACTATAAAAGTGTTAGTGAATATAATTCCGCTATGTTCGGAATTACTTCCAGGATGATATTATGTGGTGAAAAAGTGAGCGATTATGATATGATTGAGAAAACGCTCTCTACTTTTCATCCTGGAAATGTAATACTGCAGGAACAGTAACGGACCAAAGAGTACACTCGCTACACCGAGTTGATGCAAGTACTCCTTTTAGCCGAGCAGGATAATGAACTCGTGATATTAAAACCATCAAACTCGTCCCGCTGGATCAGCTCCATTCCCAGAAGTGAATGTTATAGCATCCAACAACAATGATTACTATCAAGAAAGTGGACATGGACGCGGCAGAGGTCGTAGCCGAGGTTGTGGACGAAGTCGTGGACGTGGACAAGGAAGAGGTTTTAACACTGGAAGAAACAAGAACTTCTAAATAAATGAAAATGGTCGTACAATAAAGAAGTCAATAGAGACTGCTTGTTACAGATGCGACATGAAAAGAAATTGGGAACGTACATGTCGTACGCCAAAACATTTTGTCGATCTGTATCAAGAATCACAAAAGACCAAAGTTCATAATGTTGAAACTAACTACATCGGTGATGAAGTCGGACCTTCCTTTAGTGGCTCAAGTTATGATACACATATGAATTTCGCGGATTATCTTGATCCCGGAAATATCGGTGGAAAATAAAGCGATTGATGTTGATGAAGTCCAGTGAGCTGCCAAGAAGACTAGAAAACTAATAAATAAATGTTTACCATATATAATATGCTTTTGTATCAAATATTTATGACGATTTATAACTAGGTTGTGTAATATGTTTGTTTTTATAATAACATATAAAGACTAAGTTTTTGTTATATTATAAAGTAACTTTGATGAATTTGTTTGATTTTATAACTTGATAAATATTGTGACACAGAAAAAATCACAAATCGAGATTTAGGATGTAGATATATGTATAGCAGATAGTGCTACAACGCACACTATACTAAAAGATAAACGATATTTCTCTTGTCTCGAAATCAAGGACTCTGCTGGTAGCGTGAGTACCATATCCGGTAATGCAAATATGATAAAAGGCTTCGGAAAAGCTCGTTTTTCAATGCCAAAGGGAACAAAGTTTTAAATAAATAATGCATTATATTCCCTCTAGTCTCAAAAAAACTTGTTAAGTTTTTGAGATATCCACAGAACAATTATCATATTGAGACTATGAATAAGAATGGCATTGAATCTCTTTGCATTATATCAGAGAAAAAACATATATCAGAAGAATTACCAATGTTATCATCTGGATTATATTGCACAAAAATAAACATGACTGAATCATACATTACAGTAAATGAGAAGTTTACTAGTACATTCAAAGTCTAGCACGAAAGGTTAGGATATCGAGGATCAGTCATGATGATAAGAATTATGCAAAATTCAAATGGTCACCCATTGAAAAACGAAAGAAGTTTCCATATAATGCTTGTTCTCAAGGAAAACTCATCACTCAGCCATCACCAGCCAAAGTTGGGAATGAATCTCCAGTATTCTTAGAAAGAATACATGGTGATATATGTGGACCTATCCATCCACCGTACGGGCCGTTTTGATAATTTATAGTATTAATTGATGCATCAAGTAGATAGTCACATGTGTGTCTTTTGACCACAAGAAATACGGCTTTCGCAAGATTCATTGCCCAAACAGAGAGCACAGTTCCCTGATTATACCATAAAGAAAGTAAGGCTCGATAACGCTGGTGAATTCACTTCAAAAGCATTTGATGATTATTGTATGTCAATGGGGATCGATGTGGAACATCCAATGCTCCATGTGCATACACAAAATGGCATGACTGAGAGTTTGATTAAAATATTGCAATTGATTGCAAGACCATTGATATTGAGAACAAAGCTCCCTATTTCTGTATGGAGACATGCTATATTGCATGCGGCCGCATTGATCCAGATTAGACCAAGTGCATAATAAATATTTCCCGTTACAATTGGCACATGGCCAAGAACCTAATATATCCCATCTCCAAGTTTTTAGGTGCGCGATTTATGTTCAAATAACGCCACCACAAAGATCAAAAATGGGGCCGCAAAGGCGGTTTGCTGATTGCCATTTTAATGAAGATGAATTTCCAGCATTAGAGGGAGAGAGAATATCAAGAAATGTCAAAAGACGTTACATGGCGTACACCATCTTTGGTGCATCTTGATCCCCCTACGAATCAACGTGAATTGAAAGTTCAGAAAATTATATATTTACAAAGTATGGCAAATCAATTACCAGATGGATTAACAGATACAAAGAGGGTGACTAAGTCATATATACCGGCTGCAAATGCTCCATCTAGAATTGAAATTCCAACAAAGCCAAATGATGGGAGCAATGCAAATGAACCTAGGGTTCAATTGAAAAAGGGGAGGCCGATCTAAAGATAAAAATCCCGAAAGAAAAAGAAGTTGGGAAAACAAAATGAAGATGTTCAAGATAAAGAAAAAAGCCTCGAAGTTGAGCATGATACAAAAAAGTGTGAGATTTCCATTAATTACGCGTAAGATGGAAAAGTATGGGTTAGATATGAAATTGATGATGAGGATGAAACATTCTCTTTTTCTGTATCCAAAGAAATTGATAATGAAAATGATGATCCCTACCCAAGGTCCGTATCGGAGTACCAGAAAAATCCTGATTGAGAGAAATGGCAAGGAGTCATGAGAAATGAATTACTCTTCCTTAATAAGAGAAATGTTTTTAAACCTATTGTTATTACACCTGAAGATGTAATACCAGTTGGATGCAAATGGGTCTTTGTAAGAAAAAGAAATGAGAATAATGAGGTCACAAGATATAAAGCTCGACTTGTGGCACAAGGATTTTCTCAAAGACCGTGAATTGATTATGATGAAACATATTCCCCGGTTCAGGTACTTGATGAGTCTAACGACATCGAAAAATCTAGATATTACCTTATGGATGTTGTGACTGCATACATATATGGATCAGTGGATAGTGACATTTATATGAAAATTCCATAATGATTCAAAATCCTGGAAGGATCAAAAATTCTAGAAGGATCCAAGGACATTTGTTCGGTCAAATTACATCGATCACTATACGGATTAAAAAAATCTGGACGCATGTGGTATAATCGCTTAAGCGAATATTTATTGAAAAAGGGATATATGAATAATGGGATATGTGTAACACCCGTATCCGACGATTCATCGAGGAACGTCGAGGATCATCGAGGATGATCCAAGGATCACCGAGGAAAAGAGGAATTGGTCGAGGAATGATCTGAATAGTCGAGGAAAGACTAAGTTCGGACATGGAATTCCGAGGAATCTGCGTGGTTGTTCAAGGGAGTCACGTTCGGATAAGTTGGTTCGGACGAAAATGGAATGTTCGGACATAAAAGGAAATCTTCGGACAAAAATGGAAATTATCGAATAAGTTCGGATAACGTTTGGATAAAATGGATTATCTCCGAAGAAGATACGGAATCTTCGGATGGAATCGAAATTCATCGAAGATTCTTGGGACGACATCGTGGACTCGTGGGCCGATGTCGAGAATTCACGGGCCAGAGTCGTGGATTGTTAAAAAGATTTCGAGGAATCGTGGACTAAGTGTGGAGTTGGGCCCAATGGTTAGGCCCAGCCAAGGTTCGGTGTTTAGGGTGATTATTAGGGTAAATAATCGCAAACCCTAAGTGCTATAAAGAGGAGTGATCACAGAAACCCTAATCAAACACTTAAGAACTCCGAAAGAACCTAAGTGTATTCTGTCAAGTTTTCTGCTGCCGATCGTCGAGAACAGTGAAGGGTTTGTCATTCGAGATCGAGGATTAACGTGTTTTAGCGAAGATCTATCGTGGGAAATTGGGTAAGTGTAGACTACTAAGTGTAATCGATATTTATCCTTAGTTTCATCGAAGGAAACGGTGAATCTAACCTTTACCGAATGTTTGCATCGAGGTACGGCGACAGACTGTGAAGGATCGTCGAGAAAGTTGTATTCGGCATCGGAGATCTGTGGACGATTGTCGAGTTTTCGGGTAAGATTCGATATCGACTTCGTGTCTATCATTAGAACATTAAGTATCATCGAGGGAAAAGTATTCTGATTGATGTTACTTGTTTTCCACGAGAGATCGAAGGTTTCTGTCGAGGAAGAACCGTAGATCTTTGGAGTGAACCGTAGATCTGTCGAGGGAACTTTAGATCTGTCGAGGATTCAACATCAAGAGGTGTCAGAAAACCTAAGTTTGTGAATCCGAGGTGAGTGCGTGACTGTGGCTAAGTCTAGATGTCGTTTCTTGCATGATTTTTCTAAGTCTTTAATATTGCGAATGTTTGCTTGTCATGTGTGAATGTTTATGGTACCATATTAAGAATGTGAAGTGATTGTTCTATGTGAGCGATTACTAAGTGAATGTGAAGAATGTCATGACTTGCATTATAGACTTAGGAAATTGATTGTTTGTTGCGAATCTATGACTAAAAGCCTAGTGAGACGGGACGACCGCTCCACTAAGAAAATTCGTTTGCTTACGCCTCCTATTTGGATGCAGGAAAAAAAAGTAATGTTGATGTTAACTATTGTGGCTGACCAGTTCGTGGAGACTAAGGTAAGGAAGGGAAGGATGGTGGAATGTGGGTAGTTTATGTTCGAATAATGATTGGTCTAGTGTTAAACAATGTAATAGCTTATTAGCAAACTTATCATTGTGCTAGAACCTCTTTTGGAAACCTAATAAAGTTCAGTTATGCATGCTTCTGTCGCACTTAAAGAACGAACGTTGAAAAAGTTAAGAAAACTTGAAAATTGTCGAAAACGCCTAAGGGAAATTTGAGAAAAATGACTTAGGGTGTTTCAATATGCCCTTGCGTATTCATTAAGAAATTTCAAGTTGGATTTGTGATCATAGCTGTTTATGTTGATGACTTGAACATAATAGGAACTCAAAAAGAAGTTGATGATGCAAGAACTCATATGAAAGAAGAGTTCGAAATGAAAGACCTTGGAAATACAAAATTTTGTCTCGGGCTTCAAATAGAGAATTTCCAAGATAGAATATTTGTGCATCAATCAAATTACACCAAAAGAGTGCTAAAACGGTTTAATATGGATAAAGCGAGTCCTTTGAGTACTCCAATGGTCAACAGATCGCTTAACATTGATAAGGATCCGTTTAGACCTTGTTAAGATAACGAAGAAGTATTAAGTCCCGAAGTACCTTATATGAGTGTCATTGGTGCACTTATGTATCTTGCAAATTGTACTCGGCCAGATATAGCATTTGCTACTAATTTGCTTGCAAGATACAGTTCATGTCCAACACAGAGACATTGGACTAGGATCAAACAAATCTTCCGTTATCTTCAAGGTACGATTGATTTGAGATTATTTTATTCTAGAAACTCTGCTCTTGGTCTAGTTAGATTTGCAGATGCAGGATATTTATCAGACCCGCATAAAAGTCAATCGCAAACTGGATATGTTTTTCACAATGGGAGGTACTACGATCTCGTGGCGTTCCCAGAAACAGACGTTGGTTACCACTTCCTCAAATCATGCGGAAATCATTTGTACTTCATGAAACATGTAGAGAATGTGTATGGCTAAAGTCCATGACACATCATATACAAGAAGCTAGCGGGATAATCACAAGTAAAGAACCAACAAAATTAATGCTGCATGTTGCTCAACTCAAGGAAGGATATATCAAGAGTGATAGGACGAAGCTTATCCCTCCAAGATTTTTCTCCTATACTCAAAAGCTCGTGAAGAATCGAGAATTCGACATCGAATAAATTCGTTCAAGTGACAATGCAGCAGATCTTTTCCCTAAGGCGCTTCGTACTTCAAGTTTTCGAAAGCATATTCAGAGTATCGGAATGCGTTATCTGCGAGATTTGTGAAGAAAATATCAATCCATCTTTTAGGGGGAGATTACATCACTGCATTCTTTTTTCCTTGTCATGGTTTTTGTTCCAATGGGTTTTTGCATGATAAGGTTTTTAACGAGGCAGTACGTAATGCATCAATAGTAATGAATATTTAAGGAAGAGTAATATATAATATTATCTAAATATGTATGTGATCATCACTTGTGTTGGTGGATGTTCTCCAAGTGTCATTACAATAAGTCATTACAATAAGTAATTACAATAAGTAATGACTCATCCTTTTGTTAGATTAGTAATCATCATATGTGTCGTTACATTAACATCTTTTGTACACTATAAATTAGTGTATCACTATGTATAAACACAATCGATAAGAAATAAAAAAGTTCATCACTTTCTCTCTACTTTGTTACTCTCTTTCTCTCTCTAAACATTCAAACACATATATATACAAATATATATATATATAAATATATAAACACATATATCATCTATAAATATCGATTTCACAACATACCTATCATTTTCCCAATAACTAATTGCATTTAGTGTAGAAGAAAATAAAAAAGTTAAAACGCGGAAAACAATTTTTATAACGCAGACTTTGGATACGTAAAAAGAAAAGTATACCGTTAGCAACTAAGATACAACCATCATCACCTATATAAAAAAAACAGAGATAATCATCGCATTTTTGTCACTTTGATACGTTCAAATAACACTAACACAACAAAAACCCACCAGATGCAATCCACAACTTTCATTTTCTTTTGGATGACATTTTCATGTGACAGAATCAATCGGAACTATGAACATTTGGTTTCTCCTTTAACCGGAGGAGCTCTGTAGTATGCAGGTACAGTTGCTGGGAAAAACATCTGCCTAACTCCTTCCGCTTTTATTATGGGAAATATTATCCCCGATGCTCCCTGCGATTTTTCGTTTTATGAGTTAAGATCGTACAGATACAACCGAGGACAGACTGATGAAATTGAATAATGTGATTCGTACCGATATCAATTTGGCTCCAAGCCAGATTCGTTTTGGGGAAGGGAATGGGATTAACAACCGTATGACTCCATAAACCGCAACCGCAAAAAAATGGCAGACAAGTGTTAACGGTCGAGGGTTCAAACCCGAAAGCAAAGATACTGGTCCACTTGTGCACATACCCCCGAGGCCCAGATAATCGAAGCACGCTTTCCTCATCTCGTTTCTTGCTTCATTTTCTGATGAACAGAACACTTGGTAAAGAGCATTCGCAAGGGTGTTTATTGTTGCTGCCACTGGCTGCAAGTGAAATGATTTTCAAACTATTGTTCGCACATTGACAACAGAAGAAAATCTTTAACTATCTTTGTTCATTTGGACATAAATTAATTCACTTTTGATGTTTAACTTTTGCAGAAAACTTTGGACTACCTTAGTTCTTATGGACACAAATTAATCTACTTTTGATGTTTACCTTTCACAGAAATTTTTTATCTTAGTTCTTAATGACACAAATTAATTCACAATTGATGTTTACCTTTCGCAGAGTGTAAAACGATTCAAGATATTTGCAGAGACTAGCGCCGTCACTAAGGTCACGCAGCGGTCTAAGAAGATTACGCAGGACAACAATGTCAGATAATGCAACCGTCATTCCTCCACCTGTTAAAGGATGACGCATGTTAAATGCATCTCCCATTAACAAAGCCCCCGGGGTGGGATAAGGAGAAGCCGGCATGCTTCTGTTTGGCATGGACTTGATGTTTCCTTTATCAATCGCAGCAATGAAAGAGTCATAGACCTCATGAGGCATCTAGACCAGAAGAGAAAACACAAAATTATCAACAAAGCAACATAAAAAAACGTCATGAAGAGAAGTACACAGTGTGAAAAAGCCCCCATACCTGAGGAGCTACAACAGTCTTCAAATAATTTTTCATTTCACCATTTGCAATGGAAGGCACTTTCTGACCAGGAACGTCAACTAGACACCGAACCTCTGTGCTACTAATTGGATACATCAAAATTGGTGATGGATCTGCTAAGACGACATGTCCATGGTTCGCATATGGGAGATTGCAGTTCTCTAGGACCAAACCGACAAAACAAGAAGGCACCTCAACCTGCGTGAAGATAATACAGATATATACTAATTACTTGTGAAGCTAATGTAAAATCAGCTGAGAGAAACTCTGATATGAGAAAACAGAGATCAATATTAAACAGTATGTTACCTGAGGATTGCACAGAGAGCGACGCAGGTTTGAGAAACAACCATCACAAACTATAGTTAAGGCTGCAAATGCTGTTTGTTCCTTCCCAGCTTTATTCTTATATCTCACACCTTTGATCGTCCCATTTTCTTCTAGAAGAGAAAGAACTGTTCCTTGCTCTAGCTGAACACTGTTGGGTATAGATATCAGTAGAAATGCCATTAGCAGTACACAAAATTGCCTCATATCAAAAACAGATCAGTGATTCAAACAAACTGAGAACAATTTAAGAAATAATAGATAAGTGATTCAAAAACAATGTTTTCTGCATCTTCATTTAGTTTTAACATAAACTAATACTATTCAGAAACTGGCATTAACACCTTGGAATTTCTAGTAAGTCTAGGTAGAGCAGGCAAAAGGATAAAAGGCCCATAACACCTAGAGGCATTTATAAATAGAAGAAACATACTTGGGAAGTGAAGCAGCTTTCTCCCGCATTCTTTGTATAAAACGTCCATTGTGAAAGCTCCTTCCTGATACATCTTCGTGAAATTTCTCCAAAGGATAAGCTAAGCGAATGCGTTTGCCATCCTTAAAAAGTGCATAACCATACACACGCTGAGCATCTATTTCCTCCACACAATCTATAGATAGCAGCAGCCTTGATGTCATTTACTAGAAAACAACCACAGAGCAAACTAGAAGTAAAAAAAATAATTGCCCCATGGATTCTCAACCAAATCTTTCCTTACCTTCAATTCCCAACTCTAGTAACTTAAGGTAACCCCCAGGTTGTAACAGCTCCCCAACAATGCGATCAGGCTCCGACAAATCTCTTTCAATCACGTGAACTCGTCGGTTATCCTACAACATAAGATCACAAAACAATGTGCAATTTAACACCTCTGGCATACTGAGAAGCAGTTAATTTCATTCTATAACGGGCATCAAATATGCCTAGACATATAAACCAGTAGACTTCATAAACCAATAAATTAATTTTCCAAAGGAACAACCATAACAGCATTTAAACCTGTTTTGTAAAGTAGTTGGCTGCTAATCCCGCAATTCGATGACTTATGTTATCCCTTAAAGTCAAAGACGAACAATTAATTTAAACATTTCCCCAAATCAAATAGTGTTGGTTGACCAAGCTAAATCTCAAGAACTCGTGGATTCTGTGAAACAAGTTTTTTTCGGAAAAAAAGGACAAAAAGGACTCGTGCACTGTGTGAAACATTTCCCCGAAATAAACCACAAACAGTGTTGAGTTGACCATGCCTAAACGCAAATAATTCGTGCAAATGTGTGGAACAAGTTGTTTTCAGAATCCTGGATTTGAACAATCCATATTGCACCGCCTTCAATCAATTCCACGAAATCAGAACTGCTTCAACACAAAACAAAGAATCGAAAACTCGATTTGACTAAGCAACAATTAGTATTACAACATTGCTTCATCCTTACACTATTCAAATCCTCTAAACCATCTCTCCCTAATTCGAATCCTTACGCTATCAAAATCAAACAGAGAGGAGGGAGAAATAATTAAAAATGACCTTTCCAAGAGTGTAAGCAAGAGCAGAACCAGCAACACCAGCTCCAACAACAATAACGTCGGCGACGGTATCTCCGGTAATATTAACGGATCCGACGTCTGATGTGACGGTAGAAACTGTCCGATCGTGACGGATACTTTTCCGCTTCGGCTTAATGAAAAATCCGTACAAAGCGAAGACGGAGATGACGAAAGCCGAGATCATCAATAGAGGCGAGATCCAATTCCATATTTGTGATTCCATCATCGTTCGCTTTTTACAGAGAATTTTTGCTTTCTGCGGAAACAACGAGAAAGAAGATGTAATAAGTGTGTATATATATATATATATAATTTATTTTTTCTATTTTTTCTTTGATTTTTTTAACTTTTTCGTAGAATCCAAGTTAATTTACGCTGGCAATTTTGTCAAGGACATCCTAAAATATTCGTGTTGGCAATCTCAAAATGGTAAGGAAAAAAAAAATTAAAATTTCGCGAGGTAATATTATACTATTTTGTTGTGTATGTAATTGGGTTTAATAAAATGGACTTCAATGAAACAGATATTATTGGGCCTTCTCGCATGAATAGAGGAAAGCCCAAAAGAGAAGTTTTGGTTGGGAAATGTTAAACAATGTCGTTTTTAAACTATCGAATGTTCGTTTTGCCATACTTAACTGTAGTGTAACTTCTCCACCGACCTTTCTAGAAATCAGTCCTCTCAAAATCCGCCATGGAATCATCGGCCTTAGCTCTACTAAAAGCTCAAAAATCCGACGATGAAGACGACGAACTGAAGGAGGAAGAAGGAGAGGTCATCGAATCGGCTCCTCCTCTCCAAATCGGAGAAGAAAGAGTTCTCGGTGCTCTTCGCATTAAGAAGAAGCTGCTTAAACTCGGTACTGGCTACGAAACTCCTGAACACGGTGCCGAAGCCACAGGTTATTTTTACTCTCTCTCGTCGATTTCTTACATTCACGATTTCAGATGATTGATTTTGATGGGAACGATTTTTGCAGTTCATTACGTTGGTACTTTGCTTGATGGGAAAATCTTCTATTCAACGAGAGATAAGAGTGAACCTGTTACTCTAACTTTAAAGGTTGATGAAGGTTAGATTTGTTTCCTTACTTTATTTTCATTCTTTGGTGTTCTTATTTTCTTAGATTGACTGATCCAATTCAATAATTTTGTAGTTAGCGCTCCTAGAGGCTTAGGACATTGCATTATGACAATGAAGAGAGGAGAACTTGCATTGTTCACTTTGCCTGTTGATCAAGGTTATGGAGCTGAGGGATGTGATAATGTGCCTCCCAATTCTGTTATTCAGTTTGAAATCGAACTTTTCTCGTGGATTTCTGTTGTCGATGTCCGTAGAGATGGAGGAATTATCAAGAAAATTCTAGAGAAAGGCAACAAGAATGGGAAGCCTAGTGATTTGGATGAAGTTCTTGGTTAGTATGTATCTCATAGCTAGGTGTCTGGATGTTTGTATCTACTTGTATGACACATCTTGAACTGCTGATAATAATAACCAATACGTTTTTTTCATTGTTGCAGTGAAGTACCAAGTTGAGCTTCTTGATGGTACCGTTGTGGCCAAATCACCGGATGAAGGCATTGAGTTTTGTGTGAATGATGGTATTCGACTTTAAATTACAGTCAGTATAGAGTTGTTAAGTAGTCTTGTTTTCATTTCATTTCTAACTAGGTATGCATTGGTTTTTAGGTCATCTATGTCCAGCATTGCCACTGGCAATTGTAACTATGTGTCCTGGAGAAAAGGTCAAATTGATTGTCCAGCCTCAATGTATGTGGTGATGTCGCTTCTAAAGTTTTAGGTTTTGGTTATTGCGAAATCCTTTGCTTGAATCTGATAAATGTGCAGATGGGTTTGGAGAAGAAGGAAGAAGTTCAAGTGGGAATATCAATGCTGTTCCACCAAATTATGTGCTAAATATTGATGTAGTGCTGGTGTCCTATAAACCTGTTATTGATGTTGTCGGCAATTCAAAAGTTTTCAAGAAAATTCTGAGAGATGGCGAAGGCACAAGTGTTGCAGATGATGGTGCCACTGTCACTGGTAAGTGTGTGTAAGATTTAATCACTACACATGTGGAAAGATGCATTGGACGGAAAAAGTTTTAATTTTAGTCTGACTTAGGTGTATCATGTATGTTGGAAATTGAAAATTGTTTTAATTTCATTACATGTAGAAGAGCTACCAGCTACTAGCATTCAAGTCTGGATTTAAGTTATGTATCTTTGCCACCTCGCTTACCTATTCATAAGGAAAATTGAAAGCATACACTCATCCTTTTGACTTAGACTCAGAAGATCTTAGGGAGTTAATCCAGACAGATTCACTCATCCTCTTGACTTTATCAGAGTAGAGTTTCCATATTACCCTTAAGATGCATGTGAAATTTCCTATTAAAGAGTAATCTCTTCCTAGTAAAATGCAAAGTTGTGAGGATGATTTTACTTATATCACTAGAATCTGGAAAACTTGTTGTACAATAGACATAATGGGTTAAACTATCTCTTAGTGATTAGGCGTTTACTTTCAATCGAGCAGAAATTACATGTTATCTCATTCTAGTTGGCATGATTTACTTTGAAAGTTTAGTGCAGTCAGTTATGTTGCAAAGCTAGAGGATGGAGCTATATTCGAAATGAAAGGAGTTGGGGAGGAAGAGCCACTGGTTTTTGTAACAGATGAAGGTCAGTTAATGTATTATAAGAATTGTTTTGGCCCTAATGATTGAATTTAATCTTCGCATTGACACAAACTTGAACTGCTTACTTGGTTTTTGTTTTTCTTTGTATAGAGCAAGTCATCTCTGGCTTAGACAAAGCTGCTGCAACAATGAAGAAAGGGGAAAAGGCGGTATTGACCATAAGTCCTGAATATGGTTTTGGACAGATGGAAGTCCAGCGTGACCTCGCTAAAGTCCCACAATGTTCAACTCTCATTTATGAAGTTGAAATGTTAGAATTTGTCAAGGTAATAGCTAAAACTGGGACTTGGGAGTACTGGATATTGAGCTCTGAGTTTATCATTCTATCAACTCTCTGTTATGTCCATAGCAAAACTTTTCCTGTATTTGGTTGATAGCTTAAGAAAATGTGAAATGTACTCCCTCGTCAAAACAGACATATACGCCGAATCCAAAAGTTACCTTTCTGGAGATGGAGGTCTTCATTTTGTTGGAATTACATTTTGCATATTATGTTTCATATCCGCAATATAGCTCTGAAATTACTCATGGAAAGTGTTTATTTAAAATCTTCTAGACCACTAAGTTTTTATGTTGTTTCCTTGAGAACAGGAGAAAACACCAAGGGAGATGAACAATGTAGAGAAAATAGAGGCTGCTAATAGAAAGAAAGAAGAAGGCAATCTGCTATACAAAGATCAAAAGTACGAACGAGCAGCAAAGAAATATAATAAGGTGATTCATTAGAATTATTGGGATCAACTCAAGATACATACTATGTAGAGTTCTACCACGTTTTTTCCTTATTAAGTCTGACAATTAACCAAATTTAATACTAAGGAGACATATGGAACAAACACTTGACATATACCATTGGAATCCTTGACATGTATAATTTGAACATGATAATATATGCTTACAGGCTGCAAAATGTATTGAGAATGGCTCTTTTGAAGGTGATGAAGAAAAGCAAGTCAAGACTTTGAGAGTATCTTGCTTCTTGAATGGTGCAGCCTGTAGTCTAAAACTAAAGAATTTTCGGGAAACTATCATTCTAAGTTCGGAGGTAAACAAGTTAAAGAAAAAAAATAAGTAGACTCATGTTTAATGAGACTTGGTGGCTTTCGTTTTTCTTAGTTATGCAATTTACTACTTTTGAGTAGTTTTAATTTCCCGTAGATGTTCTGTGTGCCAGTATAGAATGAATAGCAAATTACCTCTATAACATGTACATGATCTTGGAAATATTTCTATCAGATATATTGTGAATGAATTCTCATATGTTTTTTTTGTCACAGGTGTTGGATATTGAGTTCCAAAATGTGAAAGCTTTATATAGGCGAGCACAATCCTATATTGAGTTGGGAGATTTGATTTCAGCAGAAATGGATATGAAAAAGGCTCTGGAGGCTGATCCTGAGAATCGGTAAAAGAAGAAACTGTGTATGTTGTTTGATTGCATCCTCGTTTCTCTTGGGCATATTATGTGCTGACACTTTATGTTTCCAGGGAAGTGAACTCCCTTTACAAGACGCTGAAACGGTCTAAAGCTGAGAGCAACAAAAGAGACGCTAAGCTGTATGCAAACATGTTTGCACAATCTAAAGTAAGTCTCTCCAGTCCTCACTTTCCATGATCGTTTGCCAGAAAACTTAATTTGAGTGTAATGCCAAACGTTGTAACGACATCTTAATATATACTTGTGACAGAAACTAAAAGTTGAGGCAGAAGAAGAGAAAATGGCAACAAACATAGAGACTACGGAACATTCGAATGAACAGTCCAGCTGAATACTTATGCCATAGACAGACCGGTAAGGCGCCGACAAAAGTAGCACAATGTCATAAAAAACAAAAAAACTACTCTTATACAGTATAAGGAACAGAATTTAGATTTGCTTAAGTAGTGAAAATAGTTGATTTGATTCAGACATCTCTTTTGCGTAATTCATGTATTTGCTCTAGAATGTAGATTATGATCCTGGAACCATGAAACTATGAATTGGTGTCTTTTGGCCTTAATATCATAGGGTTGATCTTGGGATTCATTTGTAATAATAACTAATAAGTAAATATTGTAGTTCAGTAGTTGCTTACAACAACTCACAGCGATTGTAGTACACATCACTAAACTACAAATCTCCTTATTCTTTTTAACCAGGATTATAACACTTGGAGAACACTAATACAAACCAGCATGTCACAAGCTCGGTTCACAAAACTAAGATTCAAATTAATAAATGAAGTAAGGAACCATGTTTGATAAATTTAACTAGTGATGATGTTCCAAAGAAGTTTAATCTAGTATCCAATCGAATTAACCAAATTGTACTATGAAAAACTTAATATTTTAATATATAGAGAGGCACCTATAATGGATTGGCAGGGTATAGGTGTAAAGTGAAAGAGTATGAGATGGGATATAAATGAATAGTACGTAACATCTATTGCCACCACCACTAACCTATTGGCCCAATGTTCATAATCAGTAAGCCAACTGTCAATTATCTACTGCATGCAAGCTAAGAGTGTCCAAAAGGAGTTTTACACTATATGACAAAAACATTTCTTAAACTATTTTAATTCTCTGTCTTTTAGAGTTTTGGATTCGATCTCATGTTTGGACTTGAAACGACAAAAGCAAAATAATTTTGTTTGTTCTCATACAACATGTCAAAAAAGATCACATCATTTCAACCTCTAATGATATGTATTAATCTCCTATTGGCGGGGGAACAAACAAAAGAAAGATAGAAAGGTTCAAAAGATCTCATCATTTTAAAGTCTAGTGATATGTATTAGTTTTCTATAGGTGCAAAACAAACAAACAAAAGAATTATCTTCACTATAAACAAACTCTAGATAAAAATAAACGCTTTTCTAATATCATGAAAATATATTTCCCTTTTCCCATTTTGTAGTATGCTAAAATATCATATATCTTATTAGAATGTCTTGCATCGAAAGTGAAATTGTATTTAACGTCGTATATTATGGATATGGTTTATGTATATATTGTTAATTAGTTTTAAATTGAACGCTCATAATTTTTAAAATGGTAATAAGTTTATGTTAAGCTGATGAAATATTTCTCACCTTATATTATATCATCTTGTTGTGGTATCTCTCTCATAATGCTATTTCCGCCTTTATCTCGAAAAAATCTGTTAGAATCTCACACATAGGAAACAAAATTGTATATGAACTTGTCCATCATCACCAACTAATTTTGAGTTAGAAATTCATAATGCCTTTGTGATTATTTTGAACTAGATAGTGACTAAAAAACCTCAACTTGTTTTTGTCGACAATCATACATTTATTTTTGAATTTTAAAATATAAATAAAATATTCAAGAAATATGGTTATAAATATTTTTTCCAAACCAATGCCCTTATTGGCTGCATTTTGAAAGAGTTATATCCTCTTCTTAAAGGCCTTGAAGCCTAGAGAGAAAGAAAACAAATAACAAAAAAAGGGAGTGTTTTAATTTTGGGAGGAATCAAAAGAGAATGGATATATCGGATTTAGATTATAGCGATGCGGGAGACTCAGGTTGGACAATTTACTTAGACAATTCTTCTTCTGTTTCACCACGTCATCTAGATTATCACAATAGAGAAACAAGACAAGAACAAGATGAAGATTCTTCAATGGTGTCGGATGCATCTTCTGGGCCTCCATATTATTGCGAAGAGGCCGTCCCTGATGATCTCCGCCAACAAAACACGCTATATTGGTGCAAGAGCAAGAGCAGGAGCAAGAGCAAGATCAAGAACAAGAAGAAGGTTCATGAAGAACAAGGATATTGTGAGAGATTCAACTCTTCCCTTGATGACACAGCTAGTTCATTGGTATTTTCTCTGATTTTTTTTCTTAATTCTCGAGTCACATATTTTTGTTATATGCTAACTTATTATTGAAAAAATGAGTTTTTACATATTTCATATAACTATATTCAATGTAACCGGTTACATCACTTTAATCTCAATTTTTGGAAAAATATTGAATAGCCGGTTGGAGAAGAAGTTTCAGCGCAAAAGCAACATAAACGGTTTGATGATTTCTCTCAAAGCTATTCCACAAGAAGAATATTCAAGGTTTTTACATATCACTTTTTTGGCTTCATGGTCACAAATTAAAACTTTTTCAATGACCATAAGCTATACTTCTTCTTATCACTTTGGCTTCTCTAAAAATTTCGTTTGAAAATTCTATTTCTGTTGCAGGGAAACTTTAACGCTGGTTTCCTACAACAAGCTTTCCCGGTTGAGAAATTAGTGTTGGATAATCATGGTATGATATGTCCTTTTTTCCTCGAACCATAATACGTATATAGAAAATAATAATAATAATAATACATATATAGACCAAAACAAAACATAATGCATAAAATATAATACATGGGTTGGTTTAATTAATTATTGTATAATCATATATAGATATATAATTTATATGTTTACATATGATCAATGTATCATGCAAGTATGAGTAAATTTTGCATGTAAAAGTAAATTTTTAGCTTGACAATATGTGTATTTGCAGGTGGCAGTAATCAGAGGAAGAGGAGGGGATAAAGAATGAAATTTGAATATTTATTATTTGCTTTCGTTTCTTGAAAGCTGAAAGTTAGGAGGAAAAAAAACAGAAGGAACACCTTCTCTTCCTTTAATGTGTTTTGCTATCATGTACATTGTCTTTAAGAAAACCATGTGGTTTTTCTTTTTTCAATTAATATGATAAATCTTATGAAATAAATTTTATTGAGTTGTAGTTGATTCAACGTACACATATATATAGGTGAAAAGCATTAACATAACACTAGCACACATAATGAAATTTTTTATAATTCGACTCTAATGCATTAAAAATAAAACCAAAAATAGAAATATGTTTTTACAAAAATAGAACTATAAATATGAATTATGATAAATCTTTTTTCAATTAATATGATAGTTCTTATGAAATAATTGAGTTGTAGTTGATTCAACGTACACATATATATAGATGAAAAGCATAAACATAACATTCGCACACATAATGTAAATTTTTTTAATTCGACTCTAATGCATTATAATAAAACCAAAAATAGAAATATGTTTTTACAAAAATAGAACAATAAATTGTATTAATTCTATCTGTTTTTTTTTTCAAAATTAATATTATGATTGGTAATTGTTAGATTAGATGTAATGTTGATTCAGAAGATACAATAACAAAAGCATACAAATATAAGTTAGATGTCTTAGTTTTACACACTTCAATCGTTTTTATATTTTAATGTACTGTATCAAACTTCAACTTAATTACTACTCCCTTTGTTTCACAAAAATGTGGTTTTAAGACTAAACAAATGCATTGTTATTAGTAAAACTCCTAAAAAGATTTGAGCCCATAATATTAATGAGTAGTACAAAAAGGGATAAATATAGTTACACACAGAAGAAGCATAAGTACATTGATTGAACATGTAAATATATAGCGACCATTTCAACTTATTTACTACTTTAAGTTTCGTACCCCCCATTTCTTGTACATTCCTACACAGCTGGTCATGGGCCCTTCTCATTATTGTACACTTTATGCGTATTTCTAGTCGCATTTATTTGTTTATATAGCATGTCATGTTATTTATCAAGTTTCTTAAAACCTCATATCTAAAAAACTTTTTATCTTTACTTACGCAAATACTTAATTATATCAACCATGGGCTGATATCATTATCACTTATGTGCCTCGCAGGCTGACCAACCATGCACGTACGGATAGTTTTTTTTCTTTCATCTGTTGCGGAGCAGGACTAACTGGTGGACGGGCTCATTTGAACACCTGTAAGCCTTAGTTATATATACAATATATATTACATCAAAAAATTTGTGATTGTTTAGAACTAGAAAATATATGTAAAAACAAAACAATGAACTTATAATGATATACTCTTATATGTAGATTTAAACTCGAGTAGTGACGTAACGATATAATACTAATACAAGCTACTATACTAATATGGTCTAATAATTTGAATATCATCAATTTATGATGATGATATAAAGGTATTACGTAAATGATAAATGTGATTGGATAAATTAGCTATATTACCTTCAAATTTAGAAATGAAAAAGCAATAGTTCATACCAATTTACACAACATGAATGATCATTATCTGCATTGAATTGTTGTATTTAAATATTAAAAATTTACTCCGTTAAATAGAGAGAGAGTAATTTTATCAATTTTTTCCCAGATGATCGAGATTGTAATAATTCCCTGTCTTTAGAATTTGTTCGAAAAGTTTGTTTTGACTATTCTTAAACACCGTTAAAGAAAATACAAGTAACTATAGTTTTTTAAAAAGTTGGTTTTCTATTCCAAAAAATCAGGTATTGTTCTGCTCAATGTGTTTCCAAACCAATTGTTCAGGTTTGATATAGAATCATTGTGTTTCCAAACCAATTGTTCAGATCTCTTGGAAAGTTCCACCTCTTTGCTGTTTGATCTCTGATCTATATAGAGTTCCCATCTCATACAGTCACTTGTAATTGATGATATGCAACAATTGGCGTTACAATATTCGTTTTGGTAACTAGGTATTCTAGACTCGAGCCTATAAACAAATTCTTAAAACCCCTGTTTCGTACAATCTATATATTATTCAATCGTGAACAGTTTGAGTGATGATTTTGACAATAAGTGAAACCGCGATAATCATTAATTACTTAAGTTATCCAGTCGTGAACACTTGTTAAAAGTATCCATTGATCCATTAAAATTTGCGATTAAATATTCCAATAATTGTCATTGTCCACCAAAAACTATAAAGATATTTTTTCCTTCGACGTATGTACGTATGCATGTGACAACTCTATTTAAATGGTATTTATGTATATGTTTGTTGATGAATGAATTTATAAAATGGTAATAATGGAAATGGACCAAATGGTCCCTTAGGAAGTGAAATTTCATGTTCACATGGCAAATTGGTTAGTGGCCCTTTTGCCAGTCTATCGTCCGTAATCTGCGTCTCTAGGTACACACACATCCATCGCTTCTGTCATTTTAGCTCATGTATTTAAATTTTTCCAAGATTTTCTGAATTTTTTCTAAATATTTAGATAATGCTAGATATTATAGTGGTTTTTAGGTACGGATTCAGTTGAGATCTTTCGGTTTTGTTTGATTCTTAGGTTTAAGAAGTATACAAATTAAGTTAAAACAGAATCTAGTTTAGTTAGATGATGTTTCACTTTCGAAAAATAAGGAAAATAAATATATTAAGTTGCTCTGTTATGTAACAGACTTGATTTATACCATAATCTATTTAAACTTTGTCTTTTGTTGAGGCTTTTAATATACATATGGTCTTTCTTTTGTTAATTTATTTTCAGAAATACAGTAGTACTCTCTACCGCATGAGTACATGTTTTAATAATATATCTTTCGTTTTGTGATTACGTCAATTACGTATAAAAATTAAAAAGTGGCATAACAACTAGGGAAAATCCATGAAAAACGTGTATTGTTCGTTACACAAATTTTTATTTGGCTTGTTAGCTTTTTTTTTTCATAAGTGGATGTATTCTTTTAAGGAAAATTCATATACTTATATATGTAACCCCTATATAGTAAAGTTCATATATGATATAGCTTGGTTGGTTATATTTAATTTTCTATGAATCATAGTTGGATATCCAACGACTCATCCAATTTTATCAAATTCAGACCGTTTTATACAACAAAGTGATGTATTTTTACTGCCTATGATTTTAATTTAAAGTGTGGTATTAATATTTTGTTAAAAAGAAAGTGTAATTAGATAAAATAACATGGTTGACAAAAAAAAAAAAGTAGAGAAGTTGACCAGAAAAAAAAAAAAAACATGACATTTTTATAATATACATGTGAGATCCATGCACTATAAATAAACCACCATAAATACCAAAATAGTGAAAATACCATCCGATGTTTCAAATCAAAGTAATATATATATCTATATATAGTATTATTTAGTGCTATGATTTTTTCTATTCAAAATCTCCTCATCCATATTATCTCAAAGACTCAAACCAACAATACGATATGATTTGGGCCTAAAACCATCTAACCTTTTGCATGTACAAAGGCTTCTAAAGGCCCATTAGTTCCATTTAACATTTATCGACATAAAAGGAAAAGAAAAAGGTTAAACTGAAGAAGCTAAAAGAGTTTTTAACTTTTAACTCTCTTCGTCTTCTCTCTCTCTCGTGGCGTGTCAAATCAATCTACTGTTCTCTCTCTTTCTCTCTCTCCTATCTGGTAAACTTTTCCTCTTCTCCATGGCTTTTCTAGGGTTTCTTTCTACAGTTCTCTCCCGAAAATTAGGGCTTTCTTCATAACTTCTCAATTTCATATTTCCGTTTACTCGTTTCTCCATGATCACTGCTTAATTTAGAATCCCAAATTTTTATGAATTAGGGTTTCCGTACATGTTACTGTTTGATTTTGGGGGTTTTCGATTTTTCTCAGTTAATTGTGTTGTAGATTTGATAATTCTTATGTTTTGATTGTGTATTGCTATATTAGGGCAATAATCTCGGTTGATTCCGTGATTAAGGGGATTTAAGACAAACCTGCAAATTTAGGGTTTTTTGAGGATATGGATTATGATCGGTATAAGTTATTTGTTGGTGGTATTGGAAAAGAGACTAGTGAAGACGCTTTGAAGCAGTACTTTAGCAGATATGGAGTTGTGTTGGAAGCTGTTGTAGCTAAAGAGAAAGTTACTGGACAACCCAGGGGGTTTGGGTTTATTCGGTTTGCTAATGATTATGATGTTGCTAAAGCTCTTAGAGACACTCACATCATACTTGGTAAACCCGTAAGTTTTAACACTTTTTACGCTTGTTTCAAGTGGGTTTTGAGTTATGTACGTTGGATTTTATATACGTTTTGTGGATGGATAAGTGTGTCTTTGTATCTGTATATCAGGTTGATGTGAGAAAGGCGATTCGGAAACATGTATTGATATATCAGCAGACATTGAACATGCAACTATACGAGGGCAAAGTGCAACAGAAGAACGGTGGTTTGCAGGAGATGTCAAGTAATGGTAATACTCATAGGACCAAGAAGATATTTGTTGGAGGTTTATCGTCTAACACAACTGAAGAAGAGTTCAAGAGCTACTTTGAGAGGTTTGGTCGGACAACTGATGTAGTTGTGATGCATGACGGTGTGACAAACAGGCCAAGGGGTTTTGGGTTTGTTACATATGATTCAGAGGACTCTGTTGAGGTTGTTATGCAGAGTAATTTCCATGAATTGAGTGATAAGCGCGTGGAAGTGAAACGGGCAATACCTAAAGAAGGAATCCAAAGCAATAACGGTAATGCTAACTTTCCTCCTACCTACAGCAGCTCTCAAGCAACACCGTATGTCCCGCAGCAAAACGGATATGGGATGGTTTTACAGTTTAATCCCGTCTTTGGTTATCATCACAGTGTCCAAGCCGTTAACTATCCTTATGGTTACCAATTCACAGCTCAAGTGCCTAACGTTTCATGGAACAATCCGATTATGCAACCCACTGGTTTTTACTGCCCTCCTCATCATCCTCCTCCTCCCACCAACAATTTTGGTTATTTCCCTTACATGAACGGGTTTGATCTTTCTGGTACGAGCATTCCTGGTTACAATCCTGGAGCTGCATGGCCTGTAGCGGGGGATGCAGCTGGTGCGCTAATACATCAGTTCGAAGATTTGAAGCTCGAGGTCCCTAGTCAAGCCCATCAGAGAATGAGTGGAGGTAACATAGGAAAGCCATTGCAGAATGGTACATATAGATGACAGTTGCAGAATGATAAATGCAATTAGGCTCACAAGGTTAGTGAAATTCTTTGGCTCTTTAAAAATGGTTTCTTTTAGGTTTCTCATCTTTCTTCATTAACTCTTTGGTAAATGTGTTGGTTGGTTTGGTTGCCTTGTATATATTGTTTAGGTATTTGATTTTAACCCCAAGACATCTGTAATATAACTGCGTTTGTAATATATCACACACTCATTTCGTTTATTTTGTTGCTTTATGGTTTTGTTCTTTTTGTTGTTTCTTTGATTAAACACCATTGGCATTGATGTTTTAAATTCAAGAGGGAATACAGAGAGAAATATCAATTAAACAGTAGTCCTCTTTATGGGCTGAAAAGGAGAAAATGGAAAAAAATTAGAAACCAAATTAAAACGAAATTACGAGAACGGAAGCTAGAAATCTGTCAAGGTTTCGAACATAGATACCAATGCGTACACACGATTTTAGCGCGGAGGAAACCAAGTGAGCGAAGTCATAGTTACAAATTCTTTATTTTATTTTAAAATTTTATTGGTTTGAGACAAATTGTGGAGAGTTAGAGTTAAATTTTAATAATTTTTAAGTCCGATGCAAAACTGCTCTCCCATCGTTCTCTCCAAAACGATCCAAGCGACTCCTTTGATCGAAGTTAACTTCACAAAATCCCATCGTTTGCCCGGCGTCGATCTTTTCGACGTCGGTCATTGTCGTTTTTGTTATCGATTTTTTTAGTTTCTGCAAAATTTTTAGTTTTTAGAAGTAAATAACGGCAAATCGAAAGTCTCAACGCTTTTGTCACATCTCGAATAGATTTGATAGATCCATCCGGTCGTCGATATTTCTCGTCCCGTGTTATATCGATTCTCATGAATCGTGATGGTTGTCCTTGTATAAGGTTTGTTTCCGGTGGTCTCTCTCACCGGCGTTATCTCCGGATATCAACCGATGAATTTTCTTTATACCAATTGTACGGAGATGTCATTTGGGTTTTCGATCTTGGAATCAATGGAATAACCATTCGCTTTCGCTTGAAGGATTTGGCATTTACAGGTTTCGAATTGGTTTATATGAAAGGAGAAATCATGGCCATTCACCGGCAAATATGCGTATGACGCCTCAAAAATCATGTTACTGAATCATCTCAAACAACATATCAGGTTTTTCGTTTAGTTAGAGTGATGCAGAAAGCATTTAGGAGTTTCATTTATAAGATGTTAGCCTTTTACATGTATATAAAGATGAGACTTAACAGATTTATTTTGTTGCTTATAAGACTTCTCTTTAAAAAGCAGGGTTACTTCCACTTCCACTTCTTCATCGAAATTGTGTTCAATTTTCTTTTTTGTTTCAATGGTTGTATTTGAATGGTTTTATGTACCATGTAAACTTTTATGATATAATATAATTGATTTGCAGTGGTAAAAAAAAATATATATATTTTTTTTAAAATTGAATAAAAAAGTGACATATGTGTTTAGGGTCTCTAAAAAGTTTCTTAAAATCTATCATTTGAAATACTTTCTTTCTTCTCTCTTCCCTTTTCAATACTTTTTATTTTTTTATTAAGGAGTCTCTAAGTGAGAAGTTTCCAATGGAAATGCTCTTAGTATTCACGCTGAGATCTATTAACCATTATAAAACGACGTTTGTTTCGATTAGGCAAGACAACTAATCATGAAATTGTACGTATTTTAATGTGTGGTTGAGTTGAAAAAAAACAAAATTTCATTGTCTCAACCACCAGCAACAGCAGCTCAGGTACCATTGAGAGTAGTTAACAAAAGAAAAATTTTAATAATTTTAAATTACCATATGCTGAGATATCATGTTCAACTGTTACTATGTTTTTTTTTTTTTGTCTTTATCAATTTACGGTTGTTTTTATGAAATTTGTGTAAACCCCAAACATAGTATATTCAAGTTATAGAACATTTAGTTACCATTTTATCGATAAGAACTAACAAATTAATTCCGTTGTCGTTCCAACTAATATCAAAGTAATAACTAATTAGAGATATATATCATAGAACCTAACAGCTATAGTTCGAAAGAGTTATATTTAGAAGTCCAACTAATTAGAGATATATATCATAGAACCTAATAACTATAGTTCGAAAGAGTTATATTTAAAATACCAAATTTTTTTTTTTGAAAAAGCGTGAGTTTTTACTCAAATTTCAAATATCATTAACATTTGTATTCATTTTTAATACTTGTGTGTTTACGCGAGCCCTTATCTAATATATATATTAAAAAGAATGATATTGAAAGAAAAAAAACCCGAAAATAGAGACAAGAGAAATATGTTTTTTCTCTCTCTATGAATATGCATATATGGTATTTTCCACTCGTTTACTATGTAAACTGGATTTTTTATTTGTATTATTAGTAAATTTATACTATTTTGTTCACCAATTAGAATTTTCAATTAAGTAGTGAGAAGTTACAAAGGGTTTTACAAAGATTAGGGATTTTTGAAATTATTTATTTGCAGTGTTGTGGCTTCTCGTTAACAAGAAGCCCAATATTAAGAAATTTATGTTGCACAAACCAAGTGAGAGAAGTCGAGGTTACAATGCTGTAAAAAAAAAAAAGAGCCATGGTTACAATATTTTTTTTCTTAAATTGTGGAGAGCTAGTTTTCATGGTGCAATCTACTAACTATTATAAAACGTTTAAGACATATGGTATTTTTCTCGTAAACATTTTAGTTTCTTATAAGGCAAGGCAACTAATTATGAAATTGTACGTATTTTAATGTGTTGTAGATAAAAGGAAAGTTTAATGCCTTATAAAAGGAGTATCATGTTACCATATGCTGAGATATATCATGTTCACTTTTTACTTCTTCTTTTTTTCTTAATCAATTTACGGTTATATTTACGAATTTGTTGTAAATCCCAAACATAATATATTCAAGTTATAGACCATTTAGTTACCATTTTATTGATAAGAAATAACAATTAAATTCTGCTGTCGTTCCAACTAAATCAAAGTAATAACTAATTAGAGATATATATCATAGAACCTAACAACTATTGTTCGAAAGAGTTATTTTTAGAAATCTAACAACCAGAAACAAGATATATAAGCATGCACACATGTCTTTGAATTTGAAAAAACACAAGCAAATCTCGACTAGAACAGTGAACAAATCAAATATGACAATGAAGCTTCAAATGTTATGGCTCGCATTGGTATTAATCGCCATCGAAGCTAATGCAGCGACACGAGGAAGAAACACAACAATCCCAGCACTAATAGTGTTTGGAGATTCAATAATGGATACAGGAAATAACAATAATCTTCCCACTCTTCTAAAGTGTAACTTTCCTCCTTATGGCAAAGATTTTCCGGGAGGCTCCGCGACTGGAAGGTTTTCCGATGGAAGAGTTCCTTCTGATCTTATTGGTAACCATTTGAATTATTGTTACATTTTTTTCTAAATTATAATAGGAAAGCTATTTATATACTGTGATAAGAATGTTTAAAAATATTTCAGCTGAAAAGTTAGGATTTGCTAAGACATTACCAGCATATATGAATCCGAATTTGAAGCCCGAGGATCTTCTTAAAGGTGTAACATTTGCATCTGGAGGAACTGGTTATGATCCATTAACAGCACAAATCATGGTACATTATATCTTCCATTTTTTCCATCTTGGTCGTTAGTTTTATTTTATTTTATTTATGGGTGATTTCTTTTTCTTATACTTATTCTTATTTTTGTAGTCAGTGATATCGGTGTGGGATCAACTCACATATTTCAAAGAATATATATCAAAGATCAAGAAACATTTTGGAGAAGAAAAAGCCAAAGATATTGTGGAAAACAGTTTCTTTCTTGTGGTGTCTAGTAGCAATGACCTTGCTCACACTTATTTAGCTCGAGCTCACAGTTATGATCGTACCTCGTACGCTAATTTCTTGGCCGACTCTGCCGTCAAGTTCGTGAGAGTAAGTAGTTTATTTATGGTTTCTTATATAAACTAAATAATAATAATATATATAATTGTATCCACAAACTAATTTATCTTTGCTATAATTCATATTTAGGAATTACATAAGCTTGGAGCTAGGAAAATAGGAGTCTTTAGTGCAGTCCCCGTTGGTTGTGTTCCACTTCAAAGAGCGGTTTTTGGAGGTTTTTTTACAAGAGGATGTGTTCAACCTTTAAACAACATGGCAAAACAATTCAATTCAAGACTATCACCAGCACTAGATTCTTTAGATAAAGAGTTGGATGGTGTTATCCTTTACATTGATGTTTATGATACTCTTTTCGACATGATCCAACACCCTCAAAAATAAGGTAAGTCAATCTAACAGATTTATCTATACATATACATTCAATTTTATTACATGCTTCAAACTATATTGTATTCAAATTATTTCATTTCGTTTCAGGTTTTGAGGTAGCTGATAGAGGATGTTGCGGTAAAGGACTTGCGATATCATATTTGTGTAACTCATTGAACCCATTCACGTGTTCTAACTCTTCAGCGTATATATTTTGGGATAGCTATCATCCAACTGAAAGAGCTTATCAAGTTATCGTTGACAATTTACTCGACAAATATTTAAGCAAAGTATATTGATTTTGCACATCTGAATGTTGTTTTTTTACTATCATTCTCTTATGTATTCATTACCCAATTTTTAAATATATAATTCTATATAAGTAAATCCCTTACTTATCTTATTACATACTTCCTGTGTCCCAAAATATACGTTTTAGAGTAAAACAATTGTTCCAAAATATAAGATTTTCTCAAATTAATTTATATTAATTTAATAATTTATGACTATTTCAATTCTGCAATATTTTTTTATTGGTTGAATTTTTATAAAAAAAAATATTTATTATTTTTAAACTCCGTGCTTTTACCCAAAACATTATATATCTTGAGACAGAGGGAGTAGATTGGTTTCAAAGTTAGAAAATAAATATGATCACGATACGTGTCAAGTTATCGATATAAGATTACGACACATGTCAAAACGAGTCGTCAGGGACGGATGCACTTGAAGGGTTGTGGGTGAAAGTGCCCCACTAAATTTTTATAATTAGTGTAATTTTCTTAAACATTAATTCAATGGCCCTTGGTAAAAGTAATCATTCCTTTTTATAACCACATATCTTACCAAATCATCTGAATTTGTTTCCAAATTTTAATAAAACTCTAAAGTCAAACGTAATAGCAAAATCATAATCACCATCTAAATATGTGCTCATTTTTAAATCAAGTTCTAATGGTTCTAATTTACTCAAGTATTAATAAATTTAACATAATATATGGTAAAGACAAAATTTAAATAATATATAGTATAATCTCAACCAAACTTAGCACAACTTATTAAAACACACATATATTACGTTAATACAAAAAATGATAAATATAATTATAAAAAAAATTCCAAAAATAATGATGAAATTTTTAAAGTTATGATTGAAAATAAAATATTTTTAGACAACACTATTTATTTTAAAACAATTTTTATAATAATTATTCTTTAACTATATAATAATTTTTATATAATATTATGCCCCCATTATAAAAAAGTCTAGATCTGCCCCTGTTAGTCGTTAACTTAATTGCAACACGTATCGAGTTATTAGTCTGAGACTATGACACATGTAAAAAGAAATCAATTTTTTTTAATAAATATCTAAAAAAGACACAAAAATACTTTATTATATATATAGTTCGATGTCGAAAAGGAAACTTTACTTATAACATAAAACAAATATTCTAACGCAATAAGAAAATCTTACCATATAAAGTTTGGTTTCTCAAATTTAGTTATAAACATGATTGTAGTACATGTCATGTCTATCAATCAGAAATTCAGTTTTGGAAAGCTAAGTTTGAAGAATCGATTTGTTTGGACGAAGTGTAACTGTAACAAACCAGCAGATATATTAGCCAAACAACGAATTCCAAACTCTTCTTCCTTTTATTTTAATACTTAGATTTTTTCTGTAATAACAATGGCTTTACATTATGATTTTACCATTTACATTAAATAAAGACATTACCAAAAAGAAACAAAAAAAATATGTATAAAAAAAAAATTATCAAACATAAAAAATTAACCAATAAACAATAAACATTGAAGTTCAAAATAAAAATAAAAATTTTAATAATATATTTAATTGGATAAAAATTGGAATTACATTGTAATATAGTTTTTTTTTTGTAAGTGAAAACACCAAATTTTTTTAAAAAAATCAGCTTATAAAAATAAATTTTAATTACTTGATGAGAATACTAGTATATTTTTTGTGGGTGGCATTATACTAGAGATGGTATTTATACGGTAAAGTCGGGTTATTAGGTGGCGACTCATCTTCAGTCGAGTGCTGACTACCTTCCACCACCAGGGGATATCTCTACTAAGCAAGCAATATGGAATATTAAAACATCTTCGAAGATAAATTACTTCTTGTAGAAAATGATATCGGGTTCTTTACAGTTGGAGAGGTTTTGAGATATAGATGTTTGAGTAATATTTCAGTGTGTCACCGATGCTGCAATGGTGAGGAAACGGTCAAACATCTGTTCTTTGATTGTATTTACATAGAGTATATTTGGTGGCTTCGAGATTTCCAGATCCAATTTTACATCTAGTTTCACTATCAACGACAAAATTAAAGCGGTATGTTCATTAAATATTTCTGGAGGTCCATCTTATTTTTATTTGGAAGAGTAGAAATGTGTTGTTATATCAAAGGAAACACATTCTATGGACGATAACACTTCGGTTGGCGAGGAACGATGTTAAGGAGTGGACATATTCAATAGAATACTCTAACCTTTTCAACAATAATCCGAACATCACTTATAATCGAGTTCAAGGAGCTCAACATTGGAAAACTCCGAACCCAGGTTGGATTAAATGTAATTTCGTTGCCTCTTTTGTCAACGTGAATATACCATCCAAATGTGGATGGCTATTTCGTGATCAAAATGGGAGTTATCTTGGCTCGGGACAAGCTGCTGGAAATGTCTCCTCTGGTGCTATGGAAAGTGAATTCCAAGCTTTAGTCATAGCTATGCAAAACAGTTTGAGTATAGGTCATTAAAAAGTTTGCTTTGAAGGAGATAATAAGGATATGCATGATGATGATCATAAATGGTCAGAAACTGTATTTCGTTCATTTCATTTGGCATCGTGAAGTGCGGTATTGGTGGACAAATTTGAAGATACTTGTTTGTCTTGACAAGTAGGAGCTGCAACAAGCCAGCGGATATTCTAGCTAAACATCGAATTCCACATGATTCTTCTTTTTATTTTCATGCTTATATACCTTTTGTATTAACAATGGCACTACACTGTGATTTTTCCCCCTTTTCTCTAAGTTAATAAAGCAGATGTTTATAAACAAAAACAAAAAAAAGAAGAGAATATTGTATTTATTTTTTGTTTTATTTTATAAATATTAATTCATTTAAAATTGGTTTGACACGAGTTAAAATTATTATTTACGATATTACGACATATTAAAAATTAGATTTAAAACAATGTTGGTTTACAAATTTTGTTTTTGTTTTATTTTTTAATTTTTGTTTAACAAATCATGTTTTGTTATTTTTAAATTATTTTTAATACTTACGAAGATATATATGTGATATGATGTACATATTATTTTTTGATAAAATTTAGTTGTAATCCATTGAGCTATAGACTGCATAAAATCTGGTTTATTTTGACTAAATAGATAGTTAAATTGTATTGTAAAATAGAATGTGTAAATTTGAAATCCGCTTTTTAAAAAATACCAAATTATATTTTTTTTTAATAGCATGTGAGTTTTTACTTAAATTTCAAATATCATTAACATTTGTATTCGTTTATTATACTTGTGTGTTTACGTGAGCCTTTATCTAGTATATATATTAAAAAGAATGATATTGAAAGAAAAAAAAACTCGAAAATAGAGACAAGAGAAATATGTTATTTCCCTCTCGATGAATATGCATATCTGGTATTTTCCACTCCTTTTACAATGTAAAATAGATATTATATTTGTATTATTAGTAAATTTATACTATTTTGTTCACCAATTAGAATTTTCAATTAAGTAGTGAGAAGTTACAAAGGGTTTTACAAAAATCAGGGATTTTTGAAATTATTTATTTGCAGTATTGTGGCTTCTCGTTAACAAGAAGCCCAATGTTATGAAATTTATGTGGTACAAACCAAGTGAGAGAAGTCGAGGTTACAATGCTGTCAAAAAAAAATTCATGGTTACAATTTTCTTTTTTTTGTCTTAAATTGCGGAGAGAGTTTTCTTGGTGCAATCTATTAACTATTATAAAACGTTTAAGACGTATGATATTTTTCTCGTAAAAATTTTAATTTTTTATAAGGCAAGACAACTAATTATGAAATTGTACGTATTATAATGTGTTGTATTTTAATTTTTTATAAGGCAAGACAACTAATTATGAAATTGTACGTATTTTAATGTGTTGTAGAGAAAAAGAAAGTTTTCTGCCTTATAAAAAGAGTATCATGTTACCATATGCTGATATATAATATTTAAGCAAAGTATATTGATGTTAATCATCTAAATAAACAAACTTGTATCTTTGTGTCTCATTCTTCAATTTAATTAATGTCTCTCTATGATATCATTCCTTAAATTTTTAAATATTCAAAAAAATTTAATTGAACAACTTAATATTTACTGATATAGATCTAGGCAATGATGAATATGTTTTTATTTATTTGCAATACATATTTATATGAATCATACACATATAAAGGCACATTTATCAATGAAAGAACTTATATTTCTTAAGAAAATAATGTATTTTTAAGGCTTGGTTTAGGCTTGGGAACAGAACACATGTTAGCAAACTTGATATAATCTCGTCGTTACCATCCACATGCAACAAAAATACAAGATTACCAAATTCCAACCAATCATATCAATCACGACGTTCACTTCATTCACCTCATTCTCGACGTTCACGTCATTTACGTCATTCACTTCCTTACCCATTTCATCCACATCCAAGTGTCACATATCCGTTCAACAATCATTCATGTTCGTTTCTATCCTTAAATCTCAATCATGCAGATAAGTATAATTATCAGCTTTGATATTCCATTCCATTAGTTAACTCAATGTTCAATTTGCCTACCAGCAAATGCTCGGTCTTATCCGAATCTCAGTCGGAGTGGTCATGCAGGTCCAGTTCCATGAAATATACACGTTTTCTTGATCATAACCTCTAATATTCCTAACTAATCATCTTAAAACTTTCTCATCAGAAGACATTTTGCTCTGATATATCACATAGACATTGGTTGAACATGCAGTAATTGGTCCCTAAATTCCATAGTGTACTTACTAAAAATTCAAAATCATAAGTTTCTTCTCTGTTTTATGCAAACATTAATATTAAGTTTCTTACTTGTTTATCTATGGATGATCATCAGCATATAGTTTCGGAAACCCATAAAAATAAGTAATATAAGATAAGTATGTATAGTGTGCTTACTGGTCAAGACATATTTGAGCAGAGAGTGATCTATGGATGATCATCTTGATATAGTTTCTTACTTGTTTATCTATGGATGATCACACCACAGATCACTCTACTAAAATCTGTCTTTAAAACCAAATGCACGGCACAAGAACTATGGACAACCCTTGAAGATCTCTTCTCTGACAACAAGGAGACACGAGCAATCCAACTTTGAAATCTATGCTTCCCTTTTATCAATGGCTAAGCTCATTAATTAGATTGTTATGGGCAGATTAAGAATTTCACATTTGAACCTGGTATGCATTGGGAGAGTCATCATAAGCATATACTAATTCAAAATCACAACTACGATCGAGTTGAACACTACATATATATCAAGTTTGTGAAGATCACTTAATATGAAATCAATTTATGATACGAAAGCTCACATAGTAGTGACTAGTAACCACTATGCAAGTCTAAAACTTGTTATTTTCATGTTGGATGTATTTCTCGTTAAAGTTGCCAATAATGTAATTTAAATATAAAAGCGATAATACTCTAAATTAATAATAAGGATAAAATGAAAAGCCATTGACAGTATTGGTCATGGAAACAAAAAACATGAAAAGATTTTGTCAACTCACATATCGTCGACCACGCAAGAAAACACAATGAGCTGGGAACCTTAAGCACAATACTAGCCCACTCAATATTTCCCAAATTTCATCAATACCATCACGTCTTTCAAGTGTAATCACCGCACACCAAATATCTTTGTACTGACGAGGACCAGGTTGCACAAACTCGTTCCACAAGATTAAGAGTTTAATTTCCCATTGTAATTAGCTAGTCGAATCATGCCTCTACAGCGATAAATATCCAACGTAGCTAAACCTCTGACCACTCCCCATTTGTCAAGATTTTCATCATACCAGACAAAGCTGTGATGATTATAAGAATACCAAACATTATCTATCATACATTGCGCTAATAATGTTTCTGCAACATCCCATTTACCTTGTTTTGGATCATAAACAGAATCCCTCTCCTCATTGCTTATAACGTAAAGCTTTCCTTCGAGCACCTGTATTTGTCTAATTGAAGAAAAGCGTAGCTCGGGGCCAGGAACAGGTAAAGGTTCCCAAGTTTGAGTCTTTGGGTCGAAAACCTCACCCCAATTCGCAGATTCCTCAGCCGCGCAAGCTCCCACTACGTATATTTTCCCATCGAGGACGTCTGCAATAGGTTGTTCTCGAGCTACAGTCATGTTCGGGGCTTTACCAAATAACCAGTCTCTTTATTGCGGACTTACATGTCTGAGGACGGAGCACTGGATCGGCTGATACCAACCGAAAGGATACGCAATGATACATAATTATAACAGGAAGAAGTTATTTGTACCAACCGAACATTTCGGGTAGACGTCGACGTCGTCTTCTCTTCGAGTTGGTTGGTTAGGATCTGACCATGTTTTATCCAGAGGGTGAAGCAAGAGGGAAGAGGATCATTGCAAAACTGTAAACATACTTGAAGGACAGTTTCTTGTGTTTTAAGGTGAAATCGCGCATCGTTGAGCTCTTTTGATACGATGATGGAAAGAAAGGTCTTGCAGACTAGGGAGAGTGTTAGGTAGTACGATCTCGATATGCGGGCTAAACAGTTCAAGACGATTTCATCGGGAAGTGACAGAAACGATGGATTATTCTGCTTCATCTTCTTCTTCTTCTGTAGCGGCAGGCAGAGACGTCTTGTAAAAGTAAGGAGGTCAAAACACAATATTAGGGTCTTTTTCTCTGTTTCATTCATTTAAGAAATCGTACAGATTTGGTTTACCAAATATTTAACCGGGAATGGAATTAAACAGAGGATTGGAGTCGGTTATCTCAGTGAGGCCAGTTTGTACATGTAATGCTCTCCTTCAAGTTTAATATATTTCCTCTGTAAAGGCAACACTGCTTTTTGATTAAATGTTAACCATAACCAAAACTAAATAAAAAAAAAAAGTGTAGGCTTGGCTTCGTGTATTGATAATAATCATGTAATGTTAATGTGATGAATATATATTTTTCTTTTCTTTTCAAATTAGATATTTAGGTTTGGAAAACCAGTAAACCAGTTTGTTGCGACAACTTGAGTTTGAAGGACATCAAATGACCATAACATTTCTCTTACATTAATGGCATGAGATTTGGCATTATTTTCCTTAGAAAATGAGTAAATAATCATGGCGTTGGATAAGAACATCAAACACCATGTTGTTTATGTTTTGTCACAGATTTTATGTTTCTCATCAACAAAAATGTGCATCCAAAATATGCATCCTTCTATTTATTTAATTTAAAAAAAAAAACTGGGTAACAAAATGTCATTAAATCAATAAAAGCACGTAAAATATATATATAAAAAATCGCAGATACTCATCCCGTAGCAATATTACACTAAATAATCAGTTATAAAAAAAATCATTAGTAGTGGTCAAAACAGAAACATGATTATATTGGATCAAACCATATTTAGTACACTACGCAAGAAAACGTATGAGCTCGTAACTGTAGGCATTATATTAGCCCACTCAATGTTTCCCAAAACCTCATCAACTTGAATTCCATCACGTCTTTCGAGCGCAATCACTGCTCGACAAATATGCTTGTATTGACGATGAGGATGCACTAAATTAAGAGTTTCCCACCGTCGTAAGCTATTTCAGTCATACCAGTACTACCATACCTATTCAACATCGCTAAACCTCTTACTACTCTCCATTCTGTACAATTTGTTGTTGGAACTTCAATTTTGGACAAATGGCTCCGGCCAACTTTCCGGCGACTTTTCCGGTGAGGTCTGTCACCGAAATGACCAGGTGTCGGAGTCTTTGGATTCCTCGTAATGAGCACTATAAAATAGTGTAGTTACATGTAAAAATTGAAGTGAAATTGAATGAGAAATTGAACTCCAAAGTGGTTAACTTGAAAGCTTATAAAGACTTTATATTACAAAGTCCCACATTGGTTGAGTGGAAAAATTCCCTCTAGTATATATATTGTTACACTTATGAGAGTGTTCAATAACTATATGGGAAGGGGAGACCATGTTGCTAGAGTTGGAGGGCCATTATGCAAAAACACACTCGCGCGCGCACCGGTTCTTTTTTGGAAAATTTTGATGCAAGTTTGCTTAAAGATTTGACCAATTTCGAATCGAATTTTTGCATAATAAAAGCGATTAAATGATTGCTGACCGAGCCTTAATGGTCCGCGAGATTCTCTCCGGGTCATGCGCCTCACTTAATGGCTCCACGATCTTCGCACGTTTCGGATTCCGAAATTTCTTCCAACGTTTTTAAAAACAAAAACTCTCTCATTCGTTTCTCGATCCATCATTCTGACGAAACAGAAACTCTCTCCTCCACATTTTTTCCTTCCGAAAACAGTAAGTCTCAAGAGTATATCGTGGAAACACAGTTCGCAGATTCTGTTTTCGAGTGTTGCGAAAACAGTCTCACCGTAGTTGTATCCTGGGATTCATCATCTCATAAACCGCCACACTGCGGGAGATTGTTTGAATTAAGGAAAAAGATCATATCTTGCCTCTACGGGTTTTTTCCTTAATTCGGTTTTATATTCGTGTTTTGTTCTCCAGATTTCGCGGTCTAACATTTGTGTCATACCACGAGCAGCTCTGCTGACCATAACAATATCATACAATTCACAAAAACCGATTTCTCGACAACCTTCCATTTACCTTTTTGGATCATAAAGAGAGCCTTTCTTCTCATTGCTCCTAACGTAAGGTTTTCCTTGGATCACCTATATTTTTCTAATTGAAGAAAAGCGTAGCTCAGGGCCAGAGTCGGGTAAAGGTTTCTTGAGTCTTTGGGTCGGAAACCTCACCTCAATTTGTGGATTCATCAGTGGTGCAGCCACCGGCCACTACATATAATTTTCCATTGAGTACACATGCAAGGGCTTCCTCTCGAGCTACAGTCATGTTGGTGGTTTCACGCCAAAAGTAACTATCTTTATTAAGGACCATATGATGGAAGACGGAACATGGCGAGTTTTGAAAATATAATTGTTATATTAATTTTCTTATATGAAAATTATAATATTGTCTTAAACAAAGTAATACAACGCATCTATTTTCATAGTTAGAGGACCAAAGTTCTGAATGAAGTTTGGTTATCCATTGATTACTACTCTTCTGGGACCTATACTACATGGGAGAAAGAAAAAAAAAAGAAGCAAACCAAGTTTTCAAGAATAAAAGATAAACACGAGTCATCAAATAAGAAAACAAAAAAACAGGTAGAAAAATTAGGAAGGATTGGACGAACTATATATCCACTGTTCTAAATGTAGAGAAGCTTGACACAACGCAGCTGGTTGTAAGTTACATCCAGAGAAGGAAGACACAAGAAACAAGTGATGAGCAGGTATAAATGTACTAATGAACTTGTGTCTTTTTTATGTCTGGTTTTTTATGTCTATATAGATTGATGCATCATCTCAAGGGCAAGATACTATGTTCCTCACATAATCAACTCAAGCTAGCAATGACTTATCATATTAATTTGTTTGGTCTCAATCTATATAGGATGTTTCGCTTCTCTCTTTGTTACTCTCAATCTGTTACTCATTTAAAATAAGTTATTGTTGCATAATTTGGTGAAGGATTCTGTTTTTGATTTGTTTTAATCCGAGAAGCCATTGAAACATTTTTAAATATATATTGCAAATTAGAACCTGCAAATCAGTAATTACAAGCAAGTTTTGGAATTCGATGTAATTTTTCTTTGGTTTTAACCTGGTTTTATCTCTAATTTAACCTCTATTTCTGTTTTAATTTGATAAAATCAAACCCGAACTGCACCTGCTCACCATATACCGAACTACATCTGTATAACTACAATCATCTTCTCCAAATCATTCTTTCAAAGAGAATACACATTACACTTGTTTTCTCAAATTCAGTATCAAATCTGAATTCGCGGCCGAAAAAAAAGAAACAAATCTAAATTTGCGAAAGAAGAAGAAGAGAACGGAACGATAGAACCCGACGGCAAAGAAAACCAGACGAAGAAGATAAACCCAGCATGAAAAGGTGCTCTCCTTTCATCTCCTCTCATCTCTCACGTATCCTAAACCCATCTAATTTTTTCTCCCAATTTGATTTTGATTTCTCGATGTCAAACCCTTCATGTCATGAAATGTATGTGCTTTGCCGGGTTGGATATGTGGCTCGGATTTTGGTTAAATCAGATTACGAGCGATCAAACTTTATAACCCGTGATTATAAGTAATGAAACGTGATTTCTCATAATTAGTTGCGTATATGTAATTGATTGCATATGTGATAGTTTGAGGAGTATGTGATTGTTTGAGGAGGGGATTTAACTGTTGGGGAAACACACGCAACAACGGCGCAGCGGACTAAAGTTTTCACCCGCACTTCTGTGAGCCTGTGAGAAAAATACAATGATCTTGACAGAAAACTTCAAAACGTAAAAATAAATAAGACAACACAATTTTTACGTGGAAAACCTCCTCGATGTGAGAAGGAAAAACCACGGGACCGTAGTCCACTCAAAATCCACTATATCAACTGTTTGAGTGTTACAACCACGTCCACCAGAGAGTAAGGCTACAAATAGCAATCTCCAACAACAAGAGAAGCTCAACAATAGAGAGCAATAAGAGTCTATAATATGCAGTTCTAAACGACCCTAAGTTCGCTAAGATTCCGGTCACCAAATCACGATCCAACCGTACAAATCCTAGACAAACAGGTCAAGAACAACTTTGCAAAATTTCAGCTCAATCGGAGAAGAACTCACCGTCGGATTTCCCAAACACTACCGACATATGCTACAGAAATCTCAGATACGACTAACCCCGCTAAAACTCCGATTTCTCCCAAACCAACCGTTGGAACACAATCTCCACCGTTGAATCTGAAGAACACTGAGTCACGAAGCTACGCTCAAAATTTCAGCCAGATCGGAATTTGTTTAGATGTCCGATCGTCGCCTTGAAAATCCGGCAAACTCTCTCTTCTCTCCCAAAAAAAACTTTGTTTGTTTTTCTCTACTTCTCTCTCTCTTCTTTTCGACAATCGCACACCCACTTATGCGCTTCTTCTTTTATTTTGTTATATTATATATAATATGAATATATAATATATATTCCTCCACTAGGAGGAACAAGAGCAACAAACTCCCCCTCCGACTAGGTGGAGGAAACAGCCATTCCGGCCATCCTTTTGCAAGCTTCAAGTTTCTTCCTCGGCAATGACTTTGTCATCATATCAGCTCCATTATCATCCGTATGAACTTTTGCAAGTTCCACTTCCTTAGAAGCCACCACATCACGTATCCAATGATACCTTCTATCAATGTGTTTCGAACGCGAATGAAATGTAGAGTTCTTTCCGAGATGAATTGCGCTTTGATTATCACAAAGCAACACATACTTATCTTGCTTGAAACCAAGCTCCTCAAGATAACTCTTCATCCACAGCAGCTCCTTACAAGCTTCCACTGCAGCAATAAACTCAGCTTCCGTGGTAGAAAGTGCAACACACTTCTGTAACCTTGACTGCCATGCCACAGCTCCCCCTGCAAATGTTACCAAGTAACCCGAAGTAGACTTCCTGGAATCAATATCCCCAGCCAAATCAGAATCAGTATAACTGATAAGCAATGGCTTATCACCTCCAAAGGTAAGCTTCAAACTAGAAGTCCCTCGAAGATATCTCAAAATCCACTTCACAGCATTCCAGTGTTCTCTCCCAGGATTGGAGAGAAAACGACTAACTGTACCAACAGCGTGAGCTATATCTGGTCTTGTACAAACCATAGCGTACATCAAGCTACCAACTGCAGAAGCATATGGAACTCGTGCCATATCTTCTTTCTCCAACTTTGTACGCGGACTCTGTTGACTGTTCAATCTAAAGCGTGAAGCAAGAGGAGAGCTAACAACTTTAGACTTATCCATGTGAAACCTCTGAAGTCCCTTTTCAATGTACCTCTCTTGAGACAAGTGAATCAGCTTCTCACCTCTATCTCGAACAATTCTCATACCAAGAATCTGTTTCGCTGGACCCAAATCTTTCATGGCAAATGACTTTCCAAGCTGATTCTTCAACTCTTGAATCCTGCTTAAGTTCTTGCCCACAATCAACATATCATCAACATACAACAACAAGACGATAAAATCATCTTCACCAAACATCTGCACAAACACACAATGATCAGAAGTAGTCTTCTTATAACCATGCTCCCCCATAACTGACTCAAACTTCTTATACCACTGTCTTGGTGCCTGTTTCAAACCATAAAGACTTTTCTTCAAGCGACAAACCAAATCTTCTTTGCCCTTTTTAATAAAGCCTTCCGGTTGTACCATGTAAATCTCTTCCTCCAAATCACCATGAAGAAAAGCAGTCTTCACATCCATTTGCTCAACCTCTAGATCAAGACTCGCTGCCAATCCAAGTACAACCCGAATGGATGACATCTTCACAACAGGAGCAAAAATTACATCAAAATCAACTCCTTTCTTTTGGCCGAATCCCTTCACAACCAACCTAGCCTTGTATCGAGGTTGCAAACTGGTCTCATCATGCTTAATCTTGTACACCCACTTATTAAGCAACGCCTTTTTACCTTTAGGCAACTTCACCAACTCAAATGTCTGATTCTCTTCAAAAGAATCCATCTCGTCACCCATAGCATCATGCCATTCATCCTTGTGTTCATCCTCCAAAGCTTCACTATAGCTTTCAGGCTCTCCCCCATCAGTAAGTAACACATACTCACCAGGATTATACCTTGTCGACGGTATAAGACCTCTCGCAGATCTTCTAACAGGTAGGTTCTCGGTAGTTGGTGTCTCATCATGATCGTCACCATGATCACCAATACCATCATCATGTGCGGGAGCTTCTGCACTAGGTGTATCAACATGAACCTCACCCTCAACCTGACCGTGGACTGATGTAGAAGGAACAATCTCTGAATCAATCAAACTCTCATCTCTCTGAGTTGGTTTTCCGGACTTGTCAATGTCCTTAATCGTTTGATCTTCCATGAACACAACATCTCTGCTCCTAATGAGCTTCTTCGTAATGGGATCATAAAACCTGTATCCAAACTCATCCTGACCATAACCAATGAACACACATTGTCGTGACTTCATCTCAAGCTTTGACCTTTCATCTTTGGGAATGTGTACAAATGCTTTGCACCCAAAGACTCTCAAATGACCATAAGAAACATTCTTACCGGTCCAAACTCTCTCTGGAATATCACCCTCCAAAGGAGCACTAGGTGATAAATTCAACACGTGAACAACAGAGCTCAAAGCCTCACCCCAGAAAGTATATGCCAAACCTGACTGTGAGATTAAACATCTCACCCTCTCGACAATTGTCCTGTTCATCCTCTCAGCCAACCCATTCAACTGTGGAGTCTTAGGTGGCGTGAACTGATGCCTAATACCATGTTCCTTGCAATAAGCATCAAATGGTCCAGAATACTCACCACCATTATCACTGCGGATACACTTCAACTTCTTTCCCGTCTGCCTCTCAACCAATGCCACAAACTGCTTGAAGTATCCCAGAACCTGATCTTTCGTCTTCATAGTATAAACCCACAACTTCCTAGAATGATCATCAATGAATGTGACAAAATATGATGCACCACCAAGAGATCTTGTCTTCATTGGACCACACACATCTGAATGCACCAGATCAAGTACCTCGGGTTTTCTAGAAGGTGCAGAAGACTTGAACGAGACCCTGTGTTGTTTACCTGCAAAACAATGAGCACACTTCTGTAAGTGTAAACCGGAGATACCTGGAATGGCCTCCTTAGACAACACAGACAATCCCTTCTCACTCATGTGACCGAGTCTCTTATGCCACAACTCCATGGCATTATCATTCTCCATAGCATTAATCATATCTTTGGAGACCTTAGCCTGCATCCAATAGAAAGATGAGGACTTAACACCTCGAGCCACAACCATGGAACCACGTGAAAGCTTCCATTTACCCCCACCGAGTAAACTATAGTAGCCTTCATCATCAAGCTTCCCTGTAGAGATCAAGTTCAACCGAACATCTGGGACATGCTTAACACCCTTAAGCATCAACTTAGTACCAAGACTAGTCTCCAAGCATATATCACCAATGCCAACAACCTGAGACACACCATCATTACCCATCTTCACAGAACCATAATCACCTGGAGTATAGGTAGAAAACAAATCCCGTTGCGATGTAGCATGAGTAGTAGCCCCAGAGTCAACAACCCAACTGGTGTCATGACTAGCAACATTAATGGCATCACCCTCAAGAAGAATAAGAAACTGATCCTCGGTGACAGTCACCCGATCTTCACCATCTTCTTGATTTTTCCCTTTATCTTTCTTCAACTTCCAGCAATTTTTCTTCAAGTGCCCTTTCTTATGACAGTAATGGCACTCCATATTCGCAAATTTGTTAGATTTGCTCCTGCTCCTGTTCTTATCATTCTTGGGCTCTCTGAATGTACTCCTCCCCCTTGACTCAGTAACGAACATATCTGAACGCGAGGAACTAGCATTTGATTGCCTTCTAGTTTCCTCATTCAAAACACTGTTTTTCACCACATCCATCGAAAGAACACCATCCGACGCGGAGTTACAAAGAGACATCCTAAACACCTCCCAAGAATCTGGTAATGTACCAAGAAGCCACAAACCGTGAATCTCATCCTCAAACTTGATTCCCATATCAGACAGTTGATTGAGCAGTCCCTGAAACACATTTAAGTGATCCATCATTGGAGTTCCCTCCTGATACCTCAACTCAATCAACTTCTTGATCATGTACATCTTATTATTCCCGGTCTTACGAGCAAAGAGTTGCTCCAGCTTCAACCACAAAGAACGAGCATTAGTCTCATTTTCAATATGATTCAACACATTATCATCTACCCATTGCCTTATCAAACCACACACTTGGCGATGTTGCAACTTCCACTGATCATCAGTCTTATCATCAGTCTTATCATCAGGCTTCGTCTCCTGAAATACTGGAACATGAAATTCTTTCACAAAAAGCAAATCTTCCATCTTGTCTTTCCATAGATGATAATTAGAACCATTCAAACTTATCATTCTGCCCATATTTTCCATCGCTCACAAAAGCAACCATAACCCAAAGTTATTAAACCGAGCTCTGATACCACTCTGTTGGGGAAACACACGCAACAACGGCGCAGCGGACTAAAGTTTTCACCCGTACTTCTGTGAGCCTGTGAGAAAAATACAATGATCTTGACAGAAAACTTCAAAGCGTAAAAATAAATAAGACAACACAATTTTTACGTGGAAAACCTCCTCGATGTGAGAAGGAAAAACCACGAGACCGTAGTCCACTCAAAATCCACTATATCAACTGTTTGAGTGTTACAACCACGTCCACCAGTGAGTAAGGCTACAAATAGCAATCTCCAACAACAAGAGAAGCTCAACAATAGAGAGCAATAAGAGCCTATAATATGTAGTTCTAAACGACCATAAGTTCGCTAAGATTCCGGTCACAAATCACGATCCAACCGTACAAATCCTAGAAAAACAGGTCAAGAACAACTCTGCAAAATTTCAGCTCAATCGGAGAAGAACTCACCGTAGGATTTCCCAAACACTACCGACATATGCTACAGAAATCTCAGATACGACTAACCCCGCTAAAACTCCGATTTCTCCCAAACCAACCGTTGGAACACAATCTCCACCGTTGAAACTGAAGAACACTAAGTCACGAAGCTACGCTCAAAATTTCAGGTCGATCGGAGTTTGTTTGATAGATCAAACGCTCAACACAACAAACTGTTTTTCTTCTTCTCTCAAATCCGAAAATCTCTCTCACTTGTTTTCTCTCTCACTTGTTTTCTCTCTCTTATTTTTTTTTCTTCGAAGTCGCACAAGTCTCTCACTTATTCTCCTTTCAACAAAGTCGGACGCTCACCTTCTCTGACTTCTCTCCACTAGAAGGAGTAAAGTCAACATTAACGACGAGGTAATTAGTTTAGGGAGAATGAGTTAGGACAACTAATTATGAGGGGGTTTAGTGATTTTTTAATATAACTAGGTAAATACATGTGTTACGTTGCGAGACTTTATTTATATTATTTATTTCACATTTATTAATTTAATATATTTTTAATAAAAAAAAAATTTGTTTTAAACAAGCAAATATAGAAACAAATACATCACAAATTATTATTCTTATAATCAAAACATTTCCGAGAATAATCTTTCCAGTATTATCCTTTCTTAAATCATTTTTCCAATGTTTTTACCTCTTTTGATTTCTCTTTCTCTTCTTAATCTCAGTGCAAATTTATTCATTTTGAACTAAACATCTCTTTTTCTTATTCTCTTGAGTTTAAGTCACCTTGAAATATTTTTTTTCTGGTTAATCAAAAATCATCCATGAAATTTTTTTTCCTAAATACAGGAATCATATATGCATCACTCTCTTTTACAATAACTTCATCGAAAAGTTACCAAAATAATATTTTTTTAGGAGGAAGAAACTCTGAATCTTTTTTCTTTCTTACAACAATATCACCAGTTCAATCTCAAGTTGATTTTTTTTATTCATGCGATTCTTTTTCGTATCTCAATGACTCTCTCATCACTTGTACCAACATCATAAGCTTGAATCTTTTGACAGTAACTTTGATAGGCAGATTCCAAAATCAAATAAATTTCTAACAAACTTTGTATCTCATTAATTGACTCACATATTGGATCCCACTGGAGCTTGGAGACGTTTGTTGGTCACTACAAAATTTTCGACTTTCTTCCAACAATCCAACTGGTGTGATCTCTGAGTTGTTGTCTTCTTTATCTTTGCTAAAAAAATTTGGTCTTTCCAAATAACAACATTTTCGGTTCGCTCCCAGAGATATCCTCTTCATTTTTGGATATCTTCAAATCTTGCTTCTCACCAACAATCTCACACCCGGAGAGTTTTCAACTTTAATATTTGTTTGTAAGAGTTTCAGACGCTAATTTCAGCTCGAATTAATAATTTAACGTGATTTCGAAAGATTTATGCCCTAGAACATATACTATAGAGGATATAAAATCCGTTCTATAGTTGCAATAGTTTTTAAAGATTTTTTTAATAGGTTTTTCAAATATTTTTATTGATTCAATGTTAAATTTGTATATATGATCTAAGTTTTTTTTAAGTTATATATGACTTAGTTTGGATAATAGTTCAAAAAAATAGTTAATTAATTCAAGATATTCTATTATTGTTTTTAAAACATCAAATAAACCTCAAATCTATCTCAATAAAATTAACCAATTATATTGTATGAATTTCTATATGCCTTAGTTTAAATTATAGTAAAATTAATTGGCTCATTTTGATTATATATACTTGATCGTAATTTTAGCAACATCAAATTAACCTCAAATCTAGTTATTTCAAATATTCAATATCCAATAAAATTGTATTTCTATATTGTTTGAAAAGCTGATATGGCAAATATAGTATGATGTGTATGATTTGAAATGTTGTGATTGACTACTGTTTTTACTGAGGTGTCAGATGGAAAAGGGTTGAAAAAGCTGATGTGTCATCATCACGAAAGACATAAAAGATTTTATTGTATTGATTTACCTAACGATATTATGCATCATGTGTTTTGAATCTAAAAGAACAGTTTCATTCAAGAAAAGATATTAAGAAGTATAGCATGCCTCATTTCTATTAAAATTAATATGATTTTTTAACAACAAAAAATCTTTATTAATATGATTCAGAGTATACAAGATTATCAATGAGATTATATATACAACAAATGATTTGTGTAACAAAAAAAAGATAAAGCAAATTACACGCCACTTTCTTTGTCAATATACTTAATTGTCTTCGTCATGTTCGTCAATCTGGTGTGGCTTTTTTTCCTGGGAATCGTCTTCTTTTTACTGATGAAATACCTATATCGCATTCGAAAATCATAGGCAGCGATCCATTTAGTTACATCTCAAAACCTTCGAATTGATCGAAACTCTCATATAGAAAGTGATGTCATTGATCTTGGTTGTACTTAAAACCCATTTTTGTTGATATGGTATAAATCATCTTTTGATTCTCATCCTATTTTCCTCCAACTCCTCAACATATTGTTTCCATGGTGGTTTTCGTGCCCGTCGATGTTTACATATCAAATCCGAGGGGATTTGTGTTAATCTTCGGGACGTCCACAATAGATCATATTGACACCCGGGAACAAACGCATAACTAAAATCAGATGTTAGTATTACTGAGCTCACGACCAACAAAACCAAAGAATTCTCGGCGAAATCGCCAGACATGAAAATACAATGGTTGGTTTAAAACCACCGGTGACCATACATACATTCCGAGAACATGAACCAGCATAGAAATAGTGTAAAAAAGAAAGAATCCACAAGAGATTCACCGAAAAATAGTGAGATACCCTTCTGGCGCGATGATGAATACGATCTCATCATCATTGCTAACGTTCTCAATTTATTGAATAAAAAAACCTAACAACAATAACAGAATAAAGAAATGGAAAAAGTGGAAGAAATCGACAAACGTCGGAGAGGCCAATGCCGGCCGGAGATGTATAACCGCCGATGTTGGCTTGAAGAAAATTATTTTGTCCCAAAAGCGGTTCTTTTTTTTAAAGATAATCTAAATCTATTAAAATCAAATATATATACCAAAAAAAATAAAAACACACGTGATCAGAAAGAAATACAAAAAATCACATTTTTGGTATATGCAAGCTAATTAAATAAATAAACTTCGTTTCTTTCCTTTAAATAATGTGGCCTTCTAATGTTCTATAATTCGTTGGCCTTTCTCTTTAAAAAAGCACGACTCTTATCTTGAAAATTGGATATGAAACATAATTTGATCAAAGTCTTTTATAATGAATTGATGAAACAAATTACAACTTGCTTATTATAAAGAAGACTTAACAAAGGTGAAACAAATAACATATGCAACTAAACAAGTAAACAATAAACAACAAACTCCTAAGAAATAGCTATGCCACATACTCGTTCACACTAGTTAGCAATAAACCACTACTCTCAACAACTTGAGAAGACTTATTTTTGCTTTGATCAATCCCAACATACCTTCTCCCAAACTGAATGCTGCTAAAGCATTGCAGTTGTTCCATGTTCTTCTGAATCTCCTGAACTCCAAGCATCCTTCTCAATTTGAAAAATGTCTCTAGTTTTAGAGGTTTTGTCATGATGTCTAAAACTTGATCTTAAGTTCCACAATGAGTCAAACTAACTTCTTCTTCCTTCACCAGATCATGCAGGAAATGAAATCTGACCTTGATGTGTTTAGTTCTACCATGAAAAAAAAATTCCTTGACAATTTGATCAATGAACTGTTATCACACAGGATTGTCATACACTTTTCTTCAACTTGACTAAAGCTGCTAAGTATCTTCTTCATCCAAAGGCACTGAGTTGCACAAAAGGATGTAGCAACATACTCTGCCTATGTTGTAGACAGAGTTACAACGGGCTGCTTCTTTTGGCTCCAAGGTACAGCTGCATTACTCATTAAAAATACATACCCAGAAATACTTCTTCCACTCTCTTTATCACATGCAAAGTCATTAACCGTGTATGCTTTCATAACACCTTCCCCATCATCTTTGTACATCAGCCCCATTTGCAGAGTTCCTTTGATGTATCGTAGCACTCTTTTAGCGGCCAAGAGATGAGCTGTCATTGGTTCTATCATAAATCTACTCAAAAAATACACAACAAACATAACATCAGGCCTTGTTGTTGTTAGATACATTAAGCTACTAGTCAACTTCTTGTATAGAGACGGATTTGCACTTTCTCCCTCCATGTTTTTCGATAGCTTCGTTCCAGGAACCATTGGATTGTTCACTGGGTTGTAGTACTCCATTCCAAATTGTGAAAACACTTCAGCAACATACTTCCTTTGGCATAAAAAAATTCCATTCTCACATTGCTCCATTCAAAGCCTAAGAAATAACACATATTCCCCAAATCAGCCATTTCAAACTCCTGTTTCATTGAAGCATTGAATTCTTCACATGGTCTTCAATCATTCCCAGTGAAGATCAAATCATCGACATACAAGCTTACAATGAGAACTCTTACTCCAAACTCATTTTTTATGAACAACGTATGTTCATACTCACACTTGATGCACTTTTCTTTTGTGAAGTATTCTTCGATCTAGTTGTACCAAGTACTTGCAGCTTGTTTAAGGCCATAAATTGCCTTCTTAGCTTGTACACCTTGTGTTCCTCACCAGTTTTCACATAACCCTCAGGTTGCTCCATAAACACTGTCTCTTTTAACACCCTATAAAGAAATGCACTTTTGACGTCAAGTTGATATACTCTCCACTTCCTTTTGGTAGCTTCTGCTAACAACATCCTGATGGTGTCCCAATCGCACCACTGGTGTAAAAACCTCATTGTTGTTGACTCTGTGTATTTTCGAGTACCCCTTTGCAACTAACCTGGCTTTAAACTTGTCAAACCTCTCCTTTTTCATTCAACTTGGTCTTGTATACCCACTTGAAACCAATCTTTTTCATTCCATTTGGCAGATCAACTAGTTCCCATGTTTCATTTTTCTCAATTGACTCAATTTCTGCATCTATTGCTTCTCTCCACTTTTTCTCTTCAGCTGCTTCCCAATATGTGAATGGATCATTGTGTAAAGTGTACAGAGCAAGATGTTGTAATTGTTCCTTATCATCACTGAGTTCATCTCAACTTACATAGTCTTGTATGTATGTAGGTGGAGCTTTTCTTCTTGTTTCTTCCTCGACTTGTTGGTTTTCGGAACCGTTCAGAGTTTTCAACTGCTTCTTCAGTGTCGTTGTTGTTTTTTCTAGAGCCTTCTGCAACTTCTGCAATTTCTGCAATTTCTGCAATTTCTTCTTCCTCATTAATTTCCATCACATAATTTTCTTCACTATGGCGTCTTTCCCAATTCCAACTTTGTCCTTCATCAAAGATCACATCCCTAATAGCAATGACCTTGCTTGTTATAGGATTAAACATCTTGGAAGCTTTATAGCCTTCTTATATTCCAAGAATATATGCACTTTTGGCCTCTGTCGTCTAACATTACTTGATTCTGACTTGGAATGTGAGCGTATCCCAACACACCCAAACACCCTAAAATACTCAATGTTTGGTTTAGCTCTAGCCCAATACTCTTGTGGAGTCTTATCTTTCAAAGCTGAAGTGGGACATCTATTTAGAATGTGAGTTTTCCAACTCACAGCTTCTCCCCAAAACCTTTTAGTTAATCCTTTCTCAATCAGCATACACCTAACCATGTTAATGATGGTTCTGTTCCTTTGCTCAGCCACTCTGTTTTGTTGAGGTGTGAAAGCAGCAGTAACTTGTCTCTTGATCCAATGAGAAGCACAAAACTCATTAAACTCTTTGGAAGTGAAATCTCCACCAGGTCACTTCTTAGGGAAACATATTTTCAATCTTGCTTCATTCTCTACCATCAATTTGAAGCTTCTGAAGAATGAAAAAGCTTCACTCTTCATATACAGAAGGTAAATCTAGGTTTTTCTACTGAAATTGTCTATAAAACTAAGAATGTACCTCTTCTCTCCTATGGTGTTAGGCTGAATCGGACCGTACAGATTCGTGTGTATAAGCTGCAGCTTTTCTGTTGCTCTCCATCTTGCTTGTTTTGGAAACGTCTCTCTGTGTTGTTTTTCTTTTGCACACACTCTACATACTTCATCAGTTTTTCTTATTTGGGAAAGCCCTACCACCATCTGTTTCATTGATAAAAGTTGCATAGCCTGTTGATTTAGCTGGTCGTATCTCGTGTGCCATAGATTTGACTCATCGTTTGATACTTGCAAACATGACGTTGATGGCAAATCAGCTAGGAGAACAAACATCATGTTCATCGTCATTGTAGTATGCAAAATCAGACCCAATTCCTCATGAAAAGCCTTGCAGCTCTCATCTTTTATAAGAATCACCAACTTTCTTTCTTGCAATTACCCTAGACTTAGAAGATTTGTAGTCAGATCAGGGACATAATACACGTTTGAAATAATGTGACTCCTTCATTCTAAGACTAGCTTCACACTTCCTTGACCTTGTACTCTCATTCTTGAATTATTTCCCAATTTCATTGTGTTCATGATTTTCTCATCCAATTTAGTGAACCAGCTTTGATCTCCAGTCATATGATTTGAGCAGCTAGAGATAAGAAACCACGCAAAATCTATTTATGAACCTATCTCTTCAACAAATGTCATCAGTAATATTTCCTCTCTTTGTCATACTCAACATAGTTTGCTTTATTGTCCCAAGTAGGACATTCCGATTGGTAGTGCCCTAGCTTGTGGCACCTAAAGAATACTATGGTGGCTCTGTTACTAATTCTGCCTCGACCCCGTCCTCCTCTTCTATAATTACTTCTGTGATATCCACGTCCTCTACCTTCATATAAAACTTTCAGGAACTTGCTCTTCTTCCACATCCCCTGTCATACGTTGTTCTCAAACCAAGAGACTGCTCTGAATCTTGTCCAATATGAGCATGTCCAAATTATTTTCATTCTTCAAATAAACATACCACATAGTTGGACTTTATGGTTAGAGATCTTAAGATCTTCTCTGAAATGGCATTCTCTGAAAGTGTATCTCCATAGGCTCTCTCATCTTTTTAGCTATTGCAAGAGCTCTTGCAAAATAGTTGTTATGGTTTCACCTTCCCTCATATGAAGCATCTCGTACTCCTTACGTAATGCTTGAAGTTGTGCTCTCTTCACCTTCGTTGATCACTGAATTTTTTGCTTCATGGTCTCCCAAATTTGCTTGCTTGTCTTAGTGTTAAGTATTATATCAAGAATATCTCTGTCAATTGATTGATATATGAAGTTCTTGAGTTTCAGGTCCTTGAGCGTCTGCTCATCTATCATCTTTTGTTCAGCCTCCGTAGGTGTGACTCCTTCACATCTACTGATCCCTTTCTCTATGAGATCCCAATACTCCTTTGAACGAATGAAATTCTCCATCAAGTGAGCCCAATGATTGTAATGACCATCAAACTGCGGAATAGCAGGGACACTGAACCCTTTCGCACTTCTGCTATCTCCCATATGAAATTCTTGTTCTTCTCACTCTTTTCTCAACTACGTCAGGCCTCTTTTGTCATGAAGATACCAATTCTTAATTGAAATTGGATATGAAATAGAATTTGATCAAAACTTTTTCTGATAAATTGATGAAACATATTACAACTTGCTTCTTATATAGAAGACTTAAAAAAGGTGAAACAAATAACATATGCAACTAAACAACTAACTCCTGAGAAACAACTATGCCACAGACTCGTTCACACGACTTAGCAACAAACCACTGCTCCCGACAACTTGGGAAGACTTATTTTTGCTTTGATCAATCCGAACATCTTAATGTAACGTTAAAACACGCACGATTAGGTTATTTGTAAAATCAGTGTTGAGGTTGTTAAGTTCATTAATTAAATTGTTATGGAAAATTAAGAATTTCACATTTGGACCTAGTATGTATTGCCATATTGGGAGAGTCATCATAAGCATATATTAATTCAAAATCATAACTACGATCGAGTTGAGCACTATATATCAATTTGTGCAGATCACTTATGATATCATGTTTTAGTATGAAATCTCACTTAGTAGTAACCACTAGGTACATGCAAGTCTAAAACTAGTTATTTTCAAGCTGGATGTATTTTCTCGTTAAAGTTGCCAATAATTTAATTTAATATAAAAACGATAGTACACTAAGTTAAGAATAAAGAAAAATGAAAAGCCATTGACAATATTGGTCATGGAAACAACAAACATGAAAAGATTTTATCAACTCGCATATCGCCGACCACGCAAGAAAACGTATGAGCTAGGAACCGTAAGAACAATACTAGCCCACTCAATGTTTCCCCAAATTTCATCTATACCGTTGCGTCTTTCAAGTGCAATCACGGCACACCAAATATCTTTGTATTGACAAGGACCAGGTTGCACAAACTTATCCATAAGATCAAGAGTTTTCCATTGTAATTAGCTATTTCAACCATACCACTACCACAATTCCTATTCAACGTAGCTAAACCTCTGACCACTCTCCATTTGTCACGATTTACATCATACCAGACACAGTTGTGTTGAATACAAGAATAACATACATTAGCTATCAGACATTGCGCTGCTAATTTTTCTGCAACATCCCATTTACCTTCTTTTGATCATAAACAGAATCCCTCTCCTCATTGCTTATATCGTAAAGCTTTCTTTCGGTCAACCCTATTTGTCTAATTGAAGTAAAGCGGTGCTCGGCGGCGGGGTCAGGTAAATGTTCCCAAGTTTGAGTATTTGGGTCGAAAACCTCACCCCAATTCGTGAAGTCGTCAGTTGTGTGACCTCCCATTACGTATATTTTGCCATCTAGGACCCGTGCAAAAGGTTTCACTCGAGCTACATTCATGTTGGGGGCTTTACGCCATAACCCAGTCTGTTTATTACTGACCCACATGATGGAGGACAGAGGACTGGATTGGCTGATACTGTACACTTCAAAACTAACCGAAAGGATGCGCAATGGTACATAAGAATAACATGAAGAAGTTATTTGTACCAACCGGACATTTCGGGTAGACGTCGTCATCTTCTCCTCGAGTTGGTTGGTTAGGATTTGACCAGGTTTTATCCAGAGGGTGTACCAAGAGGAACAAGGATCATTGAGAAATTTTAAACAGACTTGAAATACGGTTTCTTGTGTTTTAAGGTGAAATCGCGCATCATTGAGCTCTTTTGATACGATGATAGAGCGAAAGGTTTTGCAGACTAGGGAGAGTGTTGGGTAGTACGATCTCGGTATGAGGGCTAAACAGTTCAAGACGATTTCATCAGGAAGTGACAAAAACGATGGATTCTTCTGCTTCTGTATTGGATCCATAGCGGCAGGCAGCGACGTCTTGGGTTAAAACACGATTAGGGTTATTTTTCTCTGTTTCATTCATTTAAATAATCGTACAGATTTGGTTTACCAAATACTAAACCGGGAATGGACTTGAACAGAGGATTAGAGTCGGTTACCTCAGTGAGGCCGGTTTGATTTAGGGGTTAATAGTGGAAATTTCCAGTTTTAAATGCAGTGGATTTTAGCATTGAGCCCGGACCAGAGTATTGGCCGGATTCGTCAGCCGCACAACCTCCCATTACGTAGGGATTTCGCTCGAGCTACAGTCATGTTGGGAGAATTACGCCATAACCACATTTCATTATTATGGACTAATTACATGAACACGTGATGAAGGCCGGAGCAATGCATTAGTTGAGTCCGTATGTTTCTGAACCAACCGAAACCATGCACAATGGTACATAAGAATAATAGGATGACGGTTCGTAGAGGTCTATGGAGAATTTTATAAAATTATAATTGTGATAATAATTTTTTTAATTAAATTATAATAATGTTTCAAAATAAAGTAAGAACAAAAAAAAAAATGAAAACGTAAAGACTCGAACTGAAGAATCTGTTCTTAGGTAAACATTCATGTGCGCCAAGACCAATCCGATCTTAGACATTAAATGGTTTAGTGAGCAGATCTTCGAGCATCAACCATTATCTTTCCGAAATGTGGCGAAATCGTTGATGACACGTCTTAGAGAACTCCACGAACCATTTTCAAACACAAGTATAACAATGAGGGAAGTTCTGCAACTATTGTTATCGTACTTCTATTTTATTTGATTTTTTTTTTCTTTTTATTTTAAGATAGAGTGAAAGTGAAAGACTTCCTTGCAGCCAAAAGAAAGACAGAGAGACGTGACGTTCATGTCTTCTTTCAGGATAAATTTGTGACCTTTTTGTTTGTTTGAAAAAATTAATGGTTGGTTTTAGTTTAGGTTTAGTTATCTTGGGTCGGTTTCGGTTAAGAAAATCATGATTTAATGACAAGGTTTGAAATTTTTAAACGTAAAGTGTAATTTTGGTGGGGTAAAGGAAGAGTTGTTAAGTTTGTGTAGTATATGAAGATGGTGTAACTATCAGCTAGGGGTGGGCAAAATATCCTGGAACCAAATCGAATTGAACCGAACCGAAAAAACCCAAATAAAACTGAACCAAAATTTATAAAATATTTGAATGGGTCCTATAATTTTATACCTGAAGAATTGGAACCGAATCTGAACCGAATCTATAACCGAATAGTACCCATATGAAACCGATGAATCTCTGCCAAATTACCTTTATACAATTTCCAACTATACCTTATACACTTTTCAACTATACTTTATGTGCGGATAACAACGTTAATCAATTAGAACCAAACCCGATTGAAACGGTTTTTCGGTTCTAAAATGGTTCAAATCTCAAGTATCCAGACCAACCGAACCCAAAAAGAGCCGAACTAATACGAACCAAAATTTACTTATGTTCCTATATGGTTACTAAATTCCAAAAATCGAAAGAACCGAGAACCGAAATAACCGACCTGAACCGAACCGAAGAACCGAATGCCCACCTCTATAAGCTATGGAAAGAAGGATAAAATTTTGTGGTTTTACGTCCACTATTATTTCATATGACAATTTAGGCGTGATTGTCTTTAAAGAAAATGGGCATCTACCCAAGGCCACATTCTTTAAATTTGTTAATTGTTAATTAGCCACAAATTTATAAGATGTTTATTTGGTTTGGTTGGTTAAAGCTGTGTCACATATGTCATTTGCCTTAAATTTGATCCATTTGTTAAATTTTTACCACGATATTGATTTGGACCTTTAGCCTTGTATTGTAGTTCTTTCTTTTTTCTTTTCTTCTGTTTACATTTTGTTTTACAAAATTAATAAGTGATAGATTATATTATTTATAAAAAGTTAATTACTGAATTATTTCATTAAATATTTTTTTTTTGCCACAAGCATTAAACTGCATAGGCATCTATACAACCATTTCCACCATATGTTTAATTTTATTTTAAAACCTTACTTTAAAAAATTTATAGATTATTTTATTGCAAGTTTCTTCTGGTAGGGAAATTTTCAATCATTAATTTCATTCTTTAAAACAAATTGTTGGGATAAAGATAAACATTTTTAAAATATATATATATATATATATAATAATCAAAAAGTGGAATTTATGGATTACTATCTTTTATACACTACTCTAATTACTTTCATAACAAAAAAAGCTAGTCTATTATAGTATTATATATAAACTTTAACTTTTATGTCATATTCATGCATATGTCACACTTACGGCAAAAAACACATGAATCCAATTCATGATTCCTTCTTCACCTTTCCTTTATTTTTTTTCCAAAGTCATAACAGTTTTAACTACCACTTGAGAGAATGTGGGCAAAAATGCGTCACCCACACGTGTCATTATCTTATCCATAACCCTCAAATCCAACGGTCATTATAAATTCGTCCATAGAGTAGTCGCTCTCACATAGTAGCAAGTCTTGGAGCATCAACCATCATCGTATTGACACGTGGCGTAATAGACACACCCGTCTTTACCGGCCACACAACGTGGCAGTCTTATAATAATATTATTTTTATTTTTATTTGGTTTGCATTTTATTTTTAATTATTTGCATGCTTTCTTTTAAGTTATGAATGAACTGGAATTGCGAACTCTTCGCGGAATTGGAATTGTAAAGCAATTGGCTGTCTCATTTTATTTCTTTTTTTTTTCTTTTTCTTTTTTGTTTCTCTCCTCTTCTCTGCGATTTCTTAGGGTTTCTGAATCTTCCTGTTCGCAAACGAATTCTCTAAGTCAAACCAAAGTTTTTCTGTTTCTCTCTGTAAGTCATTTCGATTTGTTTTTTGTAAATCTATTCGATTTGGTTCTTATGTTGTTTTCACTTCGTATTGTTTCGGTAATTTTTTTTTTTTTTTTGACGAATTGGCTTTGAATTCACTAGTTTTCTTATCGATTGGTGTATTGTTGTTCTTCCTGGGAATCGAATTCGTGTTTATTATTTTTTGTTTCCTCTTGATTTAGTCGTATGTGCTTCTCACAGTCATGGTGTATTATATAGATTTTCACGTTACATCTATTGTAACACTTCTATGATTGAAATTGGTCATATTATTATTATCTACTGTGAGAAATTGATTACTTGAGATCGGAATCTGAGAGTGCATTATGTTGTATGTTACCATTACCAACTTATCTTCCTCTGCAAGTTTAGGTGCTGTTTAGGATTTCTTTGTTTGATTCCTCCATTTTTTTCATATATGCAAAGCACAAGGTTGAGATTATTGTCTAATCATGTTTTAACTAGTCTATTACATCATTCAAGGTATGAAACTTAAGTTTAGCATAGATAACTAAAGCAATTCTGTGATTAGTTCTTTATCGTAGGCAAGTTGTAAGGTAGTTTGGATTAGACTTCGATGTTTGGTCTATTGTTTAACATTCTCTACCCAACTGCAAGATTTTGTTTCGGGATTTGAGAATTGCTATATGCTTTATGGCCATAGCGCTTAAGCAACCAAGATGTTTTCTTTAGATGTATCTCTAAGATCTTATGAGCTTTATACTTATTATTTTCTGAGTTTTTTTTGTTGATTTTTCCTTGCAGTTAGTTTGACGATCTAAGATTGTCGGCTATATTGTTTGGGTTGGTTATATCCCTGTTTGTGGAGACTTAATACGCTTATGAAGTTCTTCCCTGCCCGCAATTTTTAGTAAGGACGGGGTCGAACTGAGTGTGAGATGGAGATATCAGCTCTTCTGACATCTGCTGGGATTAATATTTCGATATGCATAGTGCTTCTGTCACTTTATTCCATACTTAGGAAACAGCCATCCAATTACTGTGTCTATTTTGGCCGAAGGCTTGTTTGTGGAGGTGCTAGACGTTATGATCCTTTTTGGTATGAGAGATTTGTGCCTTCTCCAAGTTGGCTGGTGAAAGCATGGGAAACTAGTGAAGATGAGTTATTAGCTGCTGCTGGTCTCGATGCTGTGGTCTTCCTCAGGATGGTCATTTTCAGGTTACTTATAACTTTTGCAAATGATTTTTCATTGTTCTGATTCTTGATTTATTCTACAGTTACTTTTTTCTACAGTGTTTACTTATGTTTTGTTTTTCATTACTCTCACAATTGGTTTTACTTTGTGTTTTTTTTTTCTGCAGCATTCGTATTTTCTTTATAGTTGCTGTTATTTGCATTGTCTTTGTGTTGCCTGTTAATTATTATGGGCAACCGATGGTGCATAAGGAAATCCATTTGGAGTCATCTGAAGTGTTTACTATTGAAAATATCAAAGAAGGCTCAAAATGGTAAATGTGATATTGCTTTTATTTCTACCTATGTCTCTTTGAAAGATAGTTCAACATTATTGCTGATTTTTTCTTATTACATTTATTTCTCTCAGGCTGTGGGTTCATTGTCTTGCACTGTACATTATAACCTCGGCAGCCTGTCTTCTTCTTTACTTTGTGAGGACATCGTACCTTACTTTATCCTATGCATACTTACTTACTCTTGATTCCTCCATTTATCTTCTTTTTAGGCCTTTTCCCAACATTTTGACATTTTCTTATACTGTAGGAGTATAGGACCATAGCCAAAATGAGGCTTGGACATATTACTGGATGTGCCTCAAAGCCAAGTCAATTTACTGTTCTTATCCGGGCTATTCCATGGTCTCCTGAGCAATCTTACAGCGACACACTGAGCAAATTCTTCACAAACTACTATTCATCAAGCTATGTGTCCCACCAAATGGTCTACCATAATGGCATCATTCAGAGACTGCTGGTACGTATTCTTCTGGGAGCAGTCAGTTGTAACTAAACTATTATTCAGCCCACCTTCCAGACTAAAACTGTCACCTAGAAATTTAATAAAAAAACTGTTATTGCTCTTTGTGAAAATGATTTGAACATTTTGCCAGCTTTAAGTGTTTCTTTTTCTTGTAGAATTCATTTTGGTTGATAGCTTTCCTAGTTGGTGTAAAATTTCAAGTTTCTGAATTATTATGTGCTGCTTGGATGTTATAAAGTGATTAGATGCAGAGATGATGATATTACATAGAGTAGATATAATAATTAAATTTAGTTCAAGTATCAGTAAAAAGGAGATACAGTTTAGATGCATATTCTTGGTGTATATAAGGACCTTCTGGAGGAACTCTGTGTGTATCCTATCTTTAGCGCTTTCATTCACAGCTCAAGCTTTCTGATGCTGTAGTTATTTCAGTATTACTACATCAGTTTATCATTTGTTATCTGTCAGCGTGTTGAATCAAAACAGTATTGAGAAAATTGGGTAAATGATATGTAGATATTCTGTGTCAGATAAAAAGTGTGACTTTTAGATTATTACAATTTCTATCTCAGCGTGATGCGGAGAGGATGTGCCAGTCTCTAAAACACATTTCTCCTGAAATCAATTGTAAACCGAGTTTGACCCCATGCACCTTTTGTGGAGGACCTACAGCCACAAGTTCTTTTCATATCCTATCGAATGAGGCGGACAGTGTGAAAGGAATGGAGCTTGGTGAGTTGACTATGACTACGACGGAGCAAGTAAGAAATTCTTCGGACTCTCCCTGTTCTAGGCATAGGATGTGGTTATCTGTTGTTTCTTCTATCCAGCGGAGATGATCAGTTTTGAAATCCAATACAGTTAGCTTTTTTTTTGTTTAAAATAACAAAACATGGTAAACTTATTGATAAATATGCACTGCATGTCTTCTCAAATTTTTTACCCAATTCAGAATTTTTAACCTTAATTGGGATACAATTGAACTTTGGAAGAGTTAGTTCAATTTTCTGATACTGCAGAGACTGTGTTTGGTTTACTCAGTTCAGTTTTAAACCATCATTAACGATTTGTAGTACCATATAAGAAAATATAGAGTAGTTAAGTAAGATTTTTACTTTTATGTGCTACAACTTAGAAGTAGCAATGCTTAATATTAAATTGTCACAGTATAGAATAGTTAACTAAAGCCACAAAAATTTCTGCGTTTTGCAGGAACGTCCAGCTGCTTTTGTGTTTTTCAAAACACGTTACGATGCTCTTGTTGCTTCAGAGGTTCTACAATCATCAAATCCTATGTTATGGGTGACGGACTTGGCTCCAGAACCTCACGATGTGTATTGGAAGAATCTCAACATCCCTTATCGACAACTTTGGATACGGAAAATAGCAACCCTTGTAGGTGCAGTTGCCTTTATGTTTGTATTTCTTATTCCCGTGACCTTCATTCAAGGGCTGACTCAACTAGAGCAATTATCTCATGCCTTTCCTTTTCTACGAGGCATCTTGAAGAAGTGAGTACCCTGCAGGTTCCTTACGCATTTCCTTTTCTATGTTCTTGATTTATTTTATTGTCATTAAAGTAAATCAACCATTCTAACCATTTTACAGGAATTATATAAACCAGGTCATCACAGGGTACTTACCCAGTGTGATCTTGATTCTATTTTTCTATGCTGTTCCACCATTGATGATGTATTTTTCAACCTTGGAGGGATGTATTGCAAGGAGTATAAGGAAGAAGAGTGCGTGCATCAAAGTCTTATATTTTACCATTTGGAATGTGTTCTTTGTGAATATTTTGTCAGGGTCTGTTATCAGGCAATTGAATGTCTTTTCTAGTGTCAGAGACATACCTGCACAACTTGCAAGATCAGTGCCAACACAGGTGATTTACCCATAGTTCTTTTACATTTCTGGGCAAAAGGTCGAATTTTTGCTAATGTTCAAGTCTCTACAGTCTCTTGGACATTTGTTGGGTTACATTTTGCCAAGATTTTGCAGCTTTTTCGGATTGCATATAATGTTTATTTGCACTGGAAATCTAACAATCTGTGCGTTTTACTCGTTCCATGATAAACTATATACCCGAGAATATTAAGCCCATTGGAGGAATTTTATAGTGTCATTTGGGATTGAGAGCACCTTCGCTTGTTTCATATTTAGTAGGAAAAATAAAAGTGTATCATTGATTCTGAATATGGCTTTAACCATGTATGCAGGCTGGCTTCTTCATGACTTATTGTTTCACGTCTGGTTGGGCCAGTTTGGCTTGTGAAATAATGCAGCCTATGGCACTTATCTGGAATCTGGTGGCAAAAGTTGTTTCCAAGAACAATGATGATTCATATGAAACACTTAGGTTCCCATACCACACTGAAATTCCCCGGGTGCTTTTGTTTGGGCTCCTGGGTTTCACCAATTCAGTCATAGCACCACTAATACTGCCTTTTTTGCTGATATACTTTTTCCTTGCATATCTGATATACAAAAATCAGGTAAGTGTGCAATCAATATGTTCTCTGATATTTTTTACATAATATCTCAGTTAAGCACTATAAATGTTCCATAATGACCCTTATTCAGTTTAGTTACTTTATGAACTGCATAGGCTGCTTTTCTTTCCTTGGCTGTTACTGCATGTTTCCACTTTAGATGGAAATTGGATTAGCGCTTTTGAAATGATTGCTTTTAAGAAAATAGTCATGTATATATGAGGCATTGTAGTGCTATAAGTCAGACAATTCTATAAACTTTTGATGACTATCTTTTGAATAGACCTTTTTAACGATAACAGAATTGTTTCCAATTGCAGATACTCAACGTGTATATCACAAAGTACGAAAGCGGTGGACAATACTGGCCTATTTTCCACAACACAACAATCTTTTCATTGATCTTGACACAAATTATAGCTTTGGGGTTTTTCGGATTAAAGCTATCAACGGTTGCTTCAGGTTTCACCATACCACTAATTCTTCTCACATTGCTTTTTAGTGAGTATTGTCGGCAGAGGTTTGCGCCCATTTTCAACAAATATCCTGCCCAGGTAGATTAAATGTAACCAAAACCTTTGATGTTCCTACTGCAGTTTTGGCGTCTTCTCGGTGCTTAATAGATGGGTTTCTTTTCAGGTTCTCATAGATATGGACAGAGCTGATGAAATCTCAGGGAAGATAGAAGAGTTACAAAAAAAATTGCATAATGTATACTCGCAGATACCATTACATCCTCATAAATCATCGAGTAAAGCTGAATGTAGTACTCCTTTAAAAAATCAGGAGTTACCAGATCCTGGAAAATTGAAGCCAGGTTTTGAGTTTATATCACTGTTTGTGTATGATTTCAGGTTTCACTTGATTGTGAGACTAATGAGATTTACATTTTTCAGAGGAAGGGGATGCTATAGCTAAAGAGTTATGGGGCTTCCAAGGTAATGAATCTGGTCAAGAACATGACGTTAAGTCATGTCCTAGTGCTTCACCAAAACATCTTTCTCCAGAGATGATCGAACTACAAAAACGGAACTAGATAGGCATTTTTACTAGTGAAGTAATCACGGAGGCTCCAACAAATCAGTGCTTTAAGTACAAGAGTTTTGTCGTGGGCATGCTCAGCTCCAAAACCAATGTTACTGGGAATACTCTCACTCACTTGAAGAAAAGTAAATGTAAATTGTTTTTGGGATATTTTATCACTTTTCTTTGATAGAAATTCGTATTCAATTTCTACAAAAGAGATGAGGGAAAGCATTAAAGCATGTATAGTCTTCTTGCCAAGAAAAATATGTACAATTTATAGTTACTGCAAGAAGAAATGGAACTGTGTATAGATATGCTAAGAATAAGGATTTTTTCTTAATAGAGTGGAATAAGAGCAAAAGAACTCTTTGTTCTACTAATTTCTTTCTCACATAATAGAGTTGGAATGCTTGAATTTAGTAATATACATATATAATAAAACATTAAACGTTATATCATATTAAAAATTATAAACCACACAAATGACAAATCTAATATATAAATTTTAAATAAATCAACTAAACATAAAAATCAAAGTCGTTTCTTTACAACAAGTAAAAGTAGTTCAAAGTAAAAAATTTAGATCATTGTCTTCATTCTCATTTTTCTGAATTCCATCAAAAAAAATAGTTACAAATTGGGTAGTCGGTAAAACAATCATCAATCTCAAGTTTTTCAAAGTTAATTTAATTCATTTAATCACTTCCAACATCTCAACATAATTCATTTTGCTGCCATTTTTCTAAACATGATCTTAAAAAAATTAAATACAAAGATTAGTATGCAAAAATTTAGATCACAAAATTAGTTTTGGTTTTTTTGTTATAAGAATACTATCAAAAAAAATTTCATGTTCTTATATATTTGTGACATTAAATTTTAAAATGGAAATGCAAACTTCTGAAACAGAATCGTAATCTCTTACCGAGTTTTTGAAGTGGATTTTATGGAAACACCATGGAAGCAATATTTCAAAAGTTTTCGAGAGTTTTTAAATCCGATGAAAGTTTCGTGCTTCCTAGGTACAAAAATACCAAGTCAAATATGTGAGTAAACATTACCCATTGCCGTCAAGATAGAAGTCACTCGACATCACCATGCCAAATATGTGAGTAAATAATTTTTTTTATTAACAATCCTTTAAATAACATTTGACATATTCTATATTTGATTTCTATTTTTTTTATTAAACAGGACAATATGTACTATGTGCAGCCCAAAAACAAAAACATATACATAGAGAACCACATAGTTTTACTAACCAAATATGCAACCGACGAAAATGAAATTTCATATTTTATATTTCAAAACACATGGGGAGTAGATGGTTATGGAAAACTGGCAAGGAAAGTAAGTTTGCCTCAGGGAAGTCTGTCCTTAATTAAATCATACATGTATCATGAGGTACATTATTGTCTTCTATCTAACTTATTATTATTTTACTAATTTAACTATTATTATATTATATATGTAATAAAAATTTTACTAAATTGTGCAACTTTTTGATTAAGTCATCGATGTATGAGAATGAGAAACCGCTAGTAAGTATATATTTTTGTATCAAAAATTATTTATTTACTAAATTAAAAATTAGTAGGTTACTAGAATATATATATCAATTGTTTAACAAATGCCTCAATATGTGGTTTTTATGTTCATATAAAAAACTAAAGTGATTTCATTGATCTAAAAATCTAAGTGTTCAACACTTTCATGATGTTTTCCAATTGATGTCTCACTCGTCTCCTAATTTCTCTATGTAGCTTCTTCGACGTTGATAATTTCAAGCGCGAAATCTTTTTTTGTGGGCATATAACATAATATTTTTCTTTGGCTTGGATAGTAAATAGATGTTGGTCGATCATAAACATTCTTAAAATGCTAAAGAAAAAATGAGGCTCTATAGGAATTTACATTTACATTTTTTTAGAGGAAGGGGATGCGATAACTAAAGAATTACAGGGCTTCCAAGAAAATGAATCTGGTCAAGAACATGACGCTAATTCATGACATAATTGCATCTATTATGTGTGAGGGTGGTAAAGACTAATTCATGACATAATTGCATATATTATCTCACTGGAGCAAGATAAGTACTATGGTCTTACCTCCTCGATTTGCAGCTTTGCTTTTGATCGCAACTTATAATTGGTATCGTCGACTCATAAGAACCGCATTTCTGAAGATGGGGCACGGTTGATGTACAAAATTGCCACACGAATTCGGTTTGATATTGGCAAGATGATCTACAATCAGGTGATGGGACTCAATGTTTTTCAGAAAAATGATTCTCGTTGGTTAGTGTTTCCCAGGATCATCTATGGACTACTCGTGAAGCAAAAATAACCTTGGACTTTGCCTAAAGAAAAGATGGTAACTCCTGTCATGTATAGGAAAGATGCTCTAGTTGGAGAAGCATTCGTCAAAAAGGAAGAAGCCAAAGCTAAGGGAACGAAGAAGCCAATGGTTAAGAATGCTTCAGCAAAGGTAAAAGCAGATCACTCAGCATCTAGCTCATGTCATTTCATTCAGCTAGGACAGATCCGTTTGCCCACAAATGATGCAAGTTTTGCAGCTGTTTGGGAGACTCTGGAAGACACTTCTGAGACTTTACAAACCATTACTGATGTTGTTCAACGCCTGATTCAAACCATGAAGAATGCTCAGGAGGATATGCGTTCTCACGCTAATGATGATTGATGGTATATTTAAGTTTGAGTTCTCAAGGAGGGGGAGATGGGAACAGTTCCCAGTTTCTGGGGGAGCTTAGACTTTAAAACTCTCGGGGAGTTGTTTGTTTTGTTTTATGAATTTTGGTATTTGTTTTTGTTTCACAACAAGACATTTACGGATGTTGTATGATGATTCAGATGATCATATGGTTAGTTTCCAAACATCTGGTACCATGCAAAATTTTCTTAAGACTAATAGATATGCTTGAGAAACTTAAAATTAAAAAGGGAGAGATTGAATAAGCAAGTTGAAGTACTTCTTGATGTAATTGAAGTAACTCAAGAAGTAATACAACAGAGGTTATTTGTAGTCATCTAGAAGATCAAAGTATTTATGAGATAAAGACAAACTTCTAGAAGATGAAGACTTGCGAAGAAAAATGAAAACGTTGAAGATAATTAGAAGTTATCTTTTAAGAAGTAAAAGAAGATAAATTCCTTATCCTTAAAGAAAAAGGAGATTATTCAATCCTATTAGGTTTAGGAATTGAAAAAAGGCTTGTTGCATAAGTCACAACCTATTTAGTATAAATAAGGTGCTAAGGCTTTAGAGAAAGTGAGCACAAATACGAGAAAGCATTCTTAACAATTGAGTTTTGAGATTTCGTGAAAAAAAGTTATAAAAACTCAAAAGGTCTAAGGGGTGTAGTTCTTGAGAGGTTCTAAATTAAGGTTGTTTGATTTGAGAACACAAGAATGAGAGGATAAGAAATAGTGTGAGGAAAAACTGTGTATCACATATTTTCTATTAATAAAAGCTATTGTGAGAAAACTTTTGTATTACTTCGTGATACAGTTTCTGTGTCAGTTAAGCTCTTGCACTTTTAATTTTCTCAATCTTTTTGCAGAGCTTGCTAGCAGTATATTGGGAATAACAAACCAAACACTCATATTCTAGTATATCCTGGATAATAACATCGAGAAGTTGTCCACGACAATTGTAGAAATGAGTAAGCACACAATTGGTTACTGTAGCTTCTCCCTCCTCCTCAAAGCTCAGCCCTTTCACGCTTCTACTTAGGTTCCCAACACAACTCATATTGGCATTGTCATTAGAAAAGTCTTCCGCAAACTCAAGGGGAATGGCAAGAAACGAGAAGTTCTAGAGGTGATATCAAGGAAATGTGTTGCAAGAGAAGCCTCAAGAATGTCATTGGTTCATTTGGTGTGAGATAGCTGAAAGGAAAGCTAGCTTTGGAAGAATAGCTGTCAAAGTCAAGGGAAAGGGGCGCTTCAAACCTGGAAACGCTACGCAGAAAGGTCTAAGACCGTTGGTAAGCTTATATTTAAACAGGAGGGTTGCAATGGAAGTCTGTATAGCAAGTTTGGTAGTTGGATAGGTCTGTTAGAAATAACAACGGCACAAAGAGGAGTCAAAAGTTGTGTTCTTCACAAAATATGGGTGTTCTGAATTAGGGATTGCTTAAAGATTTGAAGCATGTTTGGTTCAAGTTTCCTGCAATGTTTCAAGAAGAGGCTAATTCAAGGAGAAGGGACTTTTGTAGATCCAGAGGCATTCTTGTGTTATAACAGAGTTATTCATGATAAACATAATTATTTATATGCAAGAATGCCAAGTCTTCTGACCAAGGATAACTCAGGTGGAACTTGACAAGTATCAGGAAAAGTAGGGGGAACTAATTTGATTAGCGTTACATGTTCACGGTATGCTTATGATATTTTCAGATGGTCATGATCTGAGGAGTTCTTCAAGCTCACAAGAGAGTCTATCATTGTAGTGTATTCACCAAGAATGATGTGTGTCAGAGGCAAGAAGAAAAGCAGATTGTATTTGGTGACAAGGACAAGTTCAATATATCGAAGGCAAAGTGAAGTGAGGCTGCTGTATAAAAATAAATGTCTGAAGGAATTCAAATTTTGGTGAAGGATCTGTTTCATATGTCAGTCTCAAACTCTTGAAAATCAGGGAGGATTATATGATGTAATTATCAGGCTGGTTAAAATTAGATACCAAAATCTTCTCCACAATTCTTTCATCGGAGAGATTCTTACCAATAATTATCACCTTGTTAACAATAATTAGTAGCTTATTTGAATACAATTTATGATAAGAAAAGAAAAAAATTAATGACAAAACCCTAACCTAACACGTCAATTAAGGACAAAAGTTCATAAACATTAGGAAGCCCAAAGCATACACAAAATTAAAATAAATAAATAATGTAAAGAGAAAGTAACTTGAACACGTTAAGGAACGAAACGTGTAAGAGGATGCGCTGCATCAGACAGTCATCAAGGTTTGTCAAGGACTGTCTTCTACTTCTTTATTTACCTTGACCATAGTTGTAGCACGTGATCGCAGGTAGCGCATCCCAGTTTTCAAACCCTGTTGAAAACTCAATATATAGTTTGCTTGCTCATATACTCTTTTTGAAACTCAACAGTTTGAGCAATGTTTTAAAGTAAGATCATACCTTCATCCAAGCATAGAAGTGTAAGGAAGTGAGCTTTAGATAGCTAGGTTCTTCCAGGTGTATGTTTAAGCTTTGGCTTTGATCTATGTAGCATCCACGATCAACAGCCATGTTGACCACGACTACTTGTTTAATCTCCCATGCAGTCCTGTGTTGAATGTATTGCAGGAAAGTCAAATCCGAGGTTCACTGCTGGAGACATAGTAGTGGGTGAAGATAAGTAACAAATATGAATGAGAACCTTTTACCTGTAAATAGCTTTCAGGTCATCAGGTATCTCTGGGACATTACGTATCGAACCATTCTCATCAATGACCTTCTCTTTCAGTGTTGGAGTCCAAAGACCCATTTCAGTCAAATCATGAAGAAGATGCTTATTCACAAGTATGATTTCCCCACTGAACAAAAGCAAGGAAACCGCAATGAGTAAACCAGTGGGGGAGAAACTAGAAACAGTTAAGCACACACCTCAATCCTCTGCAGCTGTAGATGTTTGATGTATATGGCTCGAAAGATTCGTTGTTCCCGAGAATCTGACTGGTTGAAGCAGTTGGCATCAGTGATACTAAAAGAGAGTTCCTCACTCCATTCTTTGATATCATGTCCCTAAGAAAAGCCTAGTCCCAGCGGTTTGATGGAGTCACATTCCAAATGTCAGGTTGGAGAATCCCCTAGAGAATCATTGGATAAAGTTAAGCACACGATCCACAATCCAACATTATATGAAGTTTAGTCATAGGATGTTGATATAATTGCAGGATGATATGCATACCTTGCTCATGGGACTTCCTTTGTATGTCTCATATGCACCATTTCTTGCAGCAAGCTCTGAAGATGCTTTGAGTGCATGGTAGTATATGGTTTCGAATATATCCGTATTTAATTGTTGGGCCTGAGTAACAAATCAAACTGCTTAAGAACAGAGAAAAAAAAACAAATTTCTTCCCAAGGTTGATCATTACGCAAAGAAGTCAACCTGTGGAGAATCCAATGGCATTCCAAGAAGGATAAATGCATCTGCAAGACCTTGTACACCAATACCAATAGGTCTATGACGCATGTTTGAAGTTTTTGCAGTCTCCAAAGGATAGTAGTTTCCGTCTATTATCCTATCGAGATCATTAGTAACAGTAGCAGTTACCTCGGCTAACTTGTCGAAATCAAAGTAACGATTCTTTGAGCGAAGGCTGCCAGCAAGCTTGGATGGATGAGAGTCCAATGGGACGTCCTGTTGTGAGAAGATATAATGTTAAAGAGGTAAGAAAAAGCAAATTTAGAGAACCGGCAAACCAATTTCTCTAGCTGACTCACTTTCTCCCTAACAAATCTTGGCAAAGCAATGGATGCAAGATTGCACACAGCAGTTTCTGTTGGACTAGTGTACTCAATAACTCCAGTACACAAACTGGAGGAGTTTATGGTACCCAGATTTTGCTGATTGCTTTTTCTGTTGCATGAATCCTACAAATAGAGTATTAAAATCGACGGTAATTAAGAACCAGTGGCTAATAACAGATATATAGCTACAGAAACACGAATGTTACTTAACCTTGAAAAGCATGTACGTATGGCATTCCTGTTTCTAGCTGGGATGTCAAGATATCATAAAAAAAGGCCTGCGCCTTAAGAACCTTCTTGGCCTTTCCCTAAGACATGAACGAACATAACTTGTAAGTGAGATAACTAGAACTCAAGTTATATAAGAAGCAGTACATTGATATGTGTATATATTGCATGCATTTAGAGTATATTTTCATTCCTTTTTGTGCACATATAAGTTAGTTTTGTATCATATTGCATTGATTTTATCCTTATTTGGATCATGAGTCTCATCTTAGAGTCCTAGGTGTGTATATTTCCATTTGCCTTGTGTTCTCTTTGTTTTTATGTGTTTAGGACTTGGTGATACTTGGATGAACCAATTGGGAGCATAAAGGAGTGAAGTCAAGCCATTGGAAATGGAAAAATCAAGGAGGAAGTTGATCAAAGGAAGACAACAACTCGGAGGAGTCGTATCGAGTCAGGTATCGACCACATACGGGTCGATACCTCCATACCGAGCCACTTATCGACCATACACGGGTCGATACCTCCTTACTGACCCATGTATCGACCGCATACAGGTCGATACCATTGTAATAATTCGAGTTTCTCCTCTTTTATAGACACTTTTGGACCATTAGACATATCTAATATCTCTCATCTTGAAAAACAAACAAAAACATTATTCTCTCTGGTTTTGAGAGTTTGTAATGATCATATCTTGTTAATCTATAGTTTGAATTTAATTTCCTTCTAGATTATGCTTAATCTTGTCTTTAGTTTCATTTCTATGGTTTTATTTTTGGATTTGTGTCAATATTCATGAGTTGACTTTTTATGTTCTTGAGCAGATTCTGGTTTTTAATGTTTATGTTGTTTTTCCTAGCTTGAATCCTTCTTGTTTCATCTTGTAATCATGTCTATGCTTAAAGTTTCTATGTGTTTATGTATTAAAACCATGTGTAGTGAGTAGTCCTTTAAGAATTCTTGGGTATGGCAGATTAGGGTGGTTCTTAGCTTGTTCTTGATGTTTAGGAGCTAGACTCTTTGTATTCTTTACTCATTGAGTGTTCTTAATGCTAGATTGGCCTTGATCAAGTCAGTTTAGAGCCTTAGGGATTTTATCCATCGGGAGATGCTTGATATTATTTCGGAATGAATTCAATGAGTGCTTTTCATACCTTAGCCAACGGGAGTTGATGTTTAAGATGAATTGTGGCTAGTTAGACTAGAGTTTAAAGCTTCATTGTCTTTGAATTGCGAACGGGAGTTCTTGTTGATTGTTAGACATTGAAAGGGATCGATACCACGGGAGTGGATCAATCTTTATTAGTGTTCTTAGGCTAAAAGAATGCGTTTTGTTGAATGTTTGAACATCTTGAACAAGTTAGGAGTCATTCGAAGTCGATAACCTTACCCAAGGATTCGTTTGTGTAATATTGTGTTAAATCGAAAACCGTCATTTGTATTTGTTTGACTACTTGAACTTTAAATCTTGCCGTTAAAATTATGTCATTTGCTTATCACCATATTTTTAGTCTCGCCCTGTTTTAGCTCATTTCTATCTTCGCATTTAAGTTTCCGTCTTTACTTATTATTAGGTAGTTAACAATTCACTAAACACAAAAACCCCTATCTGCTTAGATTAAACGAAATTATGTATTCTTGGTGTGTTGTTCTTGTTTCCCTGTGGATTCGATACCCTACGTGCTATAACGATAAGCCATTATTGTGGTGTTGTGCACATCGGGTTAATTGGTGTGCTAGAGCGTAAAAACTCTACTATCATACATATATACATGGGATGAAATAGGGCCTTACCTCTCTTTCATACTTTGTGTACAGTCTCTCAAATTCTGAGCCGCAGCAATCTGCCAAACCTGGAGCTTCATTAGGACAAAACAGTGACCAATGCCCATCACTCTTGACTCTCTCCATGAAAAGATCTGGAATCCAGAGAGCTCTACCCATGTGCTCCTCCTGCATTGAAAAAGTTGTAACTTGGAAACTACATCTGAGGAGAAGATGGTCATCAATTATCTTGGTATGACTGTACTGTACCTTTCCGTGGTTCTTCCGGAGCTCTAGAAACTCAGAGATGTCAGCATGCCATGGCTCCAGGTATACAGCAAAAGCTCCTACACAATATATACATGAGAGAGAGAGAGAGAGAGACAAAAATGATATCGTCAAAGTAGCAAAGCTAAGATTTACCATTCCTCTTACGTACCTCCTTCTTGATTAACATCCAGCATTGGTACAATACCATTACACATTTCATTTAATTTGTGCCACGAATGTTATGTTCTGAAACACTAATACTGCCAGCAGATTTGCTTAAAACAGCACACTTTTGGAGTGTGCACTCGATGCTATCATCTTTCATGCAGATAAGAAAGCTGCTACTTAACTGCCAATTCAATTATTCTCAATAAACAACCAGCAAACTAATTAAACGCCTTTAAGAATATATTTCAATTCATAGGTGTCTATATTTACTTGAGGCCTTGGAGTTCCTGCGTTGAAGAGAGTAGGAGATGCATGAGTGAACAATCTCTGAGACATCAAATGGTAACTTCTGATTGCAGATTCAATATCGTCCTTGTAGATGCCAACAGCAACCCTCATGAGCATGTGTTGAGGCCTTTCCACTACTTTCCCATGGACTTTCATGAGGTACAACCTCTCAAGCGTTTTAAATCCGAAGTAATCATAATCAAAATCACGGTCATATATGATTTCACTGTCTAGACGAGCAGCGTTTTGAGATTGAAACCAAAGGAAAGCACGATTCAGAGATACATTATATTCTTAGCTAGGAGATTTTACCATATACGTCACACCAAGAAACATATATTAATAACCTTACCTCCATAACTATCCTAAATACATGCTCATCTATTAGAGAATCCTTAAGTCCATATCTCTCATCAACATGGTAGAACATGTCTGCAACCCTGAAATTATAAACTAAAATCAATGATACACTCAAACCAAAGCAAACAAAAAACAAAAACAGTACTCTCACGTCTCAGAAAATGATTTCTTAGTGTTCTTGTGAAGATTTGAGACAGCAATCCTAGCAGCAAGCTGAAAATAAATAAATGATAAGGATCAAATCAGGTGGATAAATCAAATAAAGGAATAAAAAAATCATATATTATTGGCAGAATACTGACATAAACATAATGAGGATGGTCACAAGTCATGACAGCAGCAGTGTTAGCAGCCAAATCGTCGAGTTGAGTAGTGGTGATTCCATTATAGAAACGAGCAGAGACTTTCTGAGCAACGAGGAGAGGGTCACAATGGCAACTGCTAAGCCCATAGCTAAGCTTCTTAAGTCTCACTGTAATTTTATCCAACTCAACAGTTTCTAGCCATCCATCGCGCTTCACCACGTACATGTTACTTGCCATTAGCAGAGGAATTGATCTGTCGAGCAGATACAATAATTGAATGGTTTTTTTTTACAAGAGATAAAGAAGGAGGACTAGTTTCTTCTTCCCTAAGCTTTAGCTGACCTAATATAAACCCATTTATTAGATAAAGTTGAATTAGGTTAAGTAAGTTATTTCAATTTTGGCCTGTAATATAAGGTGAAAGACTAGCAAAAAGCAGAATCAAAGCCAATGAAAAAAAAATATGATTCTGATGTATCTTATGACTATAATTAAATAGTTTTTTTTTAATAAGATATAAATAAGGACTAGTTTCTTTTTCCCTAAGCTTTAGCCGACCTGCCTATGCTCGATCTTATCTTTCTAAACCGACTCACATACATAAGACTAAGGACGTTCGGGTATTCGTTAGGCTTTTTGTTCGGATTTGGTTTGGATTTAGTTCGAATTTGGTTCAGTTCAAGTTTTCGAATTTAGATTTTTAGAACACATTCGGATATTTAATATTTTTGGGTTGGGTTCAGTTCAGTTCATGTTCGAATCGGGTTCAGATTTACCCAAATATCCAAAACTTGAAATTTTTTGAAAATTTTGTATCCAAACTATTCGGAAAAAACCCAAATATTTATGATAAGACTATGGATGTTAATTTGGGTATCCTATCCCATTTAATAGATAAAGTTAGGGGTATATTGGATTGATAATTTAGAAAGATTTTGTTTTTTTATTTAAATAACCTGTTATTAAACTTATGATTCTTAAATCTTTTCTCAAATCACCTATTATTGAACTTACGATTTTTAAATCTCTTTTCAAATAATTTGTTATTCAATCAAAGATTTATAAACTCATATCAAATCTACTGTTAGTCAAACTTGACAAAAAAAAAAATCAGAAAACACAGAGATTTGATTTTGAGAGACTTTAAACGCATTGGGTTGACGTTCTATTTCTCCACGAAAACTTTCGCATCGTACTAATTAAAGCCCAAACTATGACCTCGTCTTCAATGTTCCAAAAAAAATAGTTCTAAACCTTAATCCCCATTAACTTAAAATTCTAATCTAATTCCCCACGGATCTGGGTTTATTCGGTTTTTGAACTTAACCCGATAACAAACCAATTAAACCTGAAATAAAATCAATTTAAAAACTCGAGACACAGTAAACCCGACCCGACTTAAGATCCTTAGAACCATTTTGCAAAGTCCCCCATTCGATCCTTCTAATCGAAGTTTATGAATTATAATCGGGAAAAATGTCCAAAAAAGTCTGAACTTTCAAAATCTGGACGTTTTAATCCCCAACTTCCAAAATGCCGTTTAAATATTAAAGTTTTCGTTGACTCGTTCCATTATTATGTAACTTACGTTGACTCGGCCAAAAAAGGCATGCCGTTAAATCGAAAATTTACGGAGTTAAATGTCCGTTATTATCCGTTAACAACTTCCGTGTAACTTCAAAACGGCGTCGTTTTGGTTTTAAAAAAATAATCAACATCCACACTCGAACCATTTACCTCTGAGACTAACATACGCCTACACTACCAATTGAGCTGAGACGTTTTAATTGTTTTGTTGCAAACATACATACTTATATATATTAGCTTAAAATCCCCAAATAAAAAAAATTAGGGTTTTCTCCATTCTTCTCCACTATCATCATCTCTTTCTCCGCCTCCACTCCGGCGAGTCAAACAATAGCGGTGGCAACACCATCTCCTTTTCATCCTTCCTCCTCCAAGTCACCATTACCAATCTCTAGGTTCACCCTTCCTTTTGCCATAAACCCCAACAAATCGTCCTCCTCCTCCTCTTCCTCCCGCCACCACGATATTAAATCTAGTTCTCTCTCTATTTCCGTCGTTCTCAACACAACCACCAATGTCGAGTCACTTCGTCTACGCTAAGGAATCCGAGTTTCTTACCCTGATTTCGCTTCTGGGTCGCTGTCATTTCGTGATCGGAGCTTCATTCTGGCGATGGAGGAGTGGTGGCAGAGGAAGAGATGATGACAGTAGAGAAGATTGGAGAAAACTCTTAATTTTTATTTGGAGATTTTAAGTTAATATATATAATTATGTATGTTTGGAACATTACAATAAAAACGTCTTAGCTTAATTGGTAGTGTAGGTGTATGGTAGTCTCAGAGGGAAAGGGTTCGAGTGTGGATGTTGATAATTTTTTTAAAATCAAAACGACGCCGTTTTGAGGTTACACGGAAGCTGTTAACAGATAATAACGGATATTTAACTCCGTAAATTTTTGATTTAACGGCATGCCTTTTTTGGCCAAGTCAACGTAAGTTACATAATAATGGAACAAGTCAACGAAAACTTTAATATTTAAACGGCATTTTGGAAGTTGGGGATTAAAACGTCCAGATTTTGAAAGTTCAGACTTTTTTGGACATTTTTCCCAATTATAATCATGAATCAATGATCGAACGAATGAATCATAATCATGATGACCCAAACGTCCGGAGTAAACAATGGAGTCGTCGTCGATCTGTTGCTACTTCTGCTGTCGATCAATGCACTTGCGACGCCGGCGTTCTCCAATCTGGTTTGATAGACTCTCCGATCTGAATAGTTTCAATTCCTAATGTTCTACTCCTTCATACACCCCAAACATATATACTTTAAGTTGCAGAAACTCAATCCAGACCAATAAATTGAAGAGAACGCGTACAAGAAACTTAATAGGAAGTAAAATCAATGAGAAACATCATGAAACCCAAAGCAATCAGAAGAAAATTTCTCGATTGAACAGAGAGGATTCGTAGAAATTGGTACCGGAAGCGATATAATTCTCCAGAAATAAGCAGAAGAAGATTTTGATTGGAAAAAAATTTACAGAAATCTAAAAACCAAATCAAAGCTAGAAACAAAGAGAAGCTTACATCAGAAGATTTGATCTCTTCGAGTATCTTCATCGCATTGTTCTCCATCACTTACTCACTCTCTCTTTGTTGGGAATTTTGTTTTGGCACAGTAAGAATCAAGTATCTTCATTGCATTGTTCTCCATCACTCACTGGCGGAGAAGGAAGTTTCGGTGGTGGAATTGTGATTTCTCTTCCTCCGATTGCTACGAATGATCCAATTTTGCCTTGGGTTTGGTCTTTGATACGGGGAATCAGCTCGGTTCGCATGCCGGAGATAATGATCGGAATAAGAAGATTATTGTTGATGAAGGTGGTGTTGCTCCGTTGCTTAGGCTTCTTAAGGAGAGTTCATCGGCGGAGGTGAAATCGCGGCGGCTACTGCGTTAGAGGTTTATTGGCTTGTGATGACGATAAGCTTAGGTTTATTGTTAATGAACTCGATGATCCGATTATTGGTCAGGTTCTTGGTGATTCTTCGATTAGAGTTCAGATTAAGGTAGCTGCATTGGTGGCTAGAATGGCAGAACATGATCCAATTGCTCAAGATGAGTTTGCTAGGCAGAGTGTGATTAAGCCGTTACTTACGCTGCTTTCTTTGGATGTTTTTGTCGATGATCTTCAATTGAGTAAGCATAATGTATTAGACTTTATTTTTGATTAATGGAGAAAATTGAGATTTCTCCATTGCAATTTCTAGGGTTCTTCAGGAAGAAGAAAGGGGATTTTCTGGATTGAGGAGTTTAATTGGGTTGGAATTGTAAACTTTGATTTAGAGTCTAATCGGGTTGAAATCAGATTTAATCCAGTTGATGGTTTACATTTACTGGGTTAAAGTGAATGATAAACCGATGAAACCTAGATTATGGAAAATTAGATGAGAACTTTATTTTATTTTCGGGTAGATATAGGATTAGAATTTTAAATTGATGGGGATTAAAGTTTAGAACTATTTTTTCGAAGACATTGAGGACGAGATCATAGTTTGGACTCTAATTGATACGATGCGAAAGTTCTCGTGGAGAAAAATACGTTATCCCGAACACATTTTTAGTTAAAAATATGAATGAAAAAATCACACTTTATTTCGAAGGATTTTACTTTCTTTAAATGGGAAAAATGTCACAAAAATCTCAACTTTTAGTTGACTTTCAAATTTAATAGCAAAATTTTGTTGGCTTCGACATTTTGATCGCGTTGTTAAGTCAAATAACGGAACAAACTAACGGTGTTAAATTTTTGTTATCAATTTCTGTTAAACTACAAAACGACATCGTTTTGTTTAAAAATATTAATGAAACCTTCGGACTCCAACTGCTCACTTCAAAAAATAACCAACTGATACATAACCATTGAGCTGAGACGTTTTAATTGTTATTATTCAACTGTACATGGTTATAAATATTAACAACAAATTCCCAAATCAAAAAATTAGGGTTCTATCCTCGTTAATCAAATTGGAGGCGAAAGCGATGTGGAGGTCGGATTTGCGAAGCCGCAAGGCAAAGATTTCGAGTACTATATGCAGTCATACTCCTTTATGCTCGGCCGGAATTCTAAGAAAAATAACATGTTATTGAACTTATAATTCTTAAATCTTTTCTAAAATCACTAATTATTGAACTTATGATTTTTAAATCTCTTTCTAAATTACATGTTATTTAATTAAAGATTTATAAACTCATATCAAGTTCAGAAAATTATTGAGATTTGATTTTGAGAAACTTTTATCACGTTTTAGTAAAAAATCTGAATGAAAAATCACACCTTATTTCCCTTTTTAAAATATTTCATCGTTTTACAGGAAAAAAAAAATTTCATACTTTGAAAAAGTTCACCGTCAGAAAAGTTCACTGTTTTTTTCCACCCTCAACGACAAAACTACATAAATTTACCTACAGAGTAAAAGAGGATACACGAATTTGTTTGTGAGAAACCAATCACATACAGTAATCGAAACAATACAAAAATTTCTGGTATGGCATCGGCCGTTGAAACTCTGTTCACCTCTGTGTTGGTAACACTCTTCCCTCTCTTTTCCTTTCTTCTTCTATATACTAGTTGCTGATCTTGATTGCACACTGGTAGTTCCTAATCCCTCTCGTACACTTCTAATTTCAATCTCTTCGTTTTGTAAAATTGACGATTCTCATTTCCTTAAATTCTCAGATGGATCATGATGACCATTACAACCCAAAAACAAAAGAAAACAACACTTGCAGAATCTGAGAAACCTACAAAGCAGAGGACAAGGTTCATCGAGTTTATTCGAATTTTGGTATACTTAATGTCGATTGAGTTGTTTTTGAGTTCTATATTTGGAAGGAACTTCGAGAGACCATTACTTAGGGCAGAGTTTGTGACTAATGAAACTCTAAGTAAGCTTATGGCATGCAAAACAAGTGTAGATTCAGAGGAAACATAAGTAAAGAATTGTCTAGCAAGTAAGAGTAAAAAGATATGAAAGATACATCATACCTCAGCATTGCCAATGCTAATTACTTGCTCCTCAATATCATTGATGTTCACCTGCAACTTACTCAATATTGAAATAGTTGGGTATGAGTTCATAAAATAGCAGTTGGATATAGATCACCCGGCACCATGAAATTTGTTTTTCCCTTAACAAATCCAATACCAGTAGAATCTGAAGTCCCTTTGGATTTTGGATTCATTGGACTTAACTTCAAGTCTTTACATTTGATCTAAGATTATTCTTCTCAATCCTTTTGCAGAGCTTGCTAGCAGTATATCGTGAACCTGAAACCAAACATTCATGTTCTGGCATTTCTTGGATAAAAACATCGAGAAGTTGTGCACGACAACTGTAGAAATGAGGAAGCACACATTTGGTTACTGTAGCTTCTCCCTCCTCCTCAAATCTCAACCTTTCACGCTTTCACGCAGGTTCCCAACACAACTCATATTGGCATTGTCACTAGAAAAGTCTTCCACAAACTCAAGGGGAATGGCAAGAAACGAGAAAATAAAATCAACGAATTCTTCTCTGCATTCAGCATAAAGAATGACTCTGTCCAGCTTTCTGACAAAGAGTTTTAAGGTTAAACGTGGGCTTGCAACAATGCTTTATTGCACCAATGGAGCCCTAGATTTCTGCTTCCTTGTTACACAATTTTTCATCAGAAACGTGTCTGTCAAGGGAGTGTCTGAATTGAATAAATACCCAAGCAATGTCAGAACCTACATCAAAACAATCAGTTTAAATATATAAGAAAGAAGGTATGAGCCATAAAAATAAATAAAATGTGAATGAAAGGCCGATTACTTCATCTGCACTGAGTCTCCTTCAAACTCCTTGGATACAACAACAAATCCTTACATGTTGGAGTCTCAAAATTATCGACACTCATGTCTGAGAAACTTTTGTAAAGATTTGTAAAAAACCTACAACAAAAGACTGAGGATTTTGGTGCTTCTCCAATAACCTGACAATCGTCCCCATTGGGAGAGTCAAAAGACCACAAAGAACGTCAACAAAATCCATATCAGCTTCAGCTAAAACAACTCTGTTTTTCTTCTTATCGATAAGAAGTCTCATATTAAACTTGGGTTTCTCTGAACTTTGAGCCATCACAACAAGAAGGAAAAAACCAAAAAAAGGGTTGCCGAGTAGTGTGTTTAGAGACAATTTCCAGACGTAACATAACAAGGGGAGTTATATAATCTGACATTTAATGACCATAATGATTCCTATTACCTAAACCAAGAAACATTTGCGCTTCCCAAGAGGCAAGACAGCATGAGTTTGAATACATGACCCAGAGTCTAATTAATACTTCCTCCGTTTCTCAAAGAGTGTCGTTTTGAGGTTTCATTTTTGTTTTATAAAGAGTGTCGTTTTGTATTTTCAATGCAGATGTTTGGTAAAATTTCCAGTTTTGTCCCTATTAATTTAATGTATTGACCAATGAAAATAATTGTATGGTATATTAATTAAGGGTAAAATAGAAAATTTAATAGTTTTCTTAATATGTGTGAGAAAACTTTAAAAGACACTTTTTGTTTTTGAGAAAGATATATAATTCAATCAAAGTGCATCGATTAAGGAGAAACAGCCCAAATCCTCCACTAGTATCAGACTTAATAACTACGATTCTTCGTATGGTTTCCACCTTAGTAGGTTAGTTATATCTAGCCATAATTTGGGGACAATTGGAAATAAAAGAGTTCTAAAAAAAGTTTTGTCTATATACACCTTAATTATTAAATTGTCACTTTTGACAAATGTATCCCTATATCAAAATTTTGACAATTTTAAGAAGAAAAAACCAAAAAAACATGTTGATAGACATGTTTAAAGAAGATTTAGTGAATTTTTTATTTATTTGGTCGCATATAAATAGGTTTTTAGATCTTCCGAAAAGTGTATAATTCGTTTTCTAAATTTTTTGTCTGTTCTAAAACTTTTAGAATACGTATTCTACGCATTGTACATGTTCTGAAAATTTTAGAACAAATATTTGTTCTAAAATTTTAGAATACATATTCTACAAAATTTGGAACTCGTATTCTGCAAATTCTCTATGTTCTACGAAATTTAGAATACGTATTCTACGATTTACTCAATATTCTACAAAATTAGATTTCCTTAAAACTAGTAACCGAATCTACAAATAAGGAAAGTAAATCTATTTTATGTAAATCGAATATATTCTTTAACATTTTTGAATCTACTACACCCTTTTTAAATAAATACATTATATATTACAAAAAAATATATATTTAAACAAAATATTTTGTTTATGAAATATTCTTCAAAATATATATTATGTATGTAAAAATTAAAAATAAAGCAAAAATATGTAGGTCATATTTTCAAATCAATGTAAAAAAATAGTTTTAAATGTATCCAACGTTATAAAATTAATAAACCGGCCTTTAAACACTATTTAAACTATTATAAGTTATAACTTTATTTTGTAACATATAAAACATAAATTTAAAGATATATTTTTTTGTAATATATACTGTATTTATTTTAAAATAGGTGTAGTAGGTTTTATATAAATGTTTTGTCCAAAATTGTACTCTAGATAACTTTTTTTTTTAGATTTTTGTTCATTAATATTTAAAAAGGCATCGGCAAAGAAGAAGAGAAAAATAGGTTTTAAGAATTTTTATTTTTCTTTTGATAGGTTGTATAATATATTTTATTTTTATTTTTTTGATGACATACTCTATATGAATTAGAGGTTTAGAATATGAAATATGATTAAAATTTATAATTTTGTTATTTTATTTTATTTATAATTAAAGGCATAATGGGTTTTTGATTATTATAAAACCTATTCCACCAATCCTAAGTAGATAAGTTATAGATGGACAATTAGAAAAATAAACATCCTTTTTATCTAATTTTCTCCATAATTTGTAGGGCTAGGCGTTCGAGTTCGGTTCGGATTTTTAGGGTTTTCGGGGTTAGACTTCTAAAATCTGTTCAAGTATTTTAAAAGTTCGAGTCGGGTTCGGGTATTTAACTTCAGCTTCAGGTTTACCCAAATATCTAAAAATTGAAAATTTTATTTTCGGATATATCCAAATTATTCAAAAATACCAAAAATATGAATATTTTCACCGTAATACCTAATAATATACCCAAAAATAACTAAAATCTCTAAAAATACCCAAAATAACTGGAAACCCAACATATTTTAGGCATTTGGGTTATTACAAATATAAATATTAGTGATATCTTATATATTAAAAGAAAAGTACATAACGCTCACATTCATCCTCAGAATGGTTGATAACAAGTCTATCCTTAATGAATCTACATATTTAAACTTTTTTCCATTTACATTTTAAAAAAATATTTATCTAAATAAAATTAAATTTACAATAACAATAAATTAAAAATCAAATATATTTTTAAAAAAATTATTTTTAAAGTTCGATTTTTTTTTAATTAATCTAAAAAATTTATTTTTTTTTGAAATTTTTTCATTTAAATAGGTTAACTTAAAATTGTTGCCATTTAGTTATAAGAAAAAGAAAATAAATCTAAAAGAAATTACTATAAAAAATTATTTTTTTAAAAATTAAATATATTTAGAGAGAAAAATTACTAAAAAATAAAAAAAAATAGAAAATATTCGAGTAAAAGTATTACTATAAATAAATAATTTTAAAATTTTGAATAAATTAAGAGAAAAAGTTTTATTTAAATTATTTCTTTAAAAAATAAAAGTTTAATTACTCAAAAAATAAAAATTGAAAATTTTATACTACTAGTAAAAATTAAAAAATATCCAAAAAAACTAATAACGTAGTTTTCTTATAATTTTGTGGAGATAAAGTTTGCTTCTTTTTTTTTTAATTTTTTTATTAAAACATTATATGAAACAAAGACTATATGTATTTTAACTATGAAAAATGTTTTCTTAAATATCTATTTAATGCACAAAAAATATTTCTAATATACATGAAAGATTCTTTAAAAATTTCTAATGAATCCAAATTCAAATTATGTTAATATTCAGCTTTATATAAACTTTATTAAACAATACAACTTTTCAGAAACAAAAGTGTTATATTCCGCTACTACTTTTTTCAACTATGTCCTTAGTCAATTTATCTATTTTAATATTTTGTCATTTTGCTTTGGAAAAAATATTAAAAACGAATAAATATCAAATTATTATAATTGTTTTTTTTAAAATCGAATATATTAAGAAAAGAATTACTCTTTAAAACTTTAAAAATTCTTTAAAATTGAAAAATTGAATTATTCTTTAATTATTATAGTGGTTTAAAAAAAATTAAAAATTCAGAAAATTTGAATTACTCTTTTAATTTTTTTTTAAAAATTAAATTTTAAATTACTAAAAGAATATTTTTGAAAATTTTGAATATATTATGAAAAATAAATTAATGTAAATGAAAAAGTTTATTTTTGCTTATATTTCTTTCTACAAGATAAAATTTGAGGTTTTAATTTTAATTCTTAAAATTATGCAATTATTGATCTGTTTTAGGTTTTTCTTATATTTCAGGATCAAAATATGGATGTTCTAATAGATGATGAATTCATTGGTTGTTATTGAAGGCACTTGGATAAGCCTAACGAAATTTATTGTGGTTCATTACCGCTCTATTCTTAGTAAATTTATATAATTAAAAAAAAATTCTTTTAGGTTAAAAAAAAAACTAAAACAATATTTGTATGAAATTTAAATTATTATAAAAGTTTTTTTAAAATTTTTTGTTAATATCTTGAACATTCATTTTCTTTGGTTGAGATAAAGTATATTATACTACATATATATTACTTTTTAAAATATTTTAACTTTATTGTACGATAATTATACAAAGATTATGAAAATTTTTAAAGATAATAAAATTTATATTTCTACCAAAACAAAATACGAAAATTATAATATTGTGATATAATGTTTTTAAAAATTATCTGATATATATATATATATATATATATATCTATATATATGATATAATGAACAAATTAAAATATATTAAAAATTTAAGAAATATTACTATTGTGTGGAGATAATTGTAATATATAGTTGTCGTTATTTATAGTAGATTTAAAAATATCAAGATAATAACATATAAGAATATTAAATAAGAATTATACCATATATGAAGAATCTTGAACATCATTTGTTATACTAAAACTATATATAACGCACCAAAATTTGAATCAATAAATAATTGCTAAGATTTCTTAATCTTTTATCAATTACGGATGAAAACAAATTTGAAATTGTGAGATATCACATTTACTACCCTCAAAAACAAAAATGTCATCATCTCTTAATATTTTATTCCCGCACATGGTGCAGGGTAGCTCCCTAGTATTATTAATATGTATTTATATTTCGGGAATGTTCAGATACATCTTTGGGTTTGGGTGCAGATTGGGTTCGGGTTCGGGTTTTTGAGTTTTGAGTTTAGAACCAAAATATCGGGTCTTTTAAAATATCGGGTTCGGGTTCAGATCGGGTCTTTGGGTCCGTGTATTATGCCCAGCCCTAATAATTCGTTTTGTATCAAAGCTCTGAATGGGGAAGTGGGAGAAAAGCAGTTCACCCTTGCTTGTGTATCTCATGTCATTTAATACACCATTCACCTTTTTTGTTTTTAAAATATTAAATGCAGGACATTTAGTTTTGGCCCACCAATAAATGTGTGCTTTTCACCATAATTATGATGTAGATCACTAATAAAAAAACTCCACACATTTTTTATATATTATATTGCAACACTTTCTCTTTAGTAAACAATTCAATAACACAATAAAACAAAAAAAATAAAGCATCTTTAACCCAAAAAAAACAAAGCATATATTCTAGAGAGAATTACAAGATGTACCATTTAAATAACTTAAATTATACAATCTACCATTTGTTTCGTTTCTTAGCGTATCTACCACTTATTGATTAGTGAAAATACGCATCTGTCCCTGAACGAACTGTCCCATGTTGATACTCGAACGGGCGCGGCGATTAACACAAAATAAATGTTCCCGGGCAGCAGCCCAAAATCTCGTCTTTTCGTTTATCCATTTTCTCCTTCTAGTCTACGCATTATACATCTTTTCCCAGACTGAAACTTATATCAACATCTCCAACCTATCTCTCTATTCATCCGCCATTGTTAGCCGAATCCATTTTTTGCGTTCTTCATTTGAAAGGTTTTCGTTCTAATCTTTGAACTTCAAAACAAATTCCAGTGCATGGACAAACTTAGTTCGCTCTAATTCCCGCATCGTTGTGTGTTTTCGTGTTTTTTAATTAACCATTTTTTTGTTTTTTGTAGTTTTTTTTCAAAACACATATACATTTCTCTCTCCTTCCAGACTGCGATTTCGTTAATTTCGCATATATATAACCTAATATCCCTTATTTTGTCCACTAGATCTACAAATTTTCCGGATCTTGGTCCACCTTTGTCTCGTCTATTAGTAAAGTTGCATCTACGTTAAACGACCCCGAAAGGATGTTCTACACTTGTTCCGCTGCAGAGGTTACCTTCGTCGTTATTGTCTAATGCTTTAATTTTCTTTCTATTTTCAATGAACCATGGTCACTGACTTCGTAAATATTCACTCACAGGATGGTGAATGTCACATTTTCAAATGGTGGGATGAAAGTATGTTGGATGTAATGATAGTCTAACTTTTTTACACTGGGGCATGATGGTAATCGTGTTGACACTCGCATGATGTGGGCCTAAAATTTTGGTTCAGACAACTTATTAACTCATTTGAACAACGTCTTGATGATATTATTGAATATATTGAAGATCTTCCTCCTCGTTGCAACCCTCCTCCTTGCAACCCTCCTCGAGTGGATAATTTTTGTCTTCTTCTTCATCGGTTTGGTACCTTCACAATCGTAGTAGCTGTCGTCATCGTTGTCTCATACCAAATCGTTAAATTTTTTCGCTAGTCTTTCGTTTACTCTATCATAAGACTTTTTCCATGTTAATTGGTATGTTTTGATTTACCATCGACGTAATTTACTTATGGACCAGTTTGTATCATTTTCTGTTTTAAGCTCTCCTTTTCTTGTTTTTCATAACTTTCTTCACCCAATCTATCATTTTCCTTTCACAGCTTAGGAATATATGTTGTTTATGTTTTTAATATCTTGTCCACGGTATTAACTTGGCGTAATCTTGTCCAAGTAAAATCATGTCCACGTTTTACATTTGGAAAATCAATTTAGATTTATCTTTTAAAAATCAAGTCGACTAAGAGTTTAAATCATGTCCACAAAAACCTCATATATATATATATATCATGTCGACGACAATAAATTAAATAACCACAATATATTATCCACCCAAAATATATCATGCTGTGTACAAAATATTATCCACCCAAATGATAAATCATGTCCACGCTAATAACATAAATACACCTCTATACACCCTACACTTGATCATCGTCGATCCCACGTTTTAGCTATTTAAAGAAAAAAAAAACTTTCTACTAACTTGTCCACCATATAGTCCTACTTAACAATCTTCATCATATCCACAAAAACATCATATATAAATCATGTCCACGACAAAAAAGAACCAAAACTGTCTTGCCCATAAGGTTCAACATCCGTGGACAGTATTTCTATGGATCTAAATTCCTGTCCACTGAAACATCATATATAACTCTCTTCAGCCAATGCATTTTGTTTTTATATAGTCAGATTAGTGAACCGGTATATGTCACATCTCACTGGCTTTTAGGTGAACGCTAAAGGCATAAAGTTATGCATGTGTCAGTGGCCATGTCATACTTTTGTACCATGTTGTTTTTGAGAAATCTGACACTTATTCAATATAATTCCTGACCCACACTTTGACCTTGAGAATACATAAACATGCCGGATAATCCTATAATTCCATCCATAATTTTAATTATATTGTTTTCTCACTCATGTAATTGATTTTTGTAGCTATCCTTCTATTAGTAGTATTTATGTTTACAGCTGTGGACAAGTTACAAATTTAGAATTTAGTATGCCCTGTCATGTCCATTTATTTCGGTTCCATTAATAAGAAACTAGTCTACCATAAAGCTTGTTGTGGACTATAAATATCAGATTATTCACTCGTTTATCTAATCTAATTGTGCGAAGATGTCTTATATATCTGGTGATAGATATCTTTTTTTTCCTTTTTTCTCTGCCAAAACATATTCTTATACATATTTTTTCCCTAGTAGCCCAATCCAGTTTCCACCTTCTTAGTCCTCTTATTGTATCTTGTAGAGAAGGTATGAATCTTTCTTTCAATGAAGATGTTATGAGGGGTACATCTCTTCTTCTTTTGGAGGACCACCTTCATGCCATAAACGAAGGACGAGTGTTTAGATTTTTTTTTTTAGGTGTGTTGCAGCTTCCAACCCTCTTGCTTGTTATTTAGAGAGCCTTAGACTTGTTGGTAAATAATTTAATCATGGTGACACTGTCATATTGTTGTCCTCACAATTTCGTTATTTTTATCCCAATCGTAGTTTACCACCTAAGATTTGTTTAGCCCTATTATTAGTTCTTATATCTTCTGGTAACTTAGAGTTTAGTATTAAATACATGAATATATTCAAGAGTAGCCTTCAACAGTTTGAAGACCCCGTGGATGTGGTTCGGATAGTATTCTATGACATTTTCTCCATAGGGTCAGCCTTGGATGGAACTTATGACACCATGGACAAATTTATGCACTCTCTCCCAGTGGTGCAACTGTTTGTGCTAATTGCAACTCTGATGACCGCTGCCCTTGTTGTTGTTTCTCTTCGTGTATTTGTCGAAGATTTGTTAGAATGTTTTCTTTTTGAACATATAATATTTTTTATTGCACTTTAATATTTTTCCTTTTTTCTTATATATTTATTGTCTACGGTTTATTTCGCATTTAACAAACATGATTCATATTTCCAAATAAATCATTTCCAAAACATCATATTGGGTTTTAAACGGACATACTTCGTCCAATAATTAAAAGAAAATACCCCCCATTAGTCATCTATATTGGGTTTTTGCACGTCGTCCTATTATGTCCACTGAGTCCGCATGTAGCACATTGGTTTGGTTTAGCCCTTTTTCGCATTAGGCCTTCCTGACCCTCTCTTTGTATTTGGTGGGTTTACACTAAGTGAGGTCAACCAATCATGTACATTTGTGTCCATCTCTCATGCTGGGGGCATAATATTCACCTCCCACGATTTCCTCCATTTTCAACTGACCAATATTTTTCCACAAAAGAATATATGTCCTCGTCTAGCATCCCTATTGCAGCCAAGACAAGACAACAGGGAACCATCAAAACATCAAACACACAGCAGGCACATTTTTTTTTTTGCATAGGTCTACCGTAAAGACACATCCATCACCATCGTTTACTTGGTAGACGCTCCGGCTCGAAGCTATAACGCCACAATCTGTTACATCTCTAAGATGGTCAATTAGCATGTCTTCAATTTCTGGTGTGCATCTTGTCGACGCCTTACATGCATCCTCATGCTCTCATGCCTTTCGCAGAACCATCTCAACAACATTGTTCTAATGTATTCAATCATTTTCACAATTGGGTAGTCAATCGCCTTTTGACGCGTTGCATTTAAAGACTCTCAAATGTTGCTACTCATCAGGTTATATCTCATAGCTGGAAAGTAAGCAAGTGTCCAATGCGGTAGACCAATTTCGAGGAGATACTTAGCACATTTTAAGTTTCTCTTTTGGATTTCTTCGAACCAATACTTGAAATCTCCAACCATATATGCCCTCGCTGCATTAGAGACCACTGCTCCAAGCCCCTCACACTTAAAATGATGTTTCACGTTTCTAACCAAATAAACAGTGCATGTCGCATGTCGTGCAAACGGGTACACCTTTTTCAATCCCGCATAAATCGCTTTATATCTATTAGAGACGAAGACAAGTTCGTCATCATCCAGGACAAATTGTTGTAACTGCTAAAAAAACCACGTCGACCCGGCAATGTTTTCTCCGTCTATAACCCAAAATCCAGGGGGAATATCTAATAATTTCCATCTTGTCCACTAGCTGTAACCAGACAGCTTTTATACTTCCCTTTCATCTGTGTCATGTCTATAATATTTACCTTTTTTAAGTACTTATAACCAGCTATCGATGCCCCAAAGGCAAAGAATACATAATTAAATACGGGCAATCCTTCCTTCTTAATGGTTGTCTTGACCGTGGACAACGTTCCATGATTTTTGCTTCTTAGTAGGTATAAGTATGTAGAAAAGAATTTATTACCATATTCCTCATTACCTCGAGCTCTATGCATTGCAAGCTCCTTTGCGTACCAAGCTTTCATGTAGGAAATCGTTACATTAAACTCCGTTAAAACGATTTCAGGTAGTTCGCTGGCCTTAGGACCCCTCTTCCCATGCACATACTTGGACTTGAGAAGATCAGCTAGTATTGTTGCGATTGCCTTCTTTCCGTATTGAGATCTTGATCCCACATCACAAGAATGTTTCAGAGTTGCCGCTTATTTCCATGTTTTCCGAATTTGCATGTTTTTTCGCATATATTCTCCATAAACATTTTTTATCGTGGCATATGACTATAACTCGTCCCTTATCGGAAGCGGTAACCTTAAAGTTGAATAGCCTTTTCAGAGAATACAATGACAATGCCTTATACAGCTCATTCTTATTCTTGAATACTCTTCCAACATATATAACATCTCCTACTTTCTTCAGATTTCAGATTCATGTTTGCCGTGTCACTTATCAAACGCATTGCATTATCACGGAATGATTGTCCATCGCATCTAAATATTTCATCATCCTCTGGCCACCCACCTATAGCCATACCTACATCAGATTCCCCACCGCTGTATTGTCCGTCTTCTTGTGTCGCACCCTCAATCAACGATCCAATCCTTAATTTTGTACTGTTTCTCAGTCTTCGTGGACACATTACAACAGTTAAATCTCTTTGGTCTGTAAATTTTTTGTTAGCATTTTGGTCCACGAGCTATAGTTCCTTATTGATCCCAAGGCTGAAACCGATCCCAACGTTTAAGCTTTCATCATTTGCATCCTTAATGCCTGTAACCACTGCATTGTTATTTCTGTCCATCTCCTGAACATCATTGTTAATCCAAAGGCTGAAGTTGTTACTACCAAGTCCACTCCTTTCCTATTGGGTCTGAAACCTATCTATCTCCTTCTTCATTAGCATTTTCGTCAACGAGTTGCGGTTCCCTGTTGATTCTGAGGTTGAAACCAATCCCAAAGTTTAAGCTTTCATCATTTCCATCCTCAATGCCCGTAATCACAACAGTATTATTTATGTCCATCTCTTGAACGTCGTTAATCAGAAGTTTGAAGTTGTTACTAACAAGTGCACTCCTTTCCTCGATCGGGTTTGAATCCTGTCTATCTCCTACAACATTGCTTATCCCTTTTTCCTCCAAATCATTTCCACCTTTATCCCTCAACATGTCTCCTTCATAAACATCACTTTTCTCAATTTTGTCTGCAACATACTGTATAAGGATCCCAGTCGTTAGGATAATCTTTGTCTATTAATTCTGTCATTTTTTCAAAATCGTACTCTGGAGACTCGTTCTGGCTATAATTGTCAACATCTTCCCCAATTTCATCAGTCTTCGTCTTCAAGTGGGCAGCTTCCGCATTGTCAACAACCTGTAAGAAATCATCATCCTTGAAAGTCAGTTGTTGTTCCCCGCAAGCCCTAAATTGGTCTACCTCATGTGGGACCCTTTTTTGTAGACTAAATTCAAGGTTTGAACGGAGGACAACTTCTTCATGTTCCACAGCCCTTAAGACATCTTGTGTTCCTACTGATTTACATGGTTTTCCTCTGCCTTCCTTCGTCCCATTATCATCACTCACTAGCCTTATTTCACTTTCATAATTTTTTCTTCTTCCTCCAGACAACTTGTAATAAGACTGTGTGATCATTGACAACAATCACAACGTGGAGCTTGAACCAGATGATGAACTTGTAGCCAAGGAGCATGAACCAGAACAGCTTGTAGTCGAGGAGACCGATCATTCCAACTGGTCCCATGACAAGAGCAAGGACTAAAAAGCTCAATGAAACCATTGTCGGCATACTTAACAAAATCCAGGAGCAACCAATTTATTTGAGCCAAATGGGAAATAAAGCTACCTTAATCACGATTCAAGTTCAATAAGGTTAGTGGGCTTATGGTCTAGCTTTGCACTCTTTTTCCTTGTCTTCGTTTTTGTTCCACTGGGTTTTTCGAAGATAACGAGGCAAAGTTAGATAAACCACTTATCCAGCCCACTAAGCTCAGGCCCAAGACACTTCAAATTTCGTCCATCCTCATGAAGCCTAGGCCCAGCAACATGTTTTTAGGGTTTTCTCTTTGTTGTTTGTTTAAAAACTCTAGCAGCCTCCCTTTGTAAACTTAACCAATTTTCTTAATCAGATTTCGAATTCTCTTTGAATTAGAGAGTGATTCTCTTTTTCTTTGCTTGCTAGTGTGTAATATCCATCAAGTGTATCGATTCTCTTTGGTGTGTCATATCCAAAAGGATCGGTTGGTATATTAAAGGATTTCCACCTCCTTTGTGTGATCTTTCACTCCCACATCCCTTGAAGCATCCATTGCTTGCAAGGCTTATCCAGTTCTGCCCAAACTTTAGAGTGATGAATCCTAAGGGAGATCTATCAAAGACGATTTTCATCAACCACTCCTTCATTATCCGCTTCTTTTTCTTTCACTTTTAAAAAATATATTCAGCCCTTTCTTTTCCACTCTTTCTTTCTTAAACCCTCATAAACCACAGTCATTGCCTATCATAACTGGGGGCATCTTGACTTGTGTGAAGACTTCTTCCCCCGCTCTTGCACTAATAGGTGAGATGGACACAATGATTTTCCATTGACAACCCAAACGCATGTGCCACCTTCCCTTCATATTCCTTGAACTTTTCATCTGCACCTAACTCCACACACTTCGCATATGTATCACTACCAACTCGGAAATGCCACTTTCCAAATTCAAGACATTTCCAATCCCCCGCAATTACCATGACCGACTGTTTACCTTTTTCTACCTTCCTTTATTCTCATGAACATTCGTCAACAGTTTAGGAATCTTTTTCCACTGCTACAACCACATATTAACCACTGCATTTATTCCGACCTTAAAACATCAGTAATTAACCAATCACAAAACCAAAAATTTACTATACCTTCTCTATCAATGCTGCTTTAAGATTCCTCTTCACTTTCGTCCACAATTTTTTTTTCAACTATTTTAACTTTTTTTATCCCCTCATTTTTATGTCCTTCAGCAAAAAGATTACTCTTTAACCTTCAGCTTAAGGATTACTCTTTAACCTTCAGCTTAGAACCTTTCTTTCATTTTCCGTATAATCGTACACTCATTAATTACCTGTCTTGTCACATCCGCTCATCTTCCCTCCATCTTTTTAAGAAAACTTCAAATCTTCCGCTCTATTAATTTAAGGATCATACACTTTGTCCATCATATTCTCTTATTTGTTCGATAGTGTCCATTTGATTAAAATATTTATGGATAACTACTTCTGGATGAACTAATAATATCAGATTATTCACTCGTTTATCAATTCTGATTGTGCGAAGATGTCTTCTATATCGGGCGATGAACTCTACATTATTTCCTTAACTTCTTGTCTACAATCAATGGCTTATATCCATATTCCTTTTTTTCATTTTTTCTTCATTATCATGATTCAGGTTCCTCCAGACTTAATTGTTGAATTTTTTACTTATCTGGTCATTTCGTAAATCCTCCACATATTTTCCGTTACATAGATATGTTTACCTCATAGCTTCAAATCCTACCATGGTGGAAAATAACCTAAATTAAAACAAAACCTTCAATGCCTTTTCTCACGTGCCCGTAGTTCTCGATTTCTTCTTCAAAAAGTCTGTCACACAGGGGCATTTTTGTCCCAAATCGTCACCCTCTACCATCAGAAAATGGCATTCTCTCTAACCGTACCAATAAGTGGTATATCAGTCAAGTTTCTTTGCTTCTCATGGTAGAATCAAAAATAGTATATCTCATAAATAAATAAATTTACTGTACTTTTATTCAATTTATGTTGATAGTTTTATAGTATGGTACCTAAATTTTGTTTATGTGCTATTATTTGGATAATTTGTGTTTAATGTTTTGATACTGTAAAATTATTTACAAGATAATCTATATAGTTTCAATATGTTTTATTATTTTATAACATAAACTTTTTATATTTTATGTTTTTTGTATATTTAATTGTTCAATTATGTGATCTGCACCGTTTGATATGGTTTCACCATTCAAACATATATTATAGACCGTTTAATCAGCTTGATCTGCACTTGTCCTGTATGATCTGCATTTATCCCACATATTATGCATGATCTGCTCCGCTTGATCTGCTTTTACCATTCGAAACCTGAGTTTTGAGATTAGGCATGTCCTGTGACACGACACTATAAACAGTAAGGGGACCATGGAACCAAGGGAGAAAGAGACTGTGCAGATCTATTAAAGAGATCTTGCTCCTATCTCCCACCTTATTGGCTTCAACAAAAGTAGTGGGAACCTGAGTGAGGCAAAGAGCTTGGTTGTGAGGGAAACCGTAAGCAGTACCTGGCACTGGTCTCCAATAGAAGATCTTAACGCTAAAGGAAAGATCAGTAAAACTTATGACTTCATTAGGCAAGAAATTGCAAGAGATGACAATCCATCCTGAAACCAGTGTCAACTCTACCTTAAGGCGCAAGAAAGGTATTCTGGTTGGGGTCGCCAGGGCTATGTCAACTAAATTGTATCGCATAGTCGCCAGACGCCAGCTACCTCATAGCTGTAGAGATGGACACCGCAAAGCTGGCGGTTGAAGATGATTGGAACGCCATAGTGATCAAGGACAACATGGACTCAAAATGGAAGAAAGTACTGTCCAAAGATATTATTGAAAAAACGAACATTACAAGACAAAAAGAAAAAAACAACACTTGCAGAATCTGAGAAACCTACAAAACAAAGAACAACGTTTATCGAGTTTCTTCGGATTTTGGTATCTTAAATGTTGATTGAGTTTCGTATTTGGAAGGAACTTCGAGAGACCATTAAGTTATGGCAGAGGATGTGATCAAGGACTAGGTAAGCTTATGGCCTGCAAAACAAGTGTAAATTCAGAGGAAAAAAAAAGTAAGAATTGTCTAGCAAGTAAGAGTAAAAAGATGTAGTAGAGACGTCATACCTCAGCTTTGCCAATGCTAATTACTTGCTCCTCAATATCATGAAAAAACAGCAACTTACTCAATATGAAAAAAAAAAAATTTCAAGTTAGGAGAAGAAGGAGAAGAAGAAGAACAACAACAAAGTAAAGTGAAGAAGAAAAAGAAAGGAGAAGTTGGCTGACGTGAAGAAGATTCAACGATTTAAGAGCAAAATCAACAAGAAATATAAGTTGGGCTTTGTGTTATTTTGGTAACAAGAAGATTAATGGGCTGCGGAATAATGAGGCCCAAATTAAGGTTGAGTGTGTGTTGTTAGTCTAAGATAGAGTTGCTAAGTAGTTGTTAGAGTTGTCAAGTGTGTTGGAGTCCCAACATAGTAGAGTGGCTCGTGTAAGAAAGCCTTGAACTAGGGGTAAGGTCTAAGTGCAAGTGTGTGTATGTGTATGTAGTAAGTAGTGTAAACTACTACATATGTGTATGTGTATGTGTATGTGTGATGTTGTAAGAAAAAATCATCAATGTTATCAATGTAGACAACTAAAGTTTTTCTCTCTAAGGGCATCTCCACCCCAAACACCAAATTTGGTGTCTTACTTTTTTTCCATCTCCAATCACAACACCAAATCTTACACCAAAAACAATATTCTCTATTATTATATTATTAAATTAAAGATTTTATTTTATTTTTAATAGTTTTAATAAATACTAATTAATTTTTAACTGTTTAATTATAAGTTTGTAACTGGTTAATTTTTAACTGGTTAATAGTTTTTAATTTTATGTTTTAAGTGTTTAGTTATTGAATTTTATGTTTTAAGTGTTTTAATTATGTAATTATCTTTAATATGTTATGTATTTTTATAATTTTGCTTATTAATATATATTTTTCAAATCAATATTTTGTATTAATTACAATTAAATTTTATATTATCAAAAATAAAGTGATAATCATATTGAAAACAACAATTTAATCATATTACTAATAATTAATTGATAAAAAAACAATTTAAATATATTTTAAACATAAAAACAACAATAAAATAATAATATTTTTTTTGGTGTTTTGTGAATAGTGTCACACCAAATTTGGTGTGACACTATTCACAAAACACCAAAAAAAAAAATTTGGTGTAAATTATGGAGTTGGGTTGGAGAGATTTCACACCAAATTTTGGTGTTTTAGTGTTACATTGGAGTTGTTCTAAGTGTTCTAAAAGTTTTGTGAGTGAGAAACAAAACAGAGAACTACGAGAGAGTGAGATGGAACTAACCTCAAAAGAAAAAGAAGAGAGGTTAGAATTCCAACAACAACTCATATTGGCATTGCCAATAGAAAAGTCCCCCACAAATTCAAGGGGAATGGAAAAAAACGAGAAACGTGTCTATTTGATAAGCCAGCGTCAGCGTCTACATAAACACTCAAGCAAATTCAGCGTCTACATAAAAACAATCTTGTAGTTGTGTGAAGACTTAAGGTTTAAGAAGCAACTGGAAGAGATTTCTAATGGCGTGTATAAACAAATCGACATTTTTGCTTCAGTAGTCTACCAAGTAGATCTTTTGTTTCCAAGTATTAAAATTTCAAGGGATGAAATGCACTCAAGGACCTGAAATTTCTCTGTTGCATTTTACTTTTCGTGCACGTATTAGATCTGGTAAAACTGAGAGGTAAGGTTCCTTCTTTGCGTAGCAAATGTGTTAATCTTGTGGGTTAAGAACTCTGTTCTCATAGAGGTTAGAGCCTTATTTTCAGTCAGTCTTTTGACTTCTTCCTCAGACTGAACCCGCTGGCTAACTTAGAGTCTTCTGTCTACATTACGTTCACCAAGTGATTGTTGTTGGTGCTGATAGTACCAAACTTTAAAAAAATATTTAAGTCAGTGTTATGAATCCCTTCAGGGTGGACCAACTGAATTGAATTATGAACCAAATAGTAAAACAAAACGTGGCAAGTGGGACGTAGCTACAAGACTTTTTGGACAAAGGATTCACACCTTCACTGGGTCGGTAGGGGTTGACTTGAAGTCACCTGTTCTAATGAATCTTTATAACTTGAAGTTTCTATGAAATCTCATCTCCTAATTTTCTTTAATACAGAACCGTTGAACGAGAAGCGATTTCTAGGAGGTAAATATTGTTGATGTTATTACTTATCGTATCACTATATTCTTTGTGGATGAAGGTACTTCCATCTTTTGTATTATGCATTTCATCTTTTTTTTTTTTTTAATCTCCATATTGTTCATGTCTCTGTACAAAGATCTTTGATTTAAATACCACAGAATTGTATATTTTTCTGTAGATTGGCGAAATATATTATCTGAATTATAAGCTCGTGGTCCTCCTCCTCTAGTGATTATTGACTACTACTTACAAGGTTAAGCAGGAGATTCATGGCTGAGACACTTTTGACGTTTGGAGTTGAGAAAATTTGGGACCTCCTTGTCCGAGAATCTGATCGATTTAAGGGAGTTGATGAGCAATTAAACGAACTCAAAAGTGATCTAAACTTGCTTAGGTCATTTTTAACAGATGCAGATGCTAAGAAACATGCAAGCGCGTTGGTGAAAAACTGTGTGGAGGAGATCAAAGAAATTGTTTTTGACACAGAGGATATAATCGAAACATTTCTTCTTAAGGAAGAGCTTAGAAAAACAAATGGCATCAAGAAGCGTATGAGAAGACTTTCTTGCATTATATTGGATCGTAGAGTAATTGCTTTAGAAATGGGAGGCATAACCAAGAGGATCTCCAAGGTGATCCGCGATATGCAGAGTTTTGGAGTGCAACAAATGATTGTCGAAGGCTGCGAGTATTCACATCCTCTACAAGAAAGACAAAGGGAGATTCGAAAAACGTTTCCTAGCGATAGTGAAAACGATCTTGTGGGGTTAGAGGAGAATGTTAAGAAATTGGTTGCCTATTTGGTGGAGCAAGATAGCATTCAAGTGGTTTCTATAACTGGGATGGGAGGTATCGGTAAAACTACCCTGGCTCGACAAGTTTTCAATCATGAGATGGTAACGAACCATTTTGATGGAGTTGCGTGGGTGTGTATTTCACAACAGTTTACACGGACATACGTGTGGCATAGTATCTTGCAACAACTTAGTTCAAAACATGATGAGCATAGAGAGTCAAATATGACTGAAGACGACCTCCAAAAAAAGCTTTTTCTACTATTAGAAACCAATAATTATTTGATTGTCTTGGATGATATGTGGAAAGATGAAGATTGGGACCGAATAAAACCTGTGTTTCCATCAAAAAAAGGTGACATCTTATTCTTAAACTTCGACTATATACTTGATTAAGAAAAATATATAGCATATGACAAGGCATACACATGTAATATATTTCCTTTTGTTTTAAATATATCGTAGGATGGAAGGTACTAATTACTTCTCGCAACGAGAGAGTAGCCTTACATGCTGATCCAAAATGTGTCACCTTTAAACCAGAATGTCTAACCATTGAAGAAAGTTGGACACTTTTCCGAAGGATTGCATTTCCTAGAAAAGACACATTAGGTAAGCTTTCAAGGAAGATAGTTTTTTTTTTAACGCTTCTCCAAATAGAAGAGCTCCTTTTACGTTTAGTTGAATCATATAAAAATGACATGGTTATGTTGTGTAGAATATAATGTTGATGAAGAGATGGAAGAGATGGGTAAGAAGATGATCAAACATTGTGGAGGACTACCACTGGCCATTAAAGTGTTAGGAGGGTTGTTAGTTGCTCAACACACATTAAGTGAGTGGAAAAGGGTATATGAGAATATTGGATCTCACATCGTGGGAGGATTTGAAGACATCAATGACACAAATATAAGTTCAGTTTATCATCTATTATCTCTGAGCTTTGAAGGGCTACCTGTTTATTTGAAGCAATGCTTCCTCTACTTTGCCCATTTCCCTGAAGATTATCCAATAGATGTAGGGGTTTTGGCTTATTACTGGGCAGCAGAAGGAATACCAAGGCCAAGGTATTACGATGGCGCGACAATTCGAGAGGTTGCAAATGGATACATAGAAGAATTGGTGAAGAGAAACATGGTTATTTCGAGACGAGATGTTGGTACTTGGAAATTTAAAACATGTCACTTACATGACATGATGAGAGAAGTTTGTTTGCGTAAAGCTGAAGAAGAGAATTTTGTACATATTGTTGATATTGCAAACTCTCAATCTCCTTGTACATCTCGCCGAATCGCAGTACACCTTGATAAAACTTATCATCCGAAGTGGGAGACGCAGAACACAAAACTTAGATCTATCTGGTTTAAACACGATTATTGGAGGATAGTTTGGATGGAATCACGGTTATGCTTTACAAGGCTACAATTGATTAGAGTTTTAGATCTCCCTTATGTGAAGTTTAAAGGAGGGAAGTTACCCTTTAGCATTGGGAAGCTCATCCACTTGAGATATTTGAATTTATATAAGGCAGGGGTAACTCATCTACCTTCTTTTATGCGGAATCTGAAGTTGCTCATCTATTTAAACCTAGATGTGTATCCAAGCTCTCCAGTGTACGTGCCCAATTTCTTGAAAGAGATGCAAGAATTGGCATACATCTCTCTTCCGCGGGAGATGCATGATAAGACAAAGTTGGAGTTGGGTAATCTAGTCAACCCGGAGACGTTGAAGAACTTCTCAACAAAGCATAGCAGTGTGAAGGATCTTCAACAAATGACAAAGCTAAGGACTCTCTCAATCTACATCAGAGGCACTACTGAAACTCTGTCTTCATCTCTAAGTGAATTGAGACACTTGGAATATCTTTCTATATTTGATGAAGATGTGTATGAGAAAGAAGAATTTGTTTTGGATTGCGTTAATCTCAAAAAGCTGAAGTTGAGTATATATATGCCAAGGTTACCTGATGAACAACACTTCCCTTCTCACCTTACAACCATAATCCTGAAGCAATGTTGTTTGGTGGAGGATCCAATGCCGATTCTTGAGAAATTGGTTCAGTTGAAAGAGGTTCAATTAAGGCATCAATCTTTCAGTGGGAGGAGAATGGTTTGCTCGAGCGGTGGGTTTCCTCAGTTGCAGAAGCTTAAATTAAAAGCCCTAGGGGAGTTGGAAGAGTGGATAGTAGAAGAAGGCTCCATGCCCCTTCTTCATACTCTCTTTATTCGTAAGTGTCAAAAGTTGAAGCAGCTACGCTTGCGATTCAATTTTCCTAAATTGCAGAAGCTATTCTTATTTGGACTAGAGAAGTTGGAAGAGTGGATAGTAGAAGAAGGCTCCATGCCTCTTCTTCATACTCTAGAGATTTGTTGTTGTGATGACTTAAAGGAGCTTCCTGATGGGCTGAGATTTATCTCTTCTTTGAAAAATCTGACTGTGGACGGGAAATGGAAGGAGAGATTTTCGGAAGGAGGAGAAGATTATTACAAAGTCAAACACATTCCTTCTATTGAATTTTACTAAGAATGAGGTTCTGCTATATATATGTACCAGGTAAAATATTATTTCCCCATATCTAAAATTATCAAGCACACAAAAGTAAGAGGACTATATGTTCTCTCTCTGTTTTCAAATTGGAAGTAAAATTCTGATGAATTTGATCGACTCTTTTTTTTTTTTTTTAAATCTAATGTTTTCTAGACGAATCTCTTCCGGATAAGAAAATTTCTTATGACATTGATCTCATCTACGTATCGACATAAAAAATTTAAACTCTCTGCATTGTTTTCTTTTGTTGTGTAATATACTTCGTGGTTGATATCAAAGTTGGTTTTTTGTTTGCTGGTGTGTGACTCATGAATGACTCATGAATTTAGTGGATCATTTCCTTATTAAATATTGTATCAGAGCTCTAGATAGCTCATTGTTTTTTTCTGGAAACTTAAATCGTATTTAGGTGATCACAAACAACTTGTATTCTTAGATTTACTTTGTATTTAGCTACATTTCAACTCATCATCTTCGAGAAAAGTTGAGAATCAGCAAAGCACAGCAAGGATAAATAAACTGAGGTTAGATGGTGATGTTAATTCATTGTATGGGAATTCATGGTTTCTTCTCAAGATAATAGAATTGAATGAAGTCTGCATCTACACTCCAAGATGTAAAGAAGTATCTGTGAGGATGAAAAGATAAAGAACGTTCTTAGCGAACCAAATTTGTTAAATCATTTATGGATGAGAGAATGTGGGACTTGTTAGTTCAGATAGACATCACTATGGAATGTTGTCAAGAACAAGATTGTGAAAGCAGAACACAGTATCTCAGTAGTGGAAAAGTGGAGCAAACAAAAGTAATATTACAAGACAGCATTCAAGTACGAACCATTGTCAGATCCTAGTAGCGGAAGAGTGCAGTGTTTGAAGGAAAATTGGTCAAAAACATGAATCTTAAGTTGCAGGATGCAAAGGATCAAAGAAGAAAACCTGTTAGAGTTATACTGTGAAATCTCTACAAACGAATGAAACAAGTAGGTTTCAAGTTCAGTGTGGAGCTTAACCAGAAGAAGAGAGCTTCATAACTCATAATTCAATTCATGGCCAAGTTCTTGAAAGATGTTATCGAAGGATAGATGCAGCATCAGAATACAGTAAAGAAGAGAATACTGAAATGGTGGAACTACTGCAGGGTTTTCAATTTGTAAAAAGTCATGTCAAAGGAAAGACTAAGCCAAATAATATAAACGGAGAAACAATCTAAGTTGGATCACTCAAAGTTTATGACTGAAGCAAATGCTGTAACAGAACAACCCAGTTTTGAGGAGGAGAACAAAGATCAAACTGGAAAACTATGAAATTTGCAGAAAAATATCCAAAGATCCAAGGTTTATTTATCCCAATTTCAGCTCTTCAAGGTACTTAGTCTCACTTGGTATATTCATATTATTCATTCGTTTCAAAACTGTGCTTATTGTATAACCTGTCAAATGGCTGTTAAAGAAATTTACTATTAGTGTCGCACCATTCTCTAAATTAGGCCACTTTCCAATCTGCTGTGAATTCTCTCTGAATGTATGATACAACAAAGCAATATAAGTTGTTAAGTTTGTACAAAAACATATAAGCTCTTCTTACTTGAAATAATACGCGACAAAGAAGTGATATGTTTGTTACATAAATATGTCTCTGATATCACCGAACGAGCAAGGTCAGGTGTGGTGTCACACTACTAGTGTATTGCATCAAGAACAAGTTTATAATCGGGAAAAGTGTCAAAAAAAACACCGACTTGATCAATACGGCTAATTTGGGCATGTATTCGCGTATTTCCCAGATTAAACATGTATTTAGTGTTGACTTTCAAACAAAGCATATCTTTTACGTTGACCAGGCCAAATGAAGCATGTCGTTAACCCGATTAACAAAATCGTTAAACGACGTTAATCGATGTTAATAACCACCGTTAAGACTAAAACGACGCCGGTTTAAACTAAACCCAATCAACCAAAATCCCCAAATCGAATTAAACCCAAATCGAATTAAACCCTTAAACCCTAAAATTGAAAAAAAATTCCCAATTTTTCTTTCTCTCTAATCGATTACCTCTGCATCTCAATTTCCACGATCAGAAGTCTGAATCCCGACATGCATAGCTTCATTAGTCGACTTTTATCACCTCGCCGTGAAGAACCAGAGAATAGAGCATCTGGCGGAGGTGAATCGGAAACTCGAGCTCCGTTACCAATTGGAGCTTCGTCAAGTGGAGCTTCGCCGCGTCGAGATGAATCAGTGTATAAAGCTCCGTCACCAACTGGAGTTTCATCAGTTGCTGGAGTCCAAGCTCGACCACCGCGTAGAGGACAAACTCGTACCAGAGATGATGATGAAGAAGAACATGAAGTCGAGAATGACAGTGGAGATGACTGCGCAATAGCTAGCGATGAAGACACTGAGGTAGATGAGGACGAAGAGGATGATTTAGGTGTTGAAGAAGATGGTAGCTTAAGGTTTGAATCAGACTTTCCAGAGGATCCGAGAGATATTGGAGCTGACAGTGATGGTGATAGTGGAGATAATATCTGGGAGGAGGATGAGATTCCAGAACCTTTGTCATCTGAAGAAGAAGGTGAAGTCGAAGAGAAAGACAGAGACAGAGAAGAGGCAGCTCGGAGGGATAATGAGGATCCGGAGGTGTTGATAGATTTGGGGAAAACTTACAACTATGCAGAGGATTTCAAGCTTGCTTTATTGAGGTAATCTCAAAAGACTAGGTATGACATAAAAATATATAGATCTCAGGCAGTAAGGATAGGTGCTAGGTGTTGCTATGTTGAGAATGGTATTAGGTGTCCTTGGAGAGTATATTGTGCCTATGATAAGAGGAAACAGAAGATGCAGGTTAAGGTGTTCGTGAACGAGCATGTATGTATCAGAACTGGAACTTCAAAGATGTTGAAGCGATCAACGATTGCTCAGTTGTTTGAGGAGAGATTGAGGGTCAATCCAAAACTAACAAAACACGATATGGTTGATGAAATTAAGAGAGAATTCAACTTAGAAGTGTCTGCAGATCAGTGTGCGAAGGCCAAGACTAAAGTTATGAGAGCAAAGAAAGCTAGTCATGAATCCCAGTTTGCACGGATATGGGATTACCAAGCCGAAGTGCTTAAGCAGAATGTTGACTCTACATTTGAGATTTAAACCATACCAGGACCAACGATAGGAAGCAAACAGAGGTTCTATCGACTCTACATTTGTTTTAAATCACATAAGGAATCTTGGATAAGAAACTGCAGGCCCATTATAGGATTAGATGGAGCATTTCTGAAGTGGGATATAAGGGGTCAGCTATTAGCTGCTGTTGGAAGGGATGGAGACAATATAATAGTTCCAATTGCTTGGGCAATTGTTGAGATCGAGAATGACACTAACTGGGACTGGTTTGTTAGAAATTTGAATGCAAGTTTGGGCCTTGAAGATGGTAGGGATGTAGCTATCATTTCAGATAAACAAAAGGTTAGTAATTCTGACTTTGTATGTTTATTGTTCACTTTTAACAAGTATGTAGACTTATGTATTCTTCTTGTTGTAGGGTTTAGTCAAGGCTGTCCATACCATACTTCCTCAGGCTGAGCATAGACAATGTGCCAGACATGTGATGGAGAATTGGAAAAGAGAAAATCATGATCAAGAACTCCAGCGCCTGTTTTGGAAGATAGCACGCAGCTACACCACAGGAGAGTATACTGATCAGATGGAAGCACTAAAGAGGTATAATCCACAAGCCTATCTATCTCTCTAAAACACTAACCCTCAAAACTGGTCCAGAGCATTTTTCAGGATTGGAACTTGCTGCAACGACATCCTCAACAACCTCAGTGAATCTTTCAATAGAACCATTAGGCAAGCCAGGAGGAAGCCATTGTTGGATTTGTTAGAGGACATAAGAAGACAGTGCATGGTGAGAAATGCTAAGAGGTTTATTCTTGCTGACAAGTTGAAGTCAAGGTTCACTAAGAGGGCTCATTCAGAGATTGAAAAAATGATTGCTGGATCACAGCATTGCACCCGGTACATGGCCAGGAACAATATGCATGAGGTGGAGCTGAATGGAGTAAGCTATATGGTTGACATGAATCAGAGGATTTGTGGTTGTAGGAAGTGGCAGATGGTTGGAATCCCATGTGCTCATGCAGCATGTGTAATAATAGGGCTGAGAGAGAAGGTGGAAGATTATGTGAGTGAGTTTTACACAAAAAACACCTGGAGAGAGACATACAGAGATGGTATAAATCCAGTCCAAGGGATGCCTTTATGGCCTAGAATGAATAGGCTTCTTGTCTTGCCACCACCTTGGAGAAAAGGAAATCCTGGAAGACCAAGTAACTATGCTAGGAAGAAAGGAAGAAATGAATCTTCTTCCTCTTTCTCTGCTACCAGGATGTCTAAAGAGAAGAAAATCATAACTTGCTCTAATTGTGGGACAGTGGGACACAACAAGAAAGGGTGTAAACATCCTATTTTGTTGAAACCTCTTCCAAAGAAACCAAGAGGTCGACCTAAGACGCAACAGGTTTGTATTCAACTGTTTTGTGACTGGTTTTTATTATTATGTGATGACTAGTTTCTTATGACTAGTTTGGTTTTTATCAGGGTGGATCACAATCACAAGGGACACAAGGCCTCGGATCACAGGGAACATAAGCTATGGGATCACAGGGAGCAGAAGCTATGGGATCACAGGGAGCAGAAGCCATGGGATCACAGGGAGCACAAGCCATGGGATCACATGGAGCACAAGAGATCGGATCTCAGGGAGCACAAGGTATCGGGTCACAAGGGGAACAAGTATCACAAGGAAATGCACTTGCATCATGGTTTGAATGTTCTTCTTAGTTTGTCTTATGTCTGAATTGTTTATGTTTGTGTTATTTAAGACTGGTTGTCATCTCTTATGTCTGAACTTGTTGTCATTTCTCTTAGTATGAACTTGTTGTCAGTTTGTATTTGTTGGATTTGTTATCAAGTTTGGATTTGTTGGATTGGTTGGATTTGATGTCAAGTTTAGATTTATTGGATTTGTTGTCAAATTTTTCTTGGTTTGTATTGTTGTCAAGTTAATTAGACCATGTTTAACTTATAAAAGGTTTCATTACAAAAGAGAAGTTGCAGACACAAACACATACCAAAACACAAGAACTAGTAACCAAGATGCAGAAGGAATCGATTGGCGAAATAAGGGTTCGATGTGATGCAGAAGGGTTCGATTGGCAAAATAAGGGTTCGATTAGAGAATTATGATCGGGATTCAGACTTCTGATCGTGGAAATTGAGATGCAGAGGTAATCGATTAGAGAGAAAGAAAAATTGGGAATTTTTTTTCAATTTTAGGGTTTAAGGGTTTAATTCGATTTGGGGATTTTGGTTGATTGGGTTTAGTTTAAACCGGCGTCGTTTTAGTATTAACGGTGGTTATTAACATCGATTAAAATCGTTTAACGATTATGTTAATCGGGTTAACGACATGCTTCATTTGGCCTGGTCAACGTAAAAGATATGCTTTGTTTGAAAGTCAACACTAAATACATGTTTAATCTGGGAAATACGCGAATACTTGCCCAAATTGGCCGTATTGATCAAGTCGGTGTTTTTTTTGACACTTTTCCTGTTTATAATCTATTTTTTGATTTTACATTTTTTATTGAAACAACGTAACTCACACATGATGTTGAGAAGATAAAATTCATAATCAAGAAATTAAGCAACAACATCCATCAAATTAAGGAATTGAGTTGAAGATCATCAAAAAGATGTGTACACATCTACATACAAATATGTTAATAAAATTAATTTAAAGACAACTGCTACGGAAAATTACAAAGGAATGATTATGTGTGAGTAAGAAACAGTAGCCTTATCATGCCAATAATTAAAGTAGTCGACGAGGACCACTGGTTTTCCATTTTATCGTTTAGCTTGCCATTATTCAAAGTAAAGCTGCTATTAAGATAGAAAATGGGTGGATTTAAATTAATTGTCGTTTTGAAAAAAATCCAACACATGGAGAGTTGAAAAGTCTGAAGCAGAGACTTACTTAGGTGTGATTCTTCCCCAAAGAATCAAAATTCTTTAAAAAAATCAAAAGCATCTCTCTTCTTCCTAAACGTCGACGAGAGGAGAGTTCTTACCGCCATCAAGATTCAGAAGGTTTGTCATTTTTTTTAATTGTTTATTTGTTTTCTTTTTTCCTTATCTGTTTACTCTCTCTATTTTTCTTGTAAACTATTTTGAGTATTTACTATAAAACTTTCTCGCTACTTTTTGTCTCTTTTGCATCTGGCTATGTCGAGAGAGCGAGTTTCTATCTAAGCTTGAGTATGTTTAAAAACTGTTATCAATATCACATAATCCGATCAATTTTATCGGTATAATTTATAATGTATGAAATTCGTGCCAAACCGTGGGGCTTTATTTGATGTTTAAATTGGTTTGTTGATTTTGTTTGAGAATTTGCAACTGTGTAACCCTAGATTCCCTATTTTTTAGGGAGTAATTTTGATTGGATAATTAAAAGATTTTTGAAAAACTTTTTTTTTCTTTGATTTTTGAAAAACTTGAAACCAAAAATAATGTTAGAAAGTACTACCATTTAAGGCTTTAATATTTTTATTCTTTTTAGCTTAATTATCAACCAAGAAACATTAAAATGAGTGTTTTGGAATGAGTGTTTTTTTTAATAAATAGATTGGATTGAGTCCACCTTCTTGTTTACTTAAATATTTGTACTATCCATACACTATATAAGTAATATAATGAAGTGTTAAAAAAAATAGATTGGAATGAGTGTTTATTGCTATATTGTAGTGTGTTTTATTCGTAAATGCATAATTATTTTAATTATATAATAATGTGCTCACTTGAATGGATTTTTCTTTTACATCAAATAGATTTTTTATTATTAAATAAAAAAAGAAGTTTATAAATATATTATATTTCTGTTTTATTAGATATGTTTAAACATGTTCTATATCACGATATCATCATAATTCAAGTATCAAGAATGTTTGAAATATTTTCTCTATGTTATTTTACTTTGTCGAGAATGGCTGATAGTTGTACAATAAGCTAGTCCTATTAGAATGGACCTAACTCACATCTAAAAGATACCTCAAGAGTGGAAGATTGTCACATATTTATATATTAGTCCATAAATCTCCCAACTTTAAATGTGGAACTTTTTTACACTCTAATACGCCACCTCTCACGCTCAAGATTAGACATCTGAAGCGTGAAGTTTGTGGGACTGGATATCATATTAGAATAGGTCTAACTCACACCCAAAAAGTAGCTCAAGAGTAGAGGATTGCCACACACTTATATATTAGTCCATAAATCTCCCAACTTCCAATGTGAGACTTTTACACTCTAATAAATCCTAATTATATATTAATAAAAGACAAATTTATGTTCTCGAATCAACACATTGTTTTGATTCAGAACCTCTCAAAACAATACTCTTAAATTTTCTAGTTTTTTTTTTCAAAAACTCTAAAACTTAAATGATAAGAATTATTTTGCTTATTTGTGTTTAACTTCTATGAAGGCTTAGCATACTATTTGTACTAAAAAGGTCGTGGCTATACAACATACCAATTTCATATTCAACAACTAATAGAAATTGACAGTTTCTTTTTCTTTATGCATTAGGAAGTCGTCCTCTATGTTCTTTTTTCTCTTAAAAAGGAAACTTTTCTATTTCTTCAAGTTTCTATAGACATTTTCTCTTACGCGTCCTGACTTCACAACAATGCCTATAAAATGTCTTTTATGATTCTGATACGATTTGGTTGTAAAAACTTAGAAGAACACTTGATAATGAAAATATGATTCGATATTGATAAAGAGCAAATACAGAAATGAGAGAAAGGCTTACGGAGTCTCTCCCCTCCTCCTTACAGTCACCAAATTCTCAATGCCTAATACAATTCTCTCTCATCCCTTAAATACTACTCTCCTTACTCGACACATGCACATGTGAGACGTTAACCAACCTGATCACACTGAAGGTGTGGTTATTCTAACCCTGGTAGAGTTACTTCCTAACAAGCCCCCATACTCATTGGTTAGTTGTAGATTCTTCTCTTTTCACTTCTCAGCCTCATGGGCCTTCTTTCTCCTTGTGTATTGATAGAGAATAGGTGGGTGATGGGCTGAGTATGTATCAGATTCTACCTTCAGCTCCTTATCCACTCACGTCTTTGTTTTGTTGAACTATTTCTTGAACTACTTTCTGACACATAGAATGTAATACACTTGCATCTTCAATCTCCTCCTTTTAAATTTTGAGTCTCTGAAGCTATCTTCAATACTTAGAAATTTCTGCATCAAACGGTTATCAAGAATAGGTAACACATGCACCAAATCATCAAACAATATCCAACAGAAGTTTTGACAAGATCTCTAGAACCATAAACACCAAGATCCATCATTCTGGTTAAAAATCAAAACAAACTCCCCCATAATTCATCAATATAAAAAGACACCGAGATGAAAATCAACTCCCCCAAAAACAAAGCTCCCTCAGAATAAAATTGTTCCCATTTTCTCCTCCAGACATGTAGTACTTAGGTTTCTCCAGCATCTTTTCTTCTCCCCTGAGCTCTAAACTGACTAAATCAGCATCTGCATCAGACCTTATCTCGGCTGTATTAAATGGCTTCAATCCCAAGAAATTGTTGATCACTTCTAGAGATAAAAACATACATATGTCCCCGAACAAATACTTTTACTCCTTTTTCTGAATTCTCAGTCTTCTCACTCAGTAGATTAGCATAAAATTCACACACTATTTTTTTCACATAGCTTGACTAACCAAAGACTGACGATCCTAAGCCACCATTTCTAATCAAAGCCAAATATCCCCAAGTATCTTCTTCATCAAAATCACCTAATCGTTCTTCGATTACTTTACAAGATAGGAAATTATTATACCTTCTTTTAGCATCATCAGAGACGAATCGTTTTGTTCGAACTTTAGATTTGATTACTTCTCCTTTAAAACTAGATTCTCCAGTTCTTTCTTATTACCCGATATATGATTTTCACAGCTGTTCTTGTCTTCCGTCGATTTCACCTGAACCTCTTCCGATTTCTCAATTTCTTCTTCAAATCTCTCCAATTATTCTCTCGATTTCTCAATTTCAACTCTAATTTCGTTAGATCACTTCTCAAATACTTCTCTTTTCTCAGATTTATCTTCTTCTTCCTCGAAATTTTGCTCATTTTGCTCGGATTTCTCTTTCGTTTCTGGAATTGCTTCATTTTCTCGGGTTTCTCCAGTTGCTCATCGTCATCACCATCAGAGCCAAATCGAGCTGTCAGCAAACGATTATTGATCTTCATCGGCCACTTTTGGACTGATGCATGCTAGCGGAGCCTCTCCATAGTGTACGATTTGAAGAATATTCTCTTTCGTATCATTTGGCTTGTCAATGAGATGAGGCCGAACTTGGTTACCATCCATAGTGGTAACTTCTCGAGATTCTCTTCCTCTTCTTACAAGACCCCTTCGGGTAGATCTCACCATTTTTTTAAAGCTTTTCTCCTTCTTCTTCGCTCTCTTTGCGTTCTAAGGGGTTTTTTTCGTTTCAACTTCTTTTGCCTTGTCCCTTTTTTTGAAAAATACCCGGAAACCAAATAATAGGTTTTGCTATATTAGACCAAAACCGGAATCAAATTATGTTTAACATAATCAACTGTAGACCCAATCACCATGAACTTGATTTTCATTAATAGATTTCCAGAATTATTCTCTGGTTAATTCTTTAACAGAACATCCGACATGATGATGAACATCTTCTTTCTTGACTCAAACAATCTACCTGAATTTTTAACAACTTTGAAGTCAGTTCTGGTATCATCTCTACAACTTTTAAGGAATGTTACATTTCGCAAATTCCAACTGAGTTTCTTAAGGTGACAAACCGGTTCAAGTCTACAGGTTTTGGGAATACATCAGCTAATTGCATGCATGTAACAATATGCTCAATCACAACGTGATTTGCTTCCACAAGCTCTCGAATGGAGTGATGTCTTATGGCAATATGTTTGTTCTTGAATGTTGCACTGGATTCTTAGAGATCGATTGCACTTTTCTTATCCACAATGTACTAAAGGAAAACCATCTGACATTTGTTTCATCCAAAGTAGTTGAGTACAAGAACTTTACATTGTAATATATTATGCTTCTGTCGTAGATAGTGATACATAATTTTGCTTCTTGCTTAACCATGAAATAAGATTGTTTTCAAAAAAAGAAACAACCACCGCTTTTGCTTTTTCAGTCATCCATACTTCCAGCCTTGTCTGCATCACAATATCTCACCAAACTTTTATTTTATCCTTTTGAAAACTATATTCTAAGATTCATAGTTCCCTTGACATACTTGACAATTTTGCACACATTCCAACACAAGTCTGGAATGTATATCTTGTAATCACAAGTCTGATCTACTAGCTTTGAGATATAAAAAACTTTAATCATACTTATGTATATCTTGACATCCACATATATCCCTTCATCGGCTCTTGTCAATTTTACCGTTGTACTCATGGGCCTTTTTGATTCATTACATTGATCCAACTTGAATTTTAACAGAAGATTTTATGCATAAGAGCTCTGAGAAATGAAAATACCATCATTTCACTGTGCTATTTGTAATCCCACAAAGTACTTCAGCTTTCCATAAGTCTTATCGATGCTTCCTCTGATGTAGCCTTTTTCAATCAAAAAGCTTGTCAATCTTTCATACCATGCTCCTAGAGCTTGCTTTAATCCATAAAGTGTTTTCTTCAGTCTGTAAACGTATTTTGGGTTTTTAGAATCTTCAAATCCTTTAGGTTGTGCAATATGAATTTCTTCTTGTAAGAAATCATTAAGAAAAACACTCTTCACATCTATCTGATACTCTGAAGTTCAAAATACATGCCATCCCTAAAAACAATATGATGGATTCAAGTCTTGCTACAAGAGTGAATGTTACTACAAAGTCAACACCTACAATCTAAATAGACTGAGCTACCAGTCTACCCTTGTTATGAACAATAGTTCCACTTTCGTCAATTTTGTTTCGAAAATCCTTTCGGTTCCCACAATGTTGAGATCTATAGGATGTGGTACGAGCTCCCATAATCGTTTCTTACAAATTTTTTCAGTTCTTCTTCCATGAAAATGATCCAGAAATGATCTCTAAGAGCTTTAATGTGAGTTCATAGTTCAGCGAGCTCCCATAATCGTTTCTTACAAATATTTCAAATTCTTCTTCCATGAAAATGATCCATAAATCATTTCTAAGAGTTTCAATGTGAGTTCATAGTTCAACAAGAGACATAAAGCATATCGTTTTCCAACATGCAAAATTTAAACCATCTTTTTGTAATCCTTTTTGATTACCCTGACTTTTATTTCAAAATAAAATCCAAGGGAATCATTTACATCTCCGATAATGTTTGGTGCTGAATGATTCCTATAAATTTTCTGAATTACTCTTTCCTCCGAGTCAGATTTTTCAAAGGAGATTTCATTGTCCCTTGATTCACTTGATTTTGCTTGTTTTGTTTCACTTTCTGAGCTATCTTCATTAGTCTTGGGATGTGAATAGTCATCAAACGCCACATTAACAGATTCAACTACAAAAGATCTTCGTCTGTTGTAAACTTCGAAAGTTTTACTACTTCCTGAATATCCAAGAAATATTCCTACATCACTCTTTGAAACAAATTTTCCGAGATGATCCTTATCATTTAAAATGTAACACTTGCATCTAAACGCATGAACGTAAAGAGGTTTCCTTTTCCACAACACATATGGAGTTTTTGTAGGCCCTTTTCTCATGTAAACTCTATTAATTATGTAACATGTTGTGTTTAATGTTTCTACCCAAAACATTATTGAGACTTCATTGCCATGTATCATAGCACAAGCCATTTTCTGAAGAGTCTTATTCTTCTTTTCAACTACTCCATTTTGTTGTGATGTCTTTGGAGTTGCAAATTAACGAGAAATCCCATTATTGTCACAAAATTCTTTCATGGATTCATTCAGGAATACTCCTATGTGATCAGTACGAATCTTTTTGATGCTACCTTTGTCATTTATCAACTGAAGTGCCCAAATGAAACTTTCCATTGTCTGCGACTTCTCATGAATAAGTTTCACCCAAGTGTCTTAAGAAATCATCTACTAGTTCAAAAGCATACTTATTTCCAGCCACACTTTCAACTTGCATTGGATCCATCAAATTCATGTGTACCAGAACCAACACTGCTTTTCTCTGAACATTTGAAACTTTCTTGTGTTGAACCTTGCTTTCCTTTATTACATGGACCACAAACCATCTTGTCTCCTTCCTTGATCTGAGGCACTCCTGGCACTATCTCATTATTAGCAAGAGTAGTTAGATTCCTTATATTTATGTGACCTATACTTTGGTGCCATAAATTAAGATCATCACTTGCACTGAAACAATTGTTAGAATTGTTTTCTCACTTGTAACAATTATTTCCCGAACTTATTCCTTTTAAAATAACATCTCCACCTTCATTTATGGCTTGACAATCAACTTTTGTGAAAGTGACTATCAATATCTCGTCGCATAGTTAATTAACACTTATTGCCCTTCAAACCCTGAACAAGATAAACATTCATTAACTAAAGAAAGTCAGTATCACCTCTTTTACCATTTCCTTGTATAGCCATGTGACCTCCATTGCCAAATGTCACCTTTCCTTCTTTACTTTTCTTGACACTTTGCAATTGTTATGTATTCCTGTCATATGACGTGAACATCCACTATCAAAGTGCCATGGACCAATATCCTCATGTTCTTCTATCACAAAAGCCATATTGTATCAAAGATCCAGACCTGATGTAACTGCTGATGTATTTATTGATGTTGTCTGATACAAATTAGATATTTTCACCCAAATTTGTCTCTGATATCTATTTCAGAAAATTTACCTTGATGCTTGAGTTTATTTATTCTTTCCCAATATTTGTAATATAACGCTCTGATGTTCCCATTCTTCTCACAAAAATAACACACAACTTGCTTGATTGTAGTACTTTTTGATATTTCTGGAATTCGTTGATCCATACCTCCTGGCGCAAATTTGATTTGTCCTGAATTAGCTCTTCCATGTCTAGTATAGCCTAAATTCTATTTGTCTTTTCTATTCTTCCATAGCTCAGGATCTTATCAAGTTGTTTAGTTCCAACAAACATAGGGATTTAAACAAGTGCATTTAGTCAAAACTTCCCTTTGACCAAGTCCTGATTCTCTTACCCAATCCTGATGAGTATTTCACGCACCTCTTTGTAGCTTTCATCAAAGTCGACTTCATACTCTTCTTCAGAATCAGTCTGAAACTTCTTCTCCATCAATAAACTCAGTGATTCCTACCAACGAAAACAAAGTTGATCACTTCTTCTTCATCTTCACTATCTTCTTCTGACTCATCTTCAATATCCAACATTGAATTTTCTTTTCTATTTTTCTTATCAACAACACATTCATTTTGAGTATGCCCAAACCTTTGCATGCTTCCTGAGCACTTAATTTCTCGTCTGTTAACTGTCAAACATTCATGATAAAATTGCTCATAACCTCTGTATTTATGACACTGCAACCTTCTTAAGTGATTTGCCTTCTTCAGTATTCTTTTTGAATGAGCTAAACCATCTATGTCCTTGTCCTTGCTTTACCTTCCTTAATGCTCCATCAAATATTTAAACTAGCAGCTTACAACTTCTTATCATTGTATTTCTTTCTAAGATTTAATACTTCTTGAGACACATAATTGATTTTCAAGCTAAAATCTAAAATTGATTCACGTTCTTCCATTCTTAAATTCTCAAATTTTAAAGCCAACATGTCTTTTCTTGAGTTTTAACTTTGGAAGTACCTGCAAAGTGAGTTTGTAGAATATTTCATGCTTCTTTTGCTGTTACACATCCTTGAATCATCTCAAATTGCTTCCTTCCAACACTAAAATTAATAGACATCGTGATCTTTTGTTGTTGTACATCTTTTGTCGTCCAATCTTTCTATGGTTTGGCTATCTCTGCACCAGCTTCATTTTTGATCTTTGGTTCTACCCACTTCTCTAGGACAACTTTCCAAGCAAATATATTAATGCCTCTTAGTACGGACTTCATCCTCAACTTCTAGAATCCATAGTTTTCGTCATCTAGTATCACTTTCGTGTCGTTCACAAGTTCCTGATAACTCTCCATCTTCTTCGCATGATCTCACCTGTTTGCAATCCTTAGAAGTGGCTGCTCTTATACCAATTACAAATGCAAGAGTTATTGATCACAAAATAACACACGATTTTTTCTTCAAAATATTCAATCAATAGAATATATCTTTACAAGGTTTTTATCCTCTCTCTCTCTCTCTCTCTCTCTCTCTCTCTCTCTCTCTCTCTCTCTCTCTCTCTCTCTCTCTCTCAAATCAACACCTTGATTCAGAACCTCTCAAGGCAAACCCTTAACCCCATTAAATTTATATCTTTCTTTTTTTTTTTGAAATTTTAAAAATTAATTCTAAGAATTTTCTTGCTTATTTATACTAAATAGCTCGTGGCTATACAACAAGCCAATATTCCTATTTTACAACTAACTTGAATCGACAATTTCTTTTTTTCTTCATGAATTAGACAATTGTCCTCTATGTTTCATTTTCTCCTAAAAAGGAAATTTTTCTTGCTTTTCAAGCTTCTAGACATTTTGCTTACGCTTCCTAAATTCACAACGCCGCCTATAGAATGTTTTATGATTTTATCTTCAGCTCCTTATCCACACATGTCTCTGTTCTGTTGAACGACATTCTGACATATAAAATGTAACACATTTGCATCTTCATATTTTAATGTTCATCATTTGTGTTGTAGTTGATAATAACGAATGATCCTCTTTGCATCTTGGATACATCTAATTCTTTGCATCATCTAACATGTAAAAAACTGCCTCACTTCTAAATTAGATTTTTAATCAACATTGTTACTTTCTTCAACTCTCGGAAATTATCTCTAACCATTCGTTCTACATTATCTTCTTCTTATGAATTGTACTGCCATCATCCCCAATATTTTAGTTTTGTGTCTTCTCCGTTCACCCTTTCTACCATGACTAGTAGTCATTGACTACTACTTGACCCAACTAAAATGCTCCCCACACGAAAACCATATATAGTTTCGTGGTGTAAAACCTCCGCATTATAAATGATTCCAAACAATCTCCTTATCTATGAAATTATCATTACCACATTTGACACAAGAACAAGCCATAATACGTTTTGTATGCGTCAACTCTTGATTAGATAAACACATGAATTCTGATAATTGTTCCTTGTATTCACGCTGCATTTCCCCATTACTTTATCTATTTTTTTGTACTTCAAAAACTTTGTAAATGTTATGAGAATACATTTTTCACATCTATCTAAGTCTTGTGGAAATGAATATTGGTCGAGCATATATAGCACAAGTTTTCGACGACAACAGTCGTCAGAAATTCGTTGGAAACAGGCTTGATAAATCACATGCAATAGCTAATAGTTTCCGATAAATATCCGGCCAATGTCGTCAAAAATTCATAAAAACCTATCGTCGGAAGTTAGTGGGAACATGTCCAAACAAAAACATGTGTATCGACTACTTATTTCCAACGGATTCCTAACTATATTCTGTCCACTAGTAGGTAAAGGTGTGTCCTTTCATGCGCGGAATTTACAAATAGAAAACCTTCTATGTTATTTTTGAAATACATATTTAATATTGTTGTAGTTTAATAAAAAAAAAATATTATGTTGAAAACTATATATCGACATTAAAAGATTAGTATAGTTTAACTAAATAACACTATAATAGTCAAAACCTAAAGAAGCTGATTCAAAATAAATTAAACAAAATTTAGTTCAAAATTGAATTTGAAAGAAAAACAATTTAATATATATTTATATATTTCAATTTGAAGTTCAGCATTTAAGACATGTTTACAGATGCAGTGCGTTAGTGTCTTTTTAAAACAATATATGCAAAATCGATGAGTGTAATATTAATTGTGCATCGCCAATTTTCAGATTTAATTAAAATATGAAAATCCAGTATTGCTTTGTTTTATCATTGCAAACTTGTTATATTTGAGTCTTGTGATTAAACTTGTTCTTCAATATATAGTACGTAACATGATTCTTATTTTCATTATACTTGAGCAGAAACCATTATGGTTGGGGAAGTAGTGGTTGGGGAATTAGTGTCGCTTGGAGTACAGAAGATTTGGGATCTACTAAGCCACGAATACGAACAATTTCAAGGAGTTGAAGATCAAGTAACTGAACTAAAACGTGATCTAAACTGGCTAAAGTCGTTTTTGAGAGATGCAGATTCCAAGAAACATACAAGCGAGTTGGTGAAACACTGTGTGGAAGAGATCAAGGAAATTGTTTATGACGCTGAGGATGTAATCGAATCATTTCTACTAAAGGAAAAACTTGGAAAAACAGGAATCAAGAATCGTATTAGAAAACTTGCTTGCATTGTTTCAGATCGCAGGGGATTTGCATCATATATCGAAGGCATAAGCAAGAGGATCTCCAAGGTGATACGTGATATGCAGAGTTTTGGAGTACAACAAAAAATAACTGATGGCTCTATGCAAAGGGAAATGCCGCAAACAATTTCTGAGGACTACGAAAGTGATCTTGTGGGGTTGGAGGCAAATGTTGAGACATTGGTTGGATATTTGGTGGAGAACGATGACATTCAAATTGTTTCTGTAACCGGGATGGGTGGTCTCGGTAAAACCACTCTTGCTAGACAAGTTTTTAATCAAGAGATGGTTAAAAATAAGTTTGATGGATTTGCATGGGTGTGTGTTTCACAAGATTTCAGCCGGATATCTGTGTGGCAAACAATCTTGAAGAATCTCATATCTAAAGGAAGGAAAGATGAAATCAAGAAAATGAATGAAGATGAACTCCAGAAGGAACTCATTCAATTATTAAAAACATCCAAACCATTAATTGTCTTTGACGACGTATGGAAAGATGAAGATTGGGGCGAGATCAAGAAAATATTTCCACCCAAAAAAGGTGTTCTCTTATTGTACTTAATAAATAGAAAGATTTAACTACTCATACTCATTATGTTCGTTGAGTTTGGTTATCATTAAACGAGTAAATATTTTGCAGGTTGGAAGGTGCTACTTACTTCTCGATATGACCATGTGACAATGCGTAGGGATACAACATATGTCAACATTAAACCAAAATTCCTAACTGATCCCGATAGTTGGACACTTTTCGAAAGAATAGCAATGCCAGGGAAAGATGATTCTGGTAAGCATTCAAAGGAAGTAAGCTTTTTTTTCCATTTTGGATCACAATGAGATATGTGTTCGAATGATCTTAAGACAATATTCTAAGCCATGAGTAATTGATTGTAGTATACAATTATCACATCCTATTGAGTTATATATATTTTTTTATGGTCGAAATGAAGTATTATTTACTTGTTTTTGTTGTGCAGAATATGAGGTTTATGAGAAGTGGGGTAAGGAAATGGTCAAACATTGTAAAGGACTACCATTGGCTATCAGAACGTTAGGAGGTTTGTTGAAGACAGTAACAGTGCCTGATTGGGAAAGATTATCTACGAGTATTGGATCTCATAACGTGATTGGAAGAACCAGCGCTAACAACAATTCTATTGATCGTGTATTATCTATGAGCTTTGAAGAGTTGCCTAATTATTTGAAGCATTGTTTCCTTTACCTTGCTCATTTTCCAGAAGATTATGCTATAGATGTAGAGGATTTGACCTATTACTGGGCAGCAGAAGGAATACCAAGGCCGAGGTATTACGATGGAGCAACCATTAGACAGGTTGCAGATGGATATATAGAAGAATTGGTGAAGAGAAACATGATTATTTCTAAAAGAGACGCTACGACTTCAAGATTTGAAACATGTCAGTTGCATGATGTGATGAGAGAAGTTTGTCTACTTAAAGCTGAAGAAGAGAATTTCGTACACATTGTTGAGACAAGTGCCACAACTGCAACCCCTCAATCTCCTTGTAAATCTCGCAGAATTGCAGTATATCAGCTTAATAAATCTTATGATCCGAAGTGGGAGATTCAAAATCCAAAACTTATATCTCACTTGATTATCGGGAAGTTTATCTGGGGTACAAATTGGATGGCATCAAGTTTATTCTTTACAAGGCTACAGTTGATGAGGGTTTTAGATCTCTCTAATGCGGAGTTTGAAGGAGGGAAGTTACCCTCTAGCATTTGGAAGCTCATCCACTTGAGATATTTGAATTTATTCAAGGCATATGTAACTCATCTACCGTCTTCTATGCGGAACCTGAAGCAGCTGCTCTATTTAAACCTAAGGGTACAAAAAATCTTTTCAGTCTACATTCCCAATTTCATGAAAGAAATGCGATAATTGACATACCTCCGTTTACCGAAGGAAATAAATGATTGGGTAAAGATAGAATTGGGTAATCTAGTCAACTTGGAGACGTTGAAGAATTTCTCAACAAAGCATAGCATTGTGAAGGATCTTCAACGAATGACAAAGCTAAGGATTCTCTCTATCATTATCAGAGGCACTACTAAAACTCTGTCTTCATCTCTAAGTGAATTGGGATACTTGGAAGATCTTTCTATATATGATGAAGAGAATTATGAGAAAGAAGGCTTTGTTTTGGATTGCGTTCATCTAAAAAAGCTGAATTTGAGAATATAAATGCCAAAATTACCTGATGAACAACACTTCCCTTCTCACCTTACAACCATAATCCTGAGGCAATGTCGTTTGGTGGAGGATCCGATGCCGATTCTAGAGAAATTGGTTCAGTTGAAAACGCTTCAGTTATTGGATAATTCTTTCATTGGGAGGAGTATGGTTTGCTCGGGCGGTGGGTTTCCTCAATTGCAAAAGCTCTGGATACGTTACTTAGATGAATGGGAAGAGTGGGTAGTAGAAGAAGGCTCCATGCCCAATCTTCATACTCTGGTGATTTGGGGATGTCCAAACTTAAAGGAAATTCCTGATGGCCTGAAATTCATCACTTCCTTAAAGCATCTAACTATGGACGAGAAATGGAAGGAGAAGATGTCAGAAGGAGGAGAGGATTATTACAAAATCCAACACATTCCTTTCGTACAATTCAGAAGATAAAAGAGCTTTGGGATGGGTATAGACGAGAAACAGGAGGAGGAGATTATTAATAAGTTCAGCACATTCCTTCTGTAAAATTCATTACGTTACCCGTTGGAGTGATCTTTTATATCTACATTTCCTTTCGTACAATTCGGATGGGTATAGACGAGAAACCGTTGGAGTGTTTGTCATTTCATATCAACATTTGTTTTTTTGTTTAAGTTTAATTGTTTGACTGATGATATATTATTTTCCAGATTTAAATATCAATACACAAAATCATCCTAAAAAGATAATTCTATGTTTTCTGTTTGTTTTCAATATGATTCTAAAAATACTTTGTGCTTTCACATCAACATTTGCCTTTTTTATGTTTGCTGGTTTGACTGATGATGATCATCCAGGACCAAGCAAACGTGCAGATGGCATCATAATGAAATATTCTTAAGTTTGTACCATAATTAGAGATAAGTTCTTGTTAATTAGAGATGAGTTCTTGTTACATATTCAAATTAAATGCCAGAACTGAGAAATAGACAACTTAATCACATAACAAAACCGAGTTAAAACATATGTGCTGTTTCGTCGTATATCAAGCCGAGTCAAAAATATATTGACCCAAGAATATGTGCACGGTCTTAGTTTAATTTTCGTCTTATTTAGATAAAAGCTGATTTACAGAAGAAAACCTGTTAGAGTTATACTGTGAAATCTCTACACAAACGAATGATAGATGTGGAACTTGAAACCTACACAAACAAGTAGGTTTCAAGTTCAATGTGGAGCTTAACCAGAAGAAGAGAGCTTCATAACTCATAATTCAATTCATGGCCAAGTTCTTGAAAGATGTTATCGAAGGATAGATGCAGCATCAAAATACAGTAAAGAAGAGAATACTGAAATGCTGGAACTACTGCAGGGTTATCAATTTGTAAAAAGTCATGTCAAAGGAACTACTATTAGTGTCGCACCAATCTCTAAATTAGGCCACTTTCCAATATGCTGTAAATTCTCTCTGAATGTATGATATAACAAAGCATTATAAGTTGTTAAGTTTGTACAAAAACATATAAGCTCTTCTTACCTGAAAATAATACGCGACAAAGAAGTGATATGTTTGTTACATAAATATGTTACATAAAGAAGAGACCACTAGTTAAGGCAGAGGTTGTGATCAAGGAAGCTCTAGGTAAGCTTATGGCCTGCAAATCAAGTGTAATTTCAGAGGGAAAAAAAAAAGTAAGAATTGTTGGAAAGTAAAAGTAAAAAGATGTAGTAGAGACGTCATACCTCAGCATTGCCAATGCTAATTACTTGCTCCTCAATATCATTGATGTTCACCTGCAACTTGCTCAATATTGAAATAGTTGGGTATGAGTTCATAAAATAGCAGTGGGATATAGAAAAACAAATTTCCCTTAACAAATCCAATACCAGTAGACTTAACTTCAAGATTCTTTGAACTGTCCAATATTAGTCTTCTCAATCTTTTTGCAGAGCTTGCTAGCAATTAGCAATATTGCACACAAGAAACCAAAGTTACCAAACATTCATATTTTTTACCAAACCAACTATATTCAAGAAAGCTCGTTTTTTTGCTCCCTTCTTTGATAATCAAAGTTCCAATTTGTCCTCTAATCCTCGTGGATCTCTCAGTTGTTAAGCCTGTCATCGAAGCGCATACCATGATTCTTCTGTCTAGCAATAACAGCATGCAAGGCTAGAACAGGAAACATTGTCACTATCACTAATGGTGGCGTTTGGGGCTATTATGCTAACTGCTAACTAATGATGCTTCTTAACTGGTTTGTCAAAACTCATTTTTTCACACTCCAGGTTGTGAAGCTCACTCTAAATGTATGATATAATAACAACGCATTATAAGTTCTTGAGTACGAATGCTGAAGAATAGAAGTGAAATATAAGTTAATACAAGAACAGATAAGTTCTTGTTACTTGAAGAATCATACGTGTTAAACTGAGGCCTCTCGATTAAACTGGTTAAATGCAACAACTGAGAAATAGACAGGGATTAATGAAAACATCATTTTAAGGAAGCAAACATCTAACAAAATCCAAACAAGTAAATATGAATATCCATATAATTAAAACTCCAAAATCAAAAACTGACAGACAACATAGACTGTCTTCGAAGGGAAAGAAAATATATTTGCGACAACCAAAAACCTATAAAACCAGACTCATCCCATGAAGTTCTTAAGCTTGGTCTTCAACCTCGGTGGTCTTCTTGACTGCTGGATCAGACTTAGACGCAAGGAGATCAGTGTACTCTTGGTATGGCGATTTCGCAAATCTGGTCTCTTTCCAGAACTCTGGTGTAAGGAACCCATATGTCTTCTGTAAGCAATCAAATGTAGCCTGCATAGTAACAACAACAACAACAAACCAAGGTTAAAAGATAATCAAGAAGATCATGCCAAGAGTTAAAAAAATAATCAAGTATATCAATCAATCACAAATACTGAAGCAACTACATCGATCAATTTAAGTAATTGAGCTGAACATCATCAACAAGATCTATGATCATCTACAAACAGCAATCAGCTACACTTGCACATTACAGGAAACAACTAAGTAAATGTGAACTAAATGCCTACTAAGTAATACTCTAATCCGTATTAGTAGCCAAATCACAGATTTTTTCTTCAGCTAAAACATAATCAAATGCATCAACACAAATACAGAAGGATTCAAAATCAGACCTTGACAAAGTTTCCGAGGGTTTTGGTAGATCCTCTAGAAGAAGTAAAGACATCATCTATACCAGCAAACTGAAGAACCTTCTTAGGAACCCTAGCAGCAACAATACCAGCACCTCTTGGAGCTGGAACCATTCTCACTGTAACTGAACCACATTTACCTGTAACCTTACAAGGCACAGTGTGTGGCTTCCCAATCTTATTCCCCCAGTAACCTCTCCTCACTGGAACCACTGAAAGCTTAGCAAGAATAATAGCTCCTCTAATGGCAGTAGCAACCTCCTTAGAACACTTGACTCCTAATCCAACATGTCCATTACCATCTCCAACGACAACAAAGGCCTTGAATCTAGTCCTTTGACCAGCTCTGGTTTGTTTCTGAACAGGCATGATCTTCATAACCTCGTCTTTCAACGAAGATCCGACTAATTGATCTATGATTTGATACTCCTTTACAGGAAGAGAATGAAGATAGATCTGCTCTAGCTGCGTTATTTGACCTGTCTGCACAAGACGACCGAGTTTGGTCACTGGAACCCATTTCGCTTCTTCCGAGGCACGACCTCCACGGCGCCCACGACCTCTTGGACCACGATCACGGCCACGACCGCCACCGAATCCACGTCCAAAACCACCACGGTCACCGCCACGCTCTGCGCCGCGTTCTCCACCTCTTTCCGCCATTGTCGATGTACAGAATAAACCCTAGCGGGTACACAAGTTTTTATTTATATAGGTAGGTGTACGATTAGGGTTTCTAAATCCTACGTTATGGGCTTGTAGGCCGAAGGTCGATGTCGTAACTGAAATACAAAACAAGAAGCCCAGTCCAATAAAATAGCTTATTCACATTCAAAAGAAGCGATAAATTGAGTGTAAACTGCCTCGTATAGTTTTACTATAAACACTCTCGTCTCATCGTTTAGAAACTCTATGCAAATTTAGTGTAATTGATTTTCATGTGAAGCTATGGACTCGAGACTTTATGAAAGTTCTAGACGTTTCCCTTACGATGTATAGAATTATATATTTAAAAATTGAGTAATGAATGCATACATAAGAGAATGATAAAAAAAAAAAAAACAATATTAAGATGTACAACATCAATATACTTTGCTTAAATACTTGTCGAGTAAATTGTCAACGATAACTTGATAAGCTCTTTCAGTTGGATGATAGCTATCCCAAAATATATACGCTGAAGAGTTAGAACACGTGAATGGGTTCAATGAGTTACACAAATATGATATCGCAAGTCCTTTACCGCAACATCCTCTATCAGCTACCTCAAAACCTGAAACGAAATGAAATAATTTGAATACAATATAGTTTGAAGCATGTAATAAAATTGAATGTATATGTATAGATAAATCTGTTAGATTGACTTACCATATTTTTGAGGGTGTTGGATCATGTCGAAAAGAGTATCATAAACATCAATGTAAAGGATAACACCATCCAACTCTTTATCAAAAGAATCTAGTGCAGGAGAAAGTCTTGAATTGAATTGTTTTGCCATGTTGTTTAAAGGTTGAACACATCCTCTTGTAAAAAAACCTCCAAAAACCGCTCTTTGAAGTGGAACACAACCAACGGGGACTGCACTAAAGACTCCAATTTTCCTAGCTCCAAGCTTATGTAATTCCTAAATATGAATTATAGCAAAGATAAATTAGTTTGTGGATACAATTATATATATTATTATTATTTAGTTTATATAAGAAACCATAAATAAACTACTTACTCTCACGAACTTGACGGCAGAGTCGGCCAAGAAATTAGCGTACGAGGTACGATCATAACTGTGAGCTCGAGCTAAATAAGTGTGAGCAAGGTCATTGCTACTAGACACCACAAGAAAGAAACTGTTTTCCACAATATCTTTGGCTTTTTCTTCTCCAAAATGTTTCTTGATCTTTGATATATATTCTTTGAAATATGTGAGTTGATCCCACACCGATATCACTGACTACAAAAATAAGAATAAGTATAAGAAAAAGAAATCACCCATAAATAAAATAAAATAAAACTAACGACCAAGATGGAAAAAATGGAAGATATAATGTACCATGATTTGTGCTGTTAATGGATCATAACCAGTTCCTCCAGATGCAAATGTTACACCTTTAAGAAGATCCTCGGGCTTCAAATTCGGATTCATATATGCTGGTAATGTCTTAGCAAATCCTAACTTTTCAGCTGAAATATTTTTAAACATTCTTATCACAGTATATAAATAGCTTTCCTATTATAATTTAGAAAAAAATGTAACAATAATTCAAATGGTTACCAATAAGATCAGAAGGAACTCTTCCATCGGAAAACCTTCCAGTCGCGGAGCCTCCCGGAAAATCTTTGCCATAAGGAGGAAAGTTACACTTTAGAAGAGTGGGAAGATTATTGTTATTTCCTGTATCCATTATTGAATCTCCAAACACTATTAGTGCTGGGATTGTTGTGTTTCTTCCTCGTGTCGCTGCATTAGCTTCGATGGCGATTAATACCAATGCGAGCCATAACATTTGAAGCTTCATTGTCATATTTGATTTGTTCACTGTTCTAGTCGAGATTTGCTTGTGTTTTTTCAAATTCAAAGACATGTGTGCATGCTTATATAGTATCTTGTTTCTGTTTGTTGTTGGACTTCTAAAAATAACTCTTTCAAACAATAGTTGTTAGGTTCTATAATATATATCTCTAATTAGTTATTACTTTGATATTAGTTGGAACGACAACGGAATTTAATTGTTATTGCTTACCAATAAAATGGTAACTAAATGGTCTCTAACTTGAATATATTACGTTTGGGATTTACACCAATTTCATAAATATAACCGTAAGTTGATTAAGAGAAAAAAGAGTAACAAGTGAACATGAGATATCTCAGCATATGGTAACATGATACTCCATTTATAAAGCAGAAAACTTTCCTTTTTTCATCAACACATTAAACTACGTACAATTTCATAATTAGTTGCCTTGCCTTATAAAAAATAAAATGTTTACGAGAAAAATATCATACTTCTTAAACGTTTTATAATAGTTAATAGATTGCACCATGAAAACTAGCTCTCCACAATTTTCCTCAAACCAGTAAAGTTTAAAACAAACAAAAAGAAAAAAAAAACTGTAACCATGACACTTTTTTTTAATAGCATTGTAACCTCGACTTCTCTCACTTGGTTTGTGCCACATAAATTCCATAGCATTGGGCTTCTTGTTAACGAGAAGCCACAACACTGCAAATAAATAATTTCAAAATCCTAGATTTTTTTAAAACCCTTTGTAACTTATCACTACTTACTTGAAAATTCTAATTGGTGAACAAAATAGTATAAATTTAGTAATAATACAAATATAAAATCCAATTTACATTGTAAAAGGAGTGGAAAATACCATAGATGCATATTCATGGAGAGGAAAAAAACATATTTCTCCATTTTCGGGTTTTTCCCCTTCAATATCATTCTTTTAATATATATATATACTAGATAAGGGCTCGCGTAAGCATACAAGTATAATAAATGAATACAAATGTTTATTAATGATATTTGAAAGTTGAGTAAAAACTCACATGCTTTCAAAAAAAAAAATTTGGTATTTTATAAAAGCGGATTTCAAATTTACACATTCTATTTTACAATACAATTTAACTATCTATTTAAACAAAATAAACTGGATTCTATGCACTCCATCTCAATGGATTAGAACTTAAATTTTTATCAAAAATAATATGTACATCATATCACATATATATCTTTGATAGTATTAAAAATAATTTAAAAATAACAAAACATGATTTGTTAAACAAAAATTAAAATAAAAATTGGAAACCAACATTGTTTTAAATCTAACTTTTAATATATCATAATATCATAAGTAATAATTTTAACTCGTGTCAAATTAATTTAAAATGAGTTAATATTTATAAAATAAAACATAAATAAATACTAGTATTCTCTCTTTTTTTTTTTTTAAACATCTGCTTTATTAACTTAGAGAAAAGGGGGAAAATCACAGTGTAGTGCCATTGTTAATACAAAAGGAATATAAGTATGAAAATATAAAGAAGAATCATGTGGAATTCGATGTTTAACTAGAATATCCGCAGGCTTGTTGCAGTTCATACTTGTACAGAAGAAACATGTATCTTCAAATTTGTCCGCCAATACCGCACTTCATGAAGCCAATTGAAATAAGCAAAATTCAGTTTCTGGCCATTTATGATCATCATCATCATGTCCTTATTATCTCCTTCAAATCAAACTTTTTTATGAACCTTAGTCAAACTGTTTTGCATAGCTATGACTAAAGTTTGGAATTTACTTTCCATAGCACCAGAGGAGACATTTCCAGCAGCTTGTCCCGAGCCAAGATAACTCCCATTTTGATCACGAAATAGCCATCCACATTTGGGTGGTATATTCACGTTAACAAAAGAGGCATCGAAATTACATTTAATCCAACATGGGTTCGGAGTTGTCCAATGTTGAGCTCCTTGAACTCGATTATAAACCCCAAGATCGACCGAGATCTCTTGGATTTCAATCTCTTTGGTTTCCATGTCGTCTCAACACCGACAGCGGCAAAAAAGCCAGAGGTTTTGTTATCTAACTCTCTCTCTCCCCCTTTCTCTTTTATTTGTTGATTTTAATCGTTATCTGGATTTTGTTTAGGGTTTCGTTATTTGTTGTGTTGCTATTTAGGGTTGTGTTATCTGGATTTTGTTTAGGGTTTCGTTATTCCTGAAATTTATTTTGACTTTGATTCCTTTGTTGGTCATCGAGATATGTGGATAGAGATCCATGCGTAGACTCATAAACTATATCAGATTTTGATTCCTTTGATTCTGTTGGGTATGGGCTTCGCCCTTCCCCTCCAAAAAAGCCCATCACATGAAGTAGGCCCAATTGCCGAGCAAGTGACCCGATGAGCGACGGGGTAGATCCGACGTTTACCTTTCGTCCCGACCTAAGTACAAAATTACCTTTATTAATCCCTATAAAAAGTGTGTTAGTGAACAGTAATAGGGCAGAGATCTTTTTGGGAGAAGCACCCATCGACTTGGAAACGTAGAGCGGGCAAGATAATTATAAGCCGAACTACGTTCGCCTCATCTCGAATCTACTTTCTCGAGTTGATCTCACTTGTAAAAGAGCAACACGCTCGACCCAACTTGTACTGAGACTAATACCTCAATATAACGTCGTCTGACGACCATTCTACTCACACTACCTTTTGCCTTCTCATTATTATCATTATTTGTTTGATTGGAACCCCACCATCAACAATTGGCGCCGTCTGTGGGGAAGTATTCGAATTCACCCTACATAGTAGGAGAAGACAAAGGCTCGCGTTCACAAGTGCGAACCACCTGTCTATCTTACGAGAGGGGAAGCGCTCCGGAAAAGCAATAGTCGGACGATCGAATCCCTCAAGCGAAGCAACAATACCGGGGTCGCTACCACAATGGGCTCACGGAGCTACAACTCAAGCGAAAAACACTCATCCTACCCAACGGGACGAGGGGACTAGCTCACAGCAAAACAGGCCCGCCGTCCAGCGACCCGAGAAGGAGGGCGGTCAGCCCGACGCACCAACCCTCCCCGAGGCCCGACCAACCAAGTCAAACAGTCTACCCGCAACGACCATCCACGGCACGCTGGAAGCAACCTCAAGCGCAGATATAGGTGCCCTTTTTCAAAGCATATTAGAGCGCATGAACGCTCAGGAGGCAAGAATCGCCAACCAACTCAAAACTCTAACGGACGCCCAAGTGGCGTCCCAAGAAGAAATCAATCGACTCTGCGCGACAGGCATACCATCGATGCGCCCGGCACCCCGGGCGAACGCCACCCGTTCATGGCTCGACGCGTTCTGTAACAACAGCCCCAACGGCCTCAACAGACCAGCATCTAACACAGCTGTCTGTACCACCGATCGAGCCGAACCAGGAAGGCCTCGAGCCATCGCGGAGCAGTACCTTGACGATTATACCGCTGCCAGAGACAAGGAGATCGACGATATGAAGGAACTCCTTCGAGCAATGTCTTCCAAAGTCCATCGCGCGACGAGTTCCGCCCCTGAACTCGAAAAGGTATTGGAGGACACCCAGCGCTCGCCCTTCACCACCCGTATAACGAGCACACCGCTGCGACATGAGGGGAAGATCAAACTCCCCCCTACGATGGGAGAAGTGATCCTCAGCAGTTCCTAACAAAATTCGCGGTGGTAATCGCCGAGCGCGGTTTGCTGAAGCAGAACAGGACGCCGGTTGCTGCCAACTCTTTGTCGAGCAGCTCAGTGGCGCGACGCTCAGTTGGTTCACACGACTAGAAGCCAACTCGATCGACTCTTTCTACCAACTAAAAGCTGCCTTCCTCAAGCAGTATTCGATGTTTATCCAAAAGGGGGCGACCAACGCCGACTTATGGACCATCACCCAGGGACCGAAGGAGTCCCTACGGGAGTTTATCGACCGATTCAAAGAGGTCGTATCACAAATCGATGTACCCGACGATGCAGCGATCGCTGCGCTAAAAAACACAACCTGGTACGAGTCAAAGTTTCGAGAAGACCTATCCCTCAATCAGCCCGCCTCGCTTGTCGATGCACTTCACCGCGCCTCGCGCCATATCCTCGTAGAAGAAGAAAAAGCAGAGATGGCTAAAAAGCACGCTACAAAGGCAACTCCTGCCAAAGCAAAGGATGAGTATTTTGAGCCGCGACAACATTATGACGCGGAATACGCTAAAGAAGAGCGTAGCAGGAAAGCGGCGACCTTCTTCGTGGGCTCACAAGAGACGAAGCCCCCGCAGCCATGGAACAAATACATCCGCAATACAGACGCTAAGGGAGCCCCACCCCATGGGCAACAACCATTCTGCGACTTCCACAAAAAGCCCGGCCACTCGACCCACGAGTGTCGGTACCTACTCAGTCAACTCTTCGCTAGATACAAAAGCGGGGACATATGCATTGACCCCGGAAGACCCATGGGTCGGGGACAAGGAAGGAAAGACCGACGAGACAACCAAGTCTTTCAACCAATCAACAACGAAGACCAACGCCCCAACAACGAGCCAGCACACGCCCAAGAAAACGGCGTCGCCGCAGTCGACTTTGAGCCGCCAAAACGAGTGCGGGACGATAACGAATCTATTCCGGTTCCGCGACGACGGATCAACATGATAATGGGCGGTCTGACCAACTGCCACGACTCGGTTCGATCGATCACAACTCACCGCCGCCGCGCCGAGAAGGCTGTCACCTGGCCACGCGCCGTCACGGCTGAAACAGAACCAATCGTCTTCACAGACGCCGACACGGTGTGCGTCGACATGCCCCATAACGACCCATTGGTCGTCGAACTACTCGTGGGGGAAAGTGAAGTCACGAGGGTGATGATCGACACCGGCAGCTCCGTCGACCTCATATTTAAAGATGTACTTTGAAAAAATGGAAGTACCCGACCGCAACATCAAACCCTCCAGTCGGCCACTCACTGGTTTCGATGGCGACACGATCATGACGATAGGAACCATCAAGCTCCCCATCTTCGTCGGAGGAACGGTCAACTGGGTCAAGTTCGTGGTCATTGACCGCCCCGCCGTGTATAACATCATTCTCGGTACACCCTGGATCCACCTCATGAAGGCCGTCCCATCGTCGTACCACCAGTGCGTCAAGTTCCCCACGCCAAGAGGAATTTGCACGCTACGAGGAAACCAGCAGCTAGCTCGGACATGTTTCCTCATTGAAAAGAAGATGCGCAACCTCAAAGTAACCGACACAGCATCGATCCTCAGCCTCCCGTCCGCTGAAACAGAAAAGATCGCCCAAACAGCGACTTCTCAATTAGCGTCAACCTCAGCAACCCCGAGCGCTCAGACAATCGACGCTACTCCATCGCAATAGCAATTACAGAAACTTGCGTTGGAATTCGAAAACCTCACGCTAAAAAACGCAGCAGCGGCAACCACGCCGAACGCTACTGAGCAAATCAATGTCGATGCGACCGACCCAGAGCGATGCGTAAGCATCGGCCTCAACGTCAGCACCAAAGTACGGGCCGCACTTATCGACTTTCTCACGAAAAACGCCTCCACCTTCGCTTGGTCAATCAACGATGTCGGGAATAAGCCCAGCGATAACCTGCCACGAGCTTAACGTCGACCCGACGTACAAACCTGTAAAACAGAAACGCCGCAAGCTCGGCCCGTAGCGGTCCACGGCTGTCAACGAAGAGGTCGACAAGTTACTAAAGGCCGGATCAATAATCGAAGTTCGCTACCCTGACTGGTTAGCCAACCCGGTCGTCGTCAAAAAGAAAAACGGGAAGTGGCGAACGTGCATCGACTTCACCGATCTCAACAAGGCTTGCCCAAAGGACAGCTTTCCGCTCCCACATATCGATAGACTTATAGAGGCTACAGCGGGCAATGAGCTTCTCTCCTTCATGGACGCCTTCTCCGGCTACAACCAAATCCTCATGCACCACAACGACGGAGATAAAACGTCATTCATCACCGATTGTGGAACGTATTGCTACAAAGTAATGCCATTCGGAATCAAGAAAACGCTGGAGCAACGTATCAGCGGCTGATCAACCGATTGTTCGCGGACCAGCTCGGGCAGACGATGGAAGCCTACATCGATGACATGCTTGTCAAATCCCCCAAAACCGACGACCACGTCAAACACCTGCGACAATGCTTCGAAGTGCTTAACAAGTACGGCATGAAACTGAACCCGGCCAAGTGCACGTTCGCAGTAACAGCCGGCGAATTCCTCGGCTACATAGCCACCCGGCAAGGAATCGAGGCAAACCCGAAAGAAATCTCGGCAATCATTGACTTGCCTTCCCCAAGGAACTCGCGCGAAGTACAGCGCTTGACGGGACGGATTGTGGCGCTAAATCGCTTCATATCTCGGTCGACCGACAAATGCCTGCCTTTCTACCAGCTCCTCAAAATAAATCAAAAGTTCATCTGGACAGAAGAATGCGAGGTCGCCTTCCAACAACTCAAGGAGTACCTCTCGACACCCCCAATTCTCGCTAAGCTGGAGCCCGGCGAAACACTCTTTCTATACGTCTCCGTCTCGAGCTCGGCTGTCACTGGCGTTTTGGTCAAAGACGACAGAGGAGAGCAGCGACCGATCTTCTACATCAGCAAGACCATGGACAGCACCGAACTACGGTACCCAACCATGGAGAAGTTAGCCCTGGCCGTAATCACCTCGGCGCGAAAGCTTCGCCTGTACTTCCAATCTCACTCAATCGTCGTCCTTACAAACCAACCGCTCCGAGCTATACTCCACAGTCCCAGCCAGTCGGGCCGCATCGCTAAGTGGGTCGTCGAGCTAAGCGAGTACGACATCGAGTACAAGGGACGAAGGTGCGCCAAATCCCAAGTTTTGGCCGACTTCCTCGTCGAACTCCCCCCCGACCAAACCCTAGCAGCCGACTCAAGCCTCGAGACACACGACGTATGGGCTCTACACGTCGACGGCGCATCTTCCTCATACGGGTCAGGGGTCGGCATTCGCCTCGAATCGCCCCACAAAGAAATCCTGGAACAATCCTTCAGGCTGAACTTCCAAGCCTCGAATAACGAAGCCGAGTATGAAGCCCTCATCGCGGGCCTCCGCCTCGCTTTATGCTTGGGAGTCAAACACATCCATGCCTTCTGCGATTCTCAGCTAGTCGCAAACCAATACAGCGGCGACTACGAAACAAAGAACGAAAGGATGGACGCATACCTCAAAATCGTCAAAGACCTTGCCGACCAGTTCGACAAGTTTGAACTTACAAAGATCCCCCGCAGCGATAACGCTGCTGCAGACGCACTCGCTGCCCTAGCCTCGACATCGGACCCCGACCTAAAGAGGATCATACTCGTCAAGAGCATCGACAAACCCAGCATCGCGACGACTGACGCGATCTACTCCATCAGCACGCAAGGGCCCGCCAAGGACGTAAACGATTGGCGAATCGAAATACTAACCTACATACACAATGGCGAAGTGCCCTCGGACAAATGGGCCGCACGACGACTCCGCACAAAGAGCGCCGGCTACGTAACTCTCGACGGCAACCTCTTCAAGAGAAGCGCGTCCGGCATCTTCCTTGGATGTTTGGACGAGGCCGAGGCGACACAAGTCATGAAGGAGACGCACGAAGGCGAAAGAGGAAACCATTCGGGCGGTCGAGCATTAGCTTTAAAAATAAAGAAGCACGGGCATTACTGGCCAACCATGATCACCGACTGCGAGAAATATGTGCGAAAATGCGAGAAGTGCCAGCGCCACGCGCAGAAGATCCACGCCCCCACCAAACTCCTCCAAACGTAGACCCCGCCCTATCCCTTCATGCGATGGGCGATGGACATCGTCGGCCCCTTGCCTACCTCGAGGCAAAAGAAATACATCCTAGTCATGACGGATTACTTCACAAAATGGGTCGAGGCCGAAGCATACGCCCAAATAAAAGCAAAAGACGTCCAGAACTTCGTCTGGAAGTATATCATATGTCGCCACGGCTTGCCCTACGAGATCGTAACGGATAATGGAACGCAGTTCACATCAACACAATTTGAAGATTTCTGCGCCGGATGGCGAATCCGCCTCAGCAAGTCCACCCCAAGATACCCACAAGGCAACGGCCAAGCAGAGGCAACGAACAAAACAATTCTCGACGGATTAAAGAAACGCCTCGACGAAAAGAAGGGGGCCTGGTCCGACGAACTCGATGGCGTCCTTTGGTCCTACCGCACAACCCCTCGAACAGTGACCGGACAGACACCCTTCTCCCTAGCCTACGGAATGGAAGCAGTCGCACCAGCCGAAGTCGGCATAGCCAGCTTAAGACGGTCAATGGTCGTACATGATCCAAACCTCAACGCTAAAATGCTCATCAATTCACTAGACACAATCGAAGAACGCCGCAACAAAACCTTACGCCGCATTCAGAACTACCAAAACGCAGCAGCCAAATTCTACAACAAGAAAGTTAAAAACAGACACTTCCGAGAAGGCGACCTCGTCCTACGGAAAGTCTTCGAAAACACAGCCAAAGTTAACGCCGGAAAGCTAGGCACAAACTGGGAAGGTCCCTACCAAATCTCCAAAGTCGTTAAACCAGGCGTCTACGAGCTAATGACGATGGGCGGCTCGCCAATCCCTCGATCCTGGAACTCTATAAACCTAAAACGCCACTACTACTAAGTCTAGAGCGCTAGTACAGCGACTTCTATCTTGTAAATATAAACTACGAATGGCTTGATCCTGCTAAGGGTACGTAGGCAGCCTCCGGGCGCAGCTATTATTATATAAAACTTCTTTTCTCAAAAAATCAATTCCAAACACATCGGCGCCCTGATCAAGCGACCGATACTAACACGCGCTCAGCAATAGCGCACCCTTCTGACTGAGGAAGTAGTTCCCAGCAGTCAAGGGAGTTTAAGCCGAGCCCACCCTCGCACATACTCCACGCACGACCGACTCCGTAAGCCGGGCCCCGGCCCGCACGAGCGGTATACGCGCTGGTTATTTACAGGATAAGCCGAGCCAGACGCTCGCACCTATTTAATTACACAGGATAAGTCGAACACTAAGGTCCGCACCTACGCGTAACATACTCCAGAAGTATATCGCATAAGCCGAGCACAACGCTCGCACCTCGGTGCACACGCACCACAACGCTCGCACATACAACAACCGTCCATCGGCAGTCTAGCCACATGCGCACTAAAGCAGCACTGCGCGCACAATATCTCACAATCGCACAACAAGCAAAGTCGCGGCAAAAAGAGAATTCTCGACAAAGCAAACTTAACAAGAAAAAATGTTCTTACAAGGCAAAAAATATAGACCGGCACAGTCGCCGAGCCCTTCCTAAAAAAAAAAGAAAAGACGAGGAAGAAAGGGGGAGAGAGAAAGGATCAGCGAGACATCACGACCCAGAGCAATCAATGCAACGCCTCCGGATCGCCCTCGAACAGCGCCATGCCGTTGTGCTCCTCGACCATGCGGTAGAAGCAATCCGGCATAGAGAATATGTTGTTCAAATCCTGCTTCACCCATTCCTTGGGATGCACCTCGAGGCGCTTGATCTTCCGGATCATCGCTACCGCACGCCCGTCGTTCCGAGCCAGCCTCTCCTCTCGAACGATAGGGTTGCGCGGATACCTCTCTTCGATCTCTCCCCGCTCGTGAACCCGGATATAGTCGAGCTCCCGCACATAGCCCCTATACTCTTGCCCTATCTACGAACCAACAAAGCAAAGACGCACGACGAATAAAAACCTCGCGAACGTAACTTAAAGGACGCCCCGCACAAAGAGAAAAACTTACTGCAAACAGAAACTCCTCCGCCTGCTCTGCATCCAGCCCCTCCAGCGTGGCGATAAAGAGAGTGGGTTCCTTCATCCCTGACGGCCGAAACTCTCGAGCGATCCGCTCACAACAGCAAGGGCACTGCATTCGCAGCCGCGACTTTCTATCTGGATTAACACCAGGAGTCGGACGATAAGGGATCGAAGTGAAAGGCCACATCCTCGAATAAGAAGCAAGGTAAAACACGAAAGAAAATCAAGAGCTAAGTCGACTTCACCAAAGAAGAATTCTCGCAGTAAAATCTAAACACGTCCTAAAAATGCAAAGTCCTTCCCCTCCGTTTTATAGCAAAATGCGAATCCGAGAAGGGCGACAGGGACATTGAAAGCTCCCAACTGCCGAGACATCAATGCTGCGTACCTTTTCCCAGACGAAACGCCTCATTAATTGCGATAAAAACGACGCAAAGAGTAGGCACAGAAAACGAAAAGGCTACCAAAAGCAATCATTATGAACGCACAAGAATGCCACGCCTTCGCAAAAAGGGGTTTAACGTTAAAAGCGTTCAAAGAATACTTGCCAATCGACCGACCAACATAAAAGTCATTACAAAGCCAAGAACACAAGGTCGATGTACAAAAAAAAAAACAACAAATCAATAGAAACAACCTTCACGGCGCATTCCCCGCGTCCCTTGGGAACAGCGGCTCGCCCTTGTATTCAGCCGCGAACCGACGGAAGCAAACGGGCATCGACAGTACGTCGTCCACCCTGTTCCTCGCCCAATCACTCCAGACGCTGCATCCTTCGCATGATGCGGACCGCCGCTGCATCATTCTCAACCATCGCCATAGCAAAGCTTACGGTGTAACCCAGGAGGTACGCCTCTTCAAGCAACGCTCGCTCCTCGCCCACCAAACGGTCGAAGTCGCTCTTCAACCAGTCGTAGCATTCCCGCATCCAAACAAAGCAACGAGCAGCTAGTTACAAGTAATCGCCCGCCCAATCAACCATAACATGGCAAATAGAGGAGACATGACAAACCTGAGTAACGAAGCGTCGAGCCGACGTGTACTCCGGCTCGTCCAACGAAAAGATGAAGAAATTGGGCACTAGGATAATCCCAGTCGGCTTATACTCCTGGATCAACCGAACGTTACACCGCGGACAAGAGTCCAGCGTACCTTCAAAACACTCCATACACACAGTCGACGTGGTTCGACGAACGACCGCATCCGAAGTTCCAGCCATATCTCAGAGGAATAAAAGAAAAGAGTGCAGGGGGTACGTCGAAACAAAGGCAAAGATGAGAAGTGCAGGAAATGATGAAGTCTACTGACTTATAAAGACGGTGGAGGGTGCACTGAAGAGTCGCAGTAAATAAACGTCCAATCAAAGAAACGCTTCACCTTCGCGACCTTTCGACAAGACACCATATCAAATAAAAGACGCGACTCTCGAGGCAAAAGACGGAATACGCAAATATCGAGAAATACAAAAAGGCCCCCTCGGGCAAACAACGGTTCCAATATTACAGGCCAGTTACGTGTTCAATTATTGCAACAAAAAGAGAGGGGAGAGAATAGAGGGAGAAGAGGACTAAGGCTGTTGGGTTGCCTCCTCCTCACTGTCCGCCCTATCAGGAATGACGCCCGCCTCGTCCTCTGGAACAACATCCTCTCTCGCCCCTTCGACCGACTCCCCCCTCGCGCCTTCAGCAACCTCTTCCACTGGCGCGTCTTCCTCAGCCGCGTTTGGTTGATCGTCCTCCCCAGCGGTCGGAGCGGGAAGATCCTCCTCTTGATCCCCCCTTGCATTCTCCGCCGGCGCTAAGTCCTGAGCCTCGCCTCCTTGCACGATCGTCGTGGTGCCCGGAGCCGGAATTTCTGTCGAACGCGTTCGCTTGCGCCCGAAGACCGCGGTCGCCTTGAAATCGCCCCTTGTAAAAACAGGGTCAGGCATTCCAGCGATCGTACTCTCCAACTCCACCACTTTGCGGCTAAGATCCCTCACTACATGGGAAGGCACCGTCATCTCGCCATCGCCCTCAAGCGCCTTCAAAAGCCTCAGCGTGCCAGAGATCTGTTCCAGCTGCATCTCGATGAACCTGCGATCTTCCATCTGCTGGAAGCACACGTGCATCTTATCCAAACGGACCTGGAAACGTCCCATAAGCTCCTCCGTCGTCTTTCGGCGTGTGGACAGCTCCTTTTCATCTCGAGCCGCCCTCAGCCTCGTCATCTCCGACGCATGAACTTTTTCCACCTCCCGCAGCTGCGTCTCCAGCGACGTTCGCTGCATGATAGACTCGCCCATCCTCTCCTCAAAGTCCGCTTGATATGCGGCTAACTCATCCGCCGACTGAGCGCTGTGCTCCTTCTCCTTCTTCAATGCCTCTCGCTCCTTCTTCAACGCCTCCTGCAACCTTCGCACTTCGGCCCCGGAACCTTCCCTCTTCGCGGCCTTTAGCTGCTGGTTATAGCATTGCACTAGCTGGTTCGTGGCGTCGGCCGCCTAGATCGATCAAAGAACAAACACAGCACAGCAAATGCATCAGTCGAGCATAAAAAGAAAAGGAAGTAGAAGGCCGTAACAAAACTAAGCAGGAATTACCCAACCCATACCGAGAAGTAACACTGTGCCACCGACTCATAGAGGTCGGCTCGCACAAGTTCGTTCGGCTCAACTAACGACGAGGAGTCCCGCCGCAGGTAGCGAAAGAGGTCGGCGCACGCCGCCTTGCTCTGGAGCGTTGGACGATCCGTCCGATTATATTGCAGCGGAACGAATGGTCAACCTCTGCAGATGGGTCGACACGGCCTCGCTTCGAGGAGTCCGCTTTGCTTACGCGACGAGTCTCTGGCGCGACCCGTTTCTTCGAAGGCGTCACCTCAGACGGTTGCCCCACCTTCTCCTTGTCCTTCCTCTGAACCGGCTTAGGCGACCCCGCCCGCGCAGCCTCGACCTCCCCCTTGTCGTCCTCCCATCCAGCTGGAGGGTGCAGATTCTTCAGAGATTTTCCCCCGGTCGTCGGACGAGCAGCCGACTTCCCTTTGGCACTAGATCGGTGCTGAAGATGCTCTAAGATGTCCGGCATATTCGACTTTCTTGTCATCTTCCCGCGATTCCTTGATGCTGAAACAAGCGCGAACGGCTCAGTAAAAAAAAAAAAAAAAAACCTCGTCGCCCAACCAACCTCTTTTACGTCGCTCTGACCTAGCCTTAGACACCTCCTTGCTTTCTACTGGCCACTCGATCGCCGACTCACGTCTCAGCTTCTCAACGTCGTCGTAAAAGTTAGGTGGAAACGCTTTAATCTTCAAGATGCGATCTACAACACGGCAAATATAACCCAGTCAAAGAAAAGTATAAAGCAACCCAATAAGCAAACAAGGAACAGAAGCTAGGTCTACCAGGAAAACGGTTCTAACGAGAAAAGAAAGTCATAGAAGGATCCTCGACGGACGACTCATCAATTTTGATAAAAAAATAATATTTTTGCCAGCAGGAAAATTTCTCCTTCCCCAGAACGATCTTGTGCTTCGGTAGGGCGCTCACGTAGCGAAGGCAGTCCTTGTCCCTCACCTTCGCGATAGTAGTCAGCTCCTCGAAAAAGTGATAACTCATCTTCACCCGACATTTGTCGGCCAAGATGGCAAGGCCCATAGCATTCCGGACCGCCGAAGAAGCAAGTTGAGATAGCGCCATCTGACGCTCAGAGCAATACTGAAGCAGGAAACTGGGAATCGGGAATCTAAGTCCGCAATCGAAGAAATACGACTCATACAAACACATATAGCCACGAGGCGGGGCCCATGGCCGATCCTCGGATGACAGGGAAACCAGCGAGACGCCACTCGATGCATGGTTCAGGCTGAGAATCTCTTCCAATGCCAAACGATCCGACCTCGACGGACCAATATACCCAAGATAGTCCCCCGGACCGACGTACTGACCGAGAGGAGCAGACGAAGCCTCGACCTCCTCAGAAGACGAGGAAGAACCCTCTGACTCGTTAGCCGAGCCATCAGGATCCCTATCCACAAGATGGGGAACCTCGATCGTCAGACGAGGCGAGCTAGGTCCCGCACCATCGCCACGAGACAAAACCTCCCTCCACCAGTTCATCGGAGGGAGAATCGACGCTAACAGGAGAGGCCGAGGATACTGAGGGAGAACTAAGGACAACCACGGGAGAGCGACCCCGAGTAGAGTCCTCTGACCCACTAGGGGTACGACCCCTTATGAACTCGTCTAACGACCCGACAAATGACTTGGAGTTTGAAGACATTATGCGATGTAAGAAATAAAACGCAAGAAGTTCACAGAAAAGATGCAGCAAGCAGAGTACAAAGCAAGATAGAGAGAGAAGTTACCTTTCAGGATGGAAGAGAAAATGAAAATGCGTTACCCCGAGCGAGTATTTATACAAAGGAGAAGAGAAGCCAAAGCGATAGGAAGCCACATCCTCCGAAAAGGTCGCATCAAGCGCAACTGTTCCCGCGCATCCGAAGATAAATCGAGGAAACCCTAAGTAAGAGAAAGGGCGAGCTTAAAAGAGAAAAGCCTTCGTGTTCAGCCCAAGAAAGGGGAGGGGGCCATTGTTGGGTATGGGATTCGCCCTTCCCCTCCAAAAAAGCCCATCACATGAAGTCGGCCCAATTGCCGAGCAAGTGACCCGATGAGCGACGGGGGTAGATCCGACGTTTACCCCTCGTCCCGACCTAAGTACAGAATTACCCTTATTACTCCCTATAAAAAGGGTGTTAGTGAACAGTAATAGGGCAGAGATCTTTTTGGGAGAAGCACCCCTCGACTTGGAAACGTAGAGCGGGCAAGATAATTATAAGCCGAACTACGTTCGCCTCATCTCGAATCTACTTTCTCGAGTTGATCTCACTTGTGAAAGAGCAACACGCTCGACCCAACTTGTACTGAGACTAATACCTCAATATAACGTCGTCTGACGACCATTCTATCCGCACTACCTTTTACCTTCTCATTATTATCATTATTTGTTTGATTGGAACCCCACCATCAACAGATTCCTTTCTTTCTGCAACATACACGCTTGTTAAGTTGTAAGTATATGCAGCAATTTAATATTTTCCACTTCTTCTAGTAGTTGTAATCCTCACCGACTCATAAGCAGATGCAAAAAATTTGCTTTTTAATTCAATGTATATTCTTGGATCGACGACGCTTTCAAATAATAGTTTGCGGAAACAGACATGGAACGACAAGACATTGCAGTTGTGTGTGTGAAATTCTTTTCTTATTCTCTTTTCTTTATGTGATTATAAGTTTAAGGCTATATTGGTGACTGATAGAAAACCCATTTTAATAATTTTTAATTATCATTGTCGCTTGGAACATCACACCAAACCCTAAATTCTATATCTATAACATTACTAGTCGTTCTTCATTTAAAGGTATAAACTCAATTACTCTTGTTTCTTTTTCATGTGTTTGATTATTTTTTACTTTGTTGGATCTCTAAAAGCAAGTTGGATTAAAGTGTTAGGTTTTCTGTTCTTCGTGTTAAGTTGCATGTAACTATCCGATTAGATACTATTCAAACATACGAGGAACTTTGAATTTTGGATACGAAATGTAAATGAAATGTGTTTGTAAAATTTGATCCCATGCTTAAAAGTCTAATTTGCTTCTTCTTTGTTATATGTGCAGACTCAAAATACTCCCATTTTACCTCCATTCTCTACGCAATTTAAAGGTAATATTTGTATCCACACATAAAACAAAGTCAAGATTTATGATGGTCTTGGACTTTTTGAGGTGATCATTTGCTTTCTGGCAAATTCAAACATTTACAAAGTCTATTTGGGCTTTTTTAAGTTAAAGACATTAAGTGACTCTTTACTTTTCAAGATGGAATTGATGCTCTTAACGTGGAGAAAAGGACTCAAAAGTTCTTGAACTGAGGACGATGTAATCAAGAATATGTGGGTAAACTGTTTGCAACATTTTTTATTAAGGTGCTACCTTTTTTTTTTGTTTCCTTTAAACACAAACATGGTTATTTGTTATAGAAAGAAGCTGCAGTACATGCTAATTTGTTACTTATCTCATCTACAGTTTATAAGTGACTTGGCTCTAATGGTTTATGTGATTGACTTGGCTGTTGTGAATGACTTGGTTCTTTGCTCCTAATTTGACTACTATTGACGTGTATCACTTATTGTATGTGTTTGTTTCTTTAAACAGCTTGACTAGAATCTTTTGTTCGTAGTTGACAAGAATCATCAACACACCAGCAGCAGCCACACCACCTACTAGCTGAGTAGAATCTTGTGTTCTTAGTTGACAATGAACCTGAGTTTGTAAATTTTATGGATACTCAACCATCAACCACACTAGCAGCCTCACCACCTACTCAAGTAGCAGTCATCGCAGCAGCCAACACAACAACCACTGCAGAAGCCAACACAGCTGCCAACCCACCTACCAACGCAACAACCTCTTCACCAGCCACTTCAGCATCCACTTAACATGTGTCAAACACGACATCATCCTCTCCCTTGTCTAAGAACTAACTTTTAATTTTGGTGTTTAGATGTTTTTGGATTGTTTGGTACTGAATTGTTTTGGTAATAAAGTTTGGGGTATATAAGAAAATCGGCTTTCATTTGTGCATTTCAATTTTTTTTTTTTAATTTAATTCTGGAGAACCGTCACAAATTAGTTTTAGAATACGATAACAAAATAACGTCACAAAGTAATCACTAAAAAAGGTAGTCACTAATTACAACTAACATATAATGTTATAAAATCGTCGCAAATCTACGACTATATAAGCCGTCATAAATTCATCTCCAAATATGACTAACATATAATGTCACAAAGTCGTCGCTAAATAAAGGTAGTCACTAATTAGTTTCAAAGCGCGACTCTTAAAATTCGTCTCAAAAACGTCATTAATATACGACTATTTTCAGTTGTCGCTAAGTAGTCGCATATATATTTGCAATCGTTTTGCGACCATTCTAATTTGCGACCAAAATTTTGCGACTACCGTTTTCAGTCCTAAAGTAGTCCCAAATAGCGACTTTGTGACTACTTCGTGACGATTTTGTTAGTCACAAATCGCAGGTTTTCTTGTAGTGGATCTGTGGTACCTTAGAAATAAATACGTGGCTATATAATTAGTGGAAAAGGAAGTGATCGAGCGATGACAACCAGGAGGTGGGCTTGGAAGCAGCCATCCTTTGAAGAAAGCGTAATAGCTCACTGGTCTAGCTCCATGGCACCGAAAACGTATCAAGGCTCAAGTGGAAAAGGAAGTGATCGAGCGATGACAACCAGGAGGATGGCTTGGAAGCAGCCATCCTTTGTAGTTCCATAGTTTGTGGCTATATAAAAATAAATTTGTGGTACCATAGGAACAAATATCTGGCTATATACAAGTAAATTTGTGGTTTCATAGAAATAAATTTGTGGCTATATAAAAATAAATATGTTGTACCTTAGAAATAAATATGTGGCTATATAAAAATAAACTTGTGGCTATATTGAAAGAAATCTATGGCTGAGAAATAAATATGTGGCTATATAAAAATAAACTTGTGGCTATATAGAAATAAATCTCTGGCTGAGAAATAAATATGTGGCTCTCGAAAAATAACTTGATGGTTTCTTTAGAAATAAATATGTGGTTCCATAGAAATAAATTTGTGGCTCCTTATAAATAAATATGTGGTTCCTTAGAAATAACTGATCAAGTTAGTTAACTGAGAATAATGAACCAAATCTATAGTTTATCTTCTCATTTTCACATCTTTACATTATCTTCTTGTATTATGAACAAAACAAAGCATATTGTGTAAGACCTTAGTTTCTTCCACAACACAGGTTATGCACCATCCATCTCTTCATAAGACATTTAACGTTTGGCAAATAAGAGAGAAGAGAGAACTACTTTAATCTTCTACATTGTTAACAACTTGGATACTTTCTTACAACACCTCACACACATACTTATATTATCTAGTTCTACTTGCTACACACTTGCACTTACATACTCAAGAGCCCTAGATTAACCACCCACATTAGGCATGATTGCCTCTAGCTTGTAGTCTAAGTTTACGAGCAACGTTTGAAATCTCAACAACTCACTTAAACTCTTATACTAGTTAAAATCAAACTAAATTTGTGGCTATATAAAAATAAATCTTTGACTATATAAAAATAAATATGTGGCTATATGTGCGTTGGTGTACGATAGGATGAAAGTTGGTGTATGGTAGATGGTGTAGGAAAGGACGAAGATGGTGTACGGTTCTATTCCTTCGTTCCAACATCTTCTCTATCCACCTTAACCTAATTTTCGGGCATCGACGAATTTTACCGTCAGAATCTGACTATTTTTTGTATTGTATATTTAATATTCATAATTTTTATAATTAATTTAAATTATATGGAACTAACTTTTTTGAGGAATCGGATTATGAATTATATTTTTGTTACAGAAGTAAATAAACTGACTAAGATATATTAAGGTTTTGTCCATATAATACAAAATATTAACGTGCCTAATGGTTAATGTGTTTTCCCATCAAGGTTCCCAATCCAAGTTTGAACCCTGCTCTCTACAAATTTTTGGAGTTTTATTTGCCACGTCAGCTGCACAGTGGCATCTGGTCAACCAAAAAGTCAACAAGAGGGGGTCTTACATCGATTCAATTTTTCGGTGGGGTAACAACTCGAGATGATACTTTATATGGGGTTACACATCCGATTTAGCAAACTAGGTGGTTACACACTTAACGCAAAGTTTGTAGGGGGCTATACCCCGATGACCCGTCTTTTTGATGATAATCATTTCCTGAAAAGTAGAAAAAATCAACATAAATTAGAATTAAATTTAATAATCATAAAAATATATTAATAAAAAAAATTTACGACAACCTCATAATAATAAATTAAAATAACTTTTAATAAAAAAGAAGAGATTTTTTACCAATAAAATGAAGTTGAAGTTAGGATGATGTTTTCGAAGAAAAGTGTTTTGTTTGTTGAGAAAATATGTGACTACTTATTTGTTTATATAGAGTTCAATATTTACAGTTATTTTTCCTTTAGATTATACATTTTTTTAATTATGGTAGTTTATTTTTTTTTTAATTAGCAATTTGTATAGTTTCCTTATAAAATTTTATTTTTCTGAATAATACTAGTTAATTATCTATTTGTATAATTTCCTTATAATAATATCTCGAATCGATAGACATGACATGTGTCGTGATCTTGTGAGTTAGTAATATACAAACCATGTTAAAAAAAATTCCAAAACCATGTTTATATTTGTATAGAAATATTAATTTTTATTTTCCTTTTTGTATATTTTTTTATAACAATTTTTAACATTTTTTAAACTTTGACACGTGTCGAAATCTTGAATCGATTGATATGATACGTGTCGCAATCTCATGAGTTAGTAACTTTGAAAACTCTACTTTAATATAATAAGATATATATATATATATATATATTATTTTAGCGTATGAGAAAATATATTATTTTCAAAATTAGCTTTGATATACTTATAATAACAGAAGAAATAAAGATTTCTTTTTCAATTTTATTGGAAGACCCCCGAAGGGACTAATAAAGAATACTGATGTATATGAAATAAGTATCTCTATAACTCTGGGGTCGTTCTATACGCAAAGGACTCGAATATCTTTACAGTAAAGTTATGTTATGTGTATGTTTTGAGTATCAAATAAGTAATCTAAATATAGTCTTCCAATTCAAGGCAAATAAAACTATAAAATCTACTATCCAATCGTTGTAAGAGAAATATTCATATCTTGTTCCTGTTTTTTTTTATTGTTCGCTTTAATATATACACCACAAATCTCCTGCAAAAGAAGAAGAAAAAGGTGAAAAGAGAAGCCGAAACTTTTCACTTAAAAATGGAAAAAGAAAGTTCCAACATTGCAAACATGTTACGATGTCCCGCTAAGGGTACATCCATCAATGGTATCTAGTTTAGATACCTATCATCAAAATAATATAAAAAATTGAAAAAGTTAGAAAGAGAAGATGTTGGGTTTCTCATTGAAGAGACGAGAGTTTCTACTTAAGAGACCGATATGCCAAGTGTTTGAATACAATTGACTTATTCTTTTTAATTATTTAATATTTAAATAAATAATTAAATTAAATTAAATTAATATATTTTGAGAGACTTTCAAAGTCCCTACCGATGGAGTTGGCCTAAGTCTCCTCTATATCCTACAAACGTCTCATTATATTTATATCCTACAAATATAAATTTAAAACTTTTATGATTTCTATCATGAAATCTAATTCCCAAGATAATCTAGATTTATATTAATTCAACCATTATCACTTTCTTATAGAAGAAGAAAGACTAACATTGATCTATTGATTGGTTATGCTTAATGATGGATCCAATTCTTCAATTTGATTTTCTCCTTCCTCAACCTTTTTTCTCTTTAATTTATGCATACAAGCTCTAACTCTCATTGTTTTACCTAATCCTATTAAGACAAACACGAATGTCTACCCAAAACCGCTTCTCTTTTTCCTTTCTCTTCTTTTTCACCCAACAAGCTCTTTTATACCCAAATATTCACTTTCAAAAACAACCATACCAACCACAATTCCTTAAACATTCACAAACTCTTAGAAGATATTTTCTTTTCTTTTTACTTAGACTATTTTCTTTACTCTTGCTTTTTCTTTGATACTAAGCTCTTTTCTTTTGAATTTAGGAAGCTACAAGATATTCATTTCTTTTTATGCACTTAATTAAGAGTCATGTCTTTTCTTTTTCTATCCTTGATCCTTTCCTAAAAGAATATTTTATTTTTGATTCCAAACCTTTTTCTTTCTTTTCTTCTCAACCATCTCATCTTTTTCTTTTTCTCTCCTTCCATTCCACTAACCCAAATAAAGCCTAAACTCATAACCATCTATATCAAGCCCTAGATCTAACCACCTAGTTCTAGACATTCCCAACCTAGAAGCTAACATTCAAAGCTCAAGAACTAGCCTTAATGAGAGTAAGACCTTGACGTTCGATCTCGATACTCTCAAGTTTTTGCACATGAATAACATTATCAAGAAAAATGCCTCACTCAACAAATCAATATAGGGTAGAAAGAATGGCTTGGTTTAAGGGTAGTAAAACCATTTTCTAAGATGAAAAACGGGCACTCGGGTTAGCAAAGAGTGGTTAAGTGATAAAGAAAACCCGAGTGTGAACCATGAGAATGCATTTTAAGCCCCTAAGCGAGATGATTAAATTCATTTAAGTCCAAATTCATAGAGACGCTTTGAAGATCATGCAAGTTTCAAAAAGGTATGTGCTTTCGAAGTCTAAACGAGCTAAACATGGCGTTTCCAATTTTTCAAAGAAGTCAAATGCAACAAATAACAATGATCAAGGGCATTGATCTCAATCCTAAGTTCGAGTTTTTACAAGGCAATATCATCATTATCCCCTATGCATATGCAAATGCTGTGCAACCACATGAAAGAGACTCAAAACAAGGATTAAAGATGTAACCGAATTTTATTTACAAAGAGGGAAAAACATAGTGACCCGTTAATCATTAGTGTCAAAATTTTGGGAAAGAGGACCAATTGTCCTCCTTCTACATGAGCAAGCAAAAGAGTATGCTATAAGACATATCTTTACCCATGTTAACACTATGAACACTTTGTGAAGAAAATATACTATTGAAGTTGTATGATGCATAAAAGTGTTCATGTGGTTAGTGGATGTTCAAAAGGAAGAAGAAGGTCAAGAGGGATAATGAAATCTACCTTAGGTTTGGTCTCCTCAATGCCTTCTTCGATGACATTTTTATTTGACATTCCACCATTCTCAACAATTCGGCCACCATAGAGAAGTCTAGAAATCTCCTCCAAAGCGGCCTCGTTCTCTTCTTGTTGGCTCTTCTCATCAGTCACAAGTATGGAAGCACAAAGGTCCATGGGATTCATGTACCTAAAAGATCAATGATCAAGCCAAAGAGAGAAAACGTTAGTGAAAAAATAAAAATAAAAAGACTCTAGTCTCAATATGAATCCTAACTCTATTGGCAATCGTTAACTCCCCGGAAATGGCGCCAAAAACTTTATAGAAAACTATTTCAGTTTCAAAACACAAGTTTAAAAATTTACATCTCTACACCCAAGTGCAAGTGAAAAAGTTGTAGTAATTTAGATGTTGATCCCACGAGGAATAAAGATTGCAACACTAGAGATGCAAGATTCAAACTAATTTAGAGCAATGAGTTTATGGTTTTTGTTTTGATTAAAATGTAAGAAATGCAAGAAGTGAAAATGAAGATAAAACATTGGACCATGGGTCTAACTATCATTAGAATGGATCAACAATCAAACAATGATTCAAGAGATTGAATTAAGCACCATCCTAAAACATGGAGCTCACAAATATGACTAATCCACTTCCGTGGCACTAATCACTTTACTAATCACCTAATTGCCATAAACTTTCGTTTGCCATTAAATGATCAATGAGCATTAAAAATCCAATTAGTTTACTAAACACTCTAATCATCAACTCTCGTTGGCTAAGAATGTAAAGCTCATAAAAGGTTTGGTTCAAGCATTTTCACAAACACCTTTTGGGCATGAATTGCTTAAGTTGTAGATTTTGAGTGATCAAATCAAAACTAACATTGAGATCAACCTAAATGAAGGATCTAATAAGAATCAACCTATATCATTATCATCTAACCATCAAATCACCCTAATCTAGCATTGCCCATGATCCGACAAAAAGATTAGCTACTAAACATGATGAAAGACAAAATAAAAGTGCATAAACATAAAAATAAAGATAGAGATGAAGAATCCTTCACTAAAGTGGCATGAAATGGTGAAGATCAATCCAAAATATCAAAAAGAGAGTTTGGATCTAAATCCAACTTTAGAGAAGAAAACTTAGGTTTAGAAATGTCTAAATTTCTTAAATACTAAATGAGTTTGAACCGGGTCAACTCGGAACAAACTAGGTATTGACTCGGTTGAGTTGGATCTTCTGCACAGGTCCAACGGGCAGATGAGGTCGATGGTGGTGGTCGATGGGAGCCAGCAGCCACAGAAGATCGCTGGAAGTGGCCGCTAGTATGGTCGATGAAGCTTCTAGTTCCTAGGCTGAGGTGTGCAACGATTTCGTGTGGCCGCTGTGGTATACCGTTGGGCACCAAATCGGCCATAACTTTTTCTCTGTAGCATGGATTGGCATGAAATCACCGCCATTGGAAATTTAACTCAATTGCCTATATTTTGATCAAGGAATACAAAGCTAAATCTCTGTGGAAGACCTTCTTCCGAGTCGATCTATGAAGCATTTTGAACTTATTTTGCATCATCATTTTTCTTCTTTACATCAAAGTCTCCATCAAATCCTCAAATCTCCATTTCACCTAGTAAAGGAACCAAAACCAATTCAATATGTACGTAATATGTCTAATGTCTTAAAATGAAAAACCATGAACACAAATGACACTTAACTAATGCAAATGTGATAAAACTAGTTAAGAAATGAGACATAAACTAAGATAACTATACCAAAAACTATGCAAAACTCACACATATCACCGAAAAAGATGGAATGTACATAAAAACCCATGAACAAAGAAGTCTTTCAAAACATTTAGATTGTCTTTGTTTATTTTATTTTTAATGTTCGTATCATTTGATGTATTTGTTTATATATTGTTTTCAATATTCATATTTAGCTAAACATACTCTATAAGTTATCATACTCTATGATTAAATTGCTTCCATTCACTTTTTATTCCCACATGGTGCAGATAGCCGTAGTCAAAAATTAAGGGACACCCGATTTTTATGTAGAGATTTGGATAAAATTTCTTACACTTGATTGAAAGGAATAAAATGCCATATACAATAAAACCTCATAAATAATAATATTGAGAATTCAAATTTATTATCTCAACGAGATTTTAATTAATCAATAAATTAATACTTATTAATTTGTAGAGAATTTTTTTAGGGCAATTTTCATAAATACCACAAAAGAAGTTTTCATTGCAAAATTATCAATTCTACTTTTATTTTCCAAAAATACTACAAAGATATATATATTTTTTCAAAAATACGACAAAATTAAAACCAAACTTGAAACCCTCAAAACTAAACCCTAAACTCAAAATATTAAACCCTAAATCCAAAATATTAAACCTAAACCCATATATTTAAATTATAAACCCTTATAATTAATGTTTTTGGTTTTTGTGGTATTTTTGAAAGCAAAATAATTTATAGTATTTTGGAAAATAAAACTAATGGTAGTATTTTTGGAAAACAAACCCTATTTTTGTGATATTTTACTCCCTAATTTTGAAAGATTATGCTATATAAAAAATTAGCACCCGAAACTTGTAATAAAGTATTGATTGTTCCTTTTCCTTTTCCTTTATTCCTTTCTTGGAATTTCTTCAATTAAAAGACCGAAGGAACCCGAATATGTTGAGAGTGCAGAGCTTGGGAAGAAATGTTTGCAAATACTCCCTAATTTTAAACCTAGACCTATACAATCTTTGTTTTAGAAAGCGATTGTAATCATTTTGCTTATGGCTGAGATTATTTCAGCTTGTTGCCTTGTTGGTAACAAATATTGGTTTTCATTGGGTTTTACTTTTGTTGATATAGTTTATGTACTAGTTATCTTTCTCAAAGTGGGTTCTTTTAAAGTAGGAAAAATATTATGTTGAGAATTGTTAGGGGTTGTTTGTTTGTTCATACGGATGTATCATCTTTGTTTGATGTGTTTTTTTTAAGAATTTCCAGATGCATGTATTATTAAATGACTAAAAAGACATGTTTATATTTTAGTGATAGTTTGATTATTTAAATTAACTTTTTTATTTATAAAGTCTATTTTCAATATATAATTAAATTTAATAAATTATTTTCTTATTAAATTAAACAACAATAGATTTTTGTTATAAAAAATATATTTGTACTAAATTAAAATAAAACTTCGATTATTAGTCACTATACCAAATTCGATTATTAAAATTTATTTAGCAGATTATTAGTAAACTTTTACATTGCAGAGTCAAAATTTTTGTAATGACCGACAAACGTCTCCGAGTTCCAGTGAAATCTAATATGTAAGTCAATTATGTGAGATCCAAACTTTATTAAAATTTTATTTCACAAAAAGATTTAGAATATGTCCATCAAAGTTATTGTAAAAAACTCAAGCTTATGATGTTGGTACAATTGATGAGAGAGACAAGATAAACCTGAAGATATTGTTACTAGAGAAATTGAGATACAACAAAGAATAACATAAATAAAAAAAAATATTTAATTGGTGATATCGTTGTAAGAAAGACCAAGGATTCAAAGTTTCGTGCTCCTAAAAAATATTATTTTGATAACGTTTCGATGAAGTTATTGTAAAAGAGAGTGTTTTAAATATGATTTCAATATTTAAGAAATAAATTCTCATGGATGATTACGACTAACCAGAGAAAAATATTTCAAAGTGACTTAAGCTCAAGTGAAGAAGAAGAGGTTGAGTTCAAAACGAATAAATTTGCACAAGTACTGATAAGAGAAATAGAGAATCAAGAGAGGTATACGCAGTGAAGAAACGATTTCAGAGAAGCCACTACCGGAAAAATTAATCTCCGAGATATTTTGATTACAAAATAATAATTTTTGTTATATTTGTTTTAATATTTTCTTGTCAAAACAAAAATATATATATTTTTATAAAACAAAATACAATAAATTAATAAATATAAAATAAATAATCTATATAAAGTCTCCACAGATTTTTATCTAATTAATATAATTTCTACATAGAAATTTGGAAAAATCATATATTTTAGAACACAATTTTTCCTTTAAAACATTATATATTTTGAGACAGAGGTAATATATACTCAAAAGCAGTAAGGTGCTTTAACTATTGTCGAATACAGTACAGAATACTCAATAAGCTTAAACATAAAAAGAAACAATGGAAATCCTAATAGCAGCTCAACGCATGGCCTGTTTAACACCTAATAGCAGCTCAAAAATTTTCAAGTTTCTATTTTTGTCTTTTTTATAGGTTTTAAAATATTACGCATGTCATGCGTTGAGCTGCGCAAATATTTTATTGTAACCCCACGTACACGCCAGCAGGACAATCTAGTATCAATATAAGAGATGCTATTTTCAGTTTTTTAGTATACTAGATAAATACCCGCGCTACGCTGCGGGAATTTGTTTAAATAATTTATTTTATATAATTTATTTTATATTTATTAATTTAAAATATTTTTTTATTTTTTTTTGTTTTAAACACAAAATATTAAAAACAAATACATGCACACATTATTATTCTTGTAATCTAAACATCTTAAAATTAATCTTTCAGGTATTGACCTCTAAACAACAAAATCGCCAGTTCAATTTTCCGTTTTTTCTTTATTCATGCGATTCTTTGCCGTATCTCAATTTCTCTGGAAATAATATCTTAAGAGTTATCTTGAATCTCTCATCAATTGTAACATCAAAATCTTAAATCTTTTTTACAATAACTTTGATGGGAAAATTTTGAAATCTTTATGTGAAATTTAATTTTAACAAATTTTGGACATTTTCCATAACGACTCACATACTGGATCACACTTGAGTTTGGAGACGGTTCCCATTCATTACAATTTTTTTGACTTTTACAACAATCTAGTTGATGTTATCTTTGAGTCGTTGTGTTCTTCATTTTTGCTACAAAATATAGTATTTCCAAATAACTACATCTTTGGTCAATTCCCAAATATTATTCTCTTGAATTTTGAATATCTTCAAATTTTGTTTCTCACATATGGAGTGTTTTCAACATTAATATTTGCTTATAAGAGTTTGAGACCAAATTCAGCTCGACATAGTTCAACTTTATTTATTTTGTATTTACGAATTTAATATATTTTATTTTTATAAAACAAAAAATATTTTAGACAAAAATTACAAAAAAGAAATACACCATAAATTTTTATACTTATAATCAAAACATCTTCGAAATTGATATATCCGGTAGTTGCCTCTTTGAAATCATTTTTCCTTGATTTTACCTCTCTTGTTTCTCTCTGCAAATTTATTTGTTTCGAATTCAACATTCTCTTTTCTTCTTCTCTTGAGCTTAACTCAACTTAAAATATTTTCTTCTGCTTAATCAAAATCATAGATGAATATTTCTTTCCAAAATACTAAAATCATATTTCCACCACTCTCTCTTACAATAACTTTATCAAAAAGTTACCAAAATAATATTTTCTTAGAAGTAAGAAACTCCAAAACTTTGATATTTATTACAACAATATCGCCAGCTCAATCTCTAATTTAATATATTTCTCTATTCCTGTGATTTTTTGTCGTATCTCAGTTTCTCTGGGAACGGTATCTCCAGATTTATCTTAACTCTCTCATCAACTCTACCAACATAAAAATTTGAATCTTTTTTTACAATAAATTTTATGGTCAAATTCTTATTTTTTGTGAGATAAAAAAGTAACAAAATTTGGATCTTTCACATAATCAACTCACATATTGGATCTCACTCAAGCTTGGAAAATTTTGTCGGTCATTAAGAATCTTTTAATTTATTACAAAAATTTAACTGGTGTGATCTTTGAGTCGTTGTCTTCTTTATCTTTGCTAAAAAAATTTAGTATTCCAAACAACATCTTTGATCCATTCCCAAAGAGTATCCTCTTGAGTTTGTGATCTTTTCAAATCTTGTTTCTCACCAACCATCTCACATCTGTAGATTTTCCAACTTTAATATTTGTTTGTAAGAGTTTGAAATACTAATTCCAACTCGAACTAATACTTTCGCGTGATTTCAACAGTTTTATGCTTTAAACAGATTCTCCAAAGGAGATAAAAATCCGCTCTATGCTGCATATATTTATAAATAATATTTTTATAATAATTATTTTCAAATATTTGTATTGATTCAATGTTAAATTTGTATATATGATATACATTTTTTAATTTATATGACTTAGTTTGAATTTTAGATACACTTTATTAAAAAAAATCGGCTTATTAAATCCAACACACTCTATTATTTTTTTAAAACATCAAATAAATCTCAAATCTAGATAACTTATTTAAAATTATATATATTTAAAATTTATATATAACTTATTTTGAATTTTAGATAGACTCTATTAAAAAAAAATCGGCTAGTTAAATCCAACACACTATATTATTGTTTTTAAAACATCAAATAAATCTTAAATCTAGATAAATAATATTAATAAGATATATTGTATGAGTTTATATATAACTTATTTTAAATTATATATACATTTTTTAATTTATATATGATTTAGTTTAAATTTTAGATACACTCTATTAAAAAATCGACTAATTAAATCCAATACTCTCTATTATACACTTTATTATTATTTTAAAAACATTAGATAAACCTAAAATCTAGATAAATAATATTAATAAGCTAATTGTATTAGTTTATATATAACTTTATTTAAATTATATTAAAATTAGTTGGCTTATTTTAATTAAATATATCCGATTATTTTTAAAAAAATATTAAATTTCTTTCGAATCTAGCTATTTCAAATATTAAATATTCGGTAAAATTATTTTTTACATTGTTTGTAAAATTGGAGAATTAAAAAAGGCTGATGTGACAAATGAAATATGATGTGTATTAAATGAAATGTTTTTATTGGTTACTTGTTTTAAATGATGTGTGAGATGGAGAAGGCATGAAAATGCTGAGGTGTCAAATAATGGAAAGACTTAGCAACTTTTATTGTATTGATTCGAATTAATAGTTTAGCATAATTTCGACATATTTATGTCCTATAATAGATTCTATAGAGGAGAAAAATATATGTTCTATGTTGTAGATATTTTTTAATAAGTAATTTCAAATATTTTTATTGATTCAATGTTAAATTTGTATATATGACATTAAAAATTAGAAAATAAATAAAATAGACGAGATATGCAATTATTTTCTAATAATATTTTCTTAAAAACCCATATCAACTTGTTTTTATTTTCTTATAATTGAAAATTATTTATTCTGACCAACAATCTCACATGCAGGGAGTAAGGTTGAGACGCTATTTCAGCTTAAATTAATATTTCAGAGTGATTTCGACATATTTATGTCTTGAAACATATTTTCTAGATGAGATGAAAATCCGCTCTATAGTTGCAAATAATTTCTTATGTTTTTTCTTAATTATTATTTTCAATTATTTTTATTGATTCAATGTTAAATTTGTTTTTTCATAATTTATATATGACTTAGTTAGAATTATAATAAAAATAATCAGGTAATTGAATTCAATACATTCTATTATTGTTTTTAAACATCAAATAAACATTAAATCTAACTAAATAGAATTAATCAATTATATTTGATGTGGAGAGGTGATGTGGCAAATAGAATATGATGTGTATTATTTGAAATGTTTTGATTGGTTACATGTTTTAAATGAGGTGTCAGCTTCACAAAGTTTTAAAAAGCTGATGTGTCAAGCAATGAAAAGACCTAAGAACTTTTAGTGTATTGATTAAAAAAGATTTAAAATGTTTTTTGTACATACTAGTTTTTACTATATTACAAGGCAAAGAGTCGTTTGGAGTTGGCAAAGAAGTGTTTGCGGCGGATAAATTCCGGTTTTCTATGACCGGTAAAGAGAAGACCGGTTAAGAGAGACGGAGGACCGGTGAATTTGGTTTGCACCATTTCCCTCACTTTCATATACCCGTCGAGTGTCAGCAACTCCAGAAACTTTCTACAGCTCTGAGATTGAAAAGTTACATAATGTTATCAGAGAGCAAACACATAAAGAGCTTTAAGAGATTATGATCAGTTTCACTATATGAAACCATAGGAGAAATATTGTATTACCTGAGGATTTAGTACGTCCATTTGGTTTATAATTTCGTCCTGCCACAAGTGAAATGTTTTGATTAGTACTTTCATAAAGCACAAATCCATGAGGGTACGAGCTTATTTGGTGGATAATCGAGAAGTATTTTACCTCCGGTATACCAGGATTTTGCATCACGATACCGAGAACACGGCAAACTAGTCCATCGAAGACGGCTTTATTTACCGATCCATCTGCGTTTAACCATGGAAGTATAGGCATAGGTTGTGACTTCTCAGAAGTTGACTCCTTTGTTTCACTTTCGATATTAGTTCCAAAAGTAACAGATGAAGCTTTGATAGATGCCTCGTGCAAACCGCTTGTTTGAGCCATTTCAGGAAGGTTAAGAATCGTAACCTTGTGAACGCTGTTCTCACGCCTTTCTTGTGAAGTACTGTAGCCGCTGGCGACAACATCGTTTGACCTTTGTTCCTCTAAAGCTCTCTCTAGGTAGTTCACTGGTAGAGACTGTTGACCATGTTGGGTAGTTCCACCTTCCTCCAATGTCAAGAAGTATTTTGATCGGTAGAAGGAATTAACAAGACGTAAATCATTATAGCCATTTACCTGAATAAGACAGCGTCTGGTTAAAAAGTAACTCGTAATATGATGTAACATGAACAGAGTTCATAGTTCAGGAATGTGAAACTAGTAAACCATGAGTAAGAGATGGTAAGACAAACCTTCAAAGCTACTCCAAATGTTTGAAGTACTTCTACAATGCAGTCACAAGTTTCTTGGCCTGCAGATGTATAAACAGAGGTTAGAATACAACAGTGAAGTAAGTCGCCAACACATGCTAAACTTTTGAAAAGGTTAGCCTGATGCTTACTTGGAATATTAATAAGACAGTGGACTTCTTTAGTGCTTAGACCTTGGTCACCAGCCTTCTGAAGGGCATTGGAAACGGCTTCAAAAACCCCAGGACTGAATAAACTCAGTTGCTCGTCTGCAGATCCGGACATAATACAACTAGCAACACTGGCCATCGCTTGCCAAGGAGAATCACCTAAACTGCCTGGTATCACAGTAGCATCCGTAGAGTTTAAAAGGCTTTTCATATCATCAGAATCACAGCCACTATTTGATTCTACCGACTTGAAATGAAATTCACCAGTGCAAGAGTCATCATCCTTAAAAAACTCTATGGCGTTAGCTGTTGGTAGAGTTACACGACGAACAGATACTGCTATACCAGGGAAACCCTTTTCCTTTCGGAAGATGGTTTCCCCTTCGCCTAGTAGCTTAAATTTCTTAGCACTATTAGGTTCAGATTCTTCTACGTCATCAGCTCTACGTTTTAAACCTCTTTGATCTCCAGGCTCCCCAACACCTTCCTTGGGCAAGGATACAGATATAGAGAGTTCACCAGAAGCAACCAATGAAAAGAAATTTAAAACATCACCACATTGCAAATCTGAAGTTAGAGTGTCTCCCCCAGCAATAAGGTCTCTTTCATGTTCGAGAAGCCAACTGGAGAATTTGGCAGCTCTTTTCCCAGTATTAACCGGGAATGGTGACTTTGAAATACTATGCAAGAAGTTCTGAGCAAGCATAAATGGCTGTCCACCACTTCCACCAACCTGGAGCATTGTCGTAAAACTAATGACTTTCAGTTTTCAATTACAAATACAGTTACTAAGTTCATCCAAACAAACAAATAAATTTGATTCAAAGTGAGAAAAAGAAAACTGTTTCTTATTGACCATCTCATCTAAACATTAAGCATGCACATAATGTGGTTTTGACAGCAGCGCTGAACCAACAAAAGGAAGAAAAGATGATACTTCAAAGTTAAACATGCTATGCTATTAAAATAGAGCTTCACATGGACTCTCATACGCCTCTTTATAAAATCGAGAAGCATAAAATATAGTCCAGAAGCCAGAAATTTTAACCCTAGTATAACAGGAAAGTAATAAGTAGTTTTACCAGAAACTTTTTGTCTCGGAGGTAGCTATAGGCTGTAAAGAGGCCTCGCTCTGAATATTGTCGTAAGGTATCTTCCAGCAAATTTGGCATACCAGGTGCAGATGCTCAAAAAGACAAGCTTTAACAGTTCTACAGCAGTAGAAACTGCCAGAGATTTCTGTACTTGTATACTACCATTGTACTTTTCATCTAATGGCTTAAAATGTTGATGCAGACGATAATGTCCAGATCGTCTAGATGTATCTTTAACTTGATCCACAGAAACAGTTTGAATGTCCTCTGAGTGAATTGCTGGTGGTACCATTTCACTCCCCTGTAAAGTCCATTAAATTAGTTTATCATAAATCGCCAAAAACAAAAAAAAACCATTGATACTATAGGGATGGTGTCAAACAAAAGAAAAAAGCAATAAGGATGCACCTCTTCAACTATATCTCTGTTTGACCATTCCCGAGAGCTAGGTCTCGTCCGTTTAGAGGCCTCCAGTTTAGCCATCTTAACATCATTAAAGGCTTGACTTATACTCTTTTCATTGAAGTCATCCCATTTTTCTTCATCAAAACAAATATCTTTACCATTCTCAACACAATCGGATTCCGTTCCACCACATGCCTGGGATAAATATCTAACAAGAACATGTGAACTGTTGCTCTCGGGCAAACACTTCTGTTTCGTCTCTAGATGTTTTGCATAACGCTCGGTGAGCAGATTGCAAAGCCTCATGACCGCCTTCCGAACTTTATCACTCTTCAACAAACTTTGAATCCGTCGCTTGCAAGCTAAAGGAGGTGCAGGAAGTTCTGGAACTGAAGCCCATTTTACTCCATGAAATTTTGCCCCAAGGGCTGCACGGTGTCTAACATATTGACTCAATAATTTCCTGACCAGAGAGAACTTGTGTCAGAGATATAATAACATATTTTAGAGAATGTTTACAACAAGAACCAGTTTGATATATGATCACCATTCATAAAAACAGAGATATACTACTAAAGTTTCACTGGATGAGTCAAGCTTACATGTCAGCCTCATCTGTCCACGAAAATCTTTGTGAAGGAGTTGATGTGGTCTTTGAACTTGCATGCAGGTTGACGATAGAAGAATACTGACCTTCATTTTCAGTAAGATCCCTTATCTCTGCATTTTCATGTTGAATGGGCTCCTGATGCATCGGAATGGGGATTTGGTCCTCTTGTAATGAATCTTGAAAATTTTCACTATTTGAGGCATCAATGGCATCAGAATGAAGTCCATCTATTGTAGTCTTTACGAGAGATGCTCTTTTTCTTTTCCTGGAAGACGGACTATTTTCTACAGCATAATTTTTATATTTTGATTTTGATTTCACGCGTCTTCCATGCTTCCCATGATAAGCATGCATAACCTGGAGTGACAACCAAAAAGTAAAAGAACATCCAGGTTAGTCTCTGTTTGAGGACCAGAGATGAGAAAGCTTTAAATCTGAAAATCAAGGTTCTCAGGCGGCATGGTCTCTATGGTTAAGGAAAATAAGGAAACTAATCGCCAGACTAGCACCAGGTCTCAAATATTGTTCTCCACATAATTAGGCTGAAGGTGAGTAAGACAATTTTAATAATATATACAACACACACACACAACATATCTTTACCTGCGCTATGATCATGTTCAGATCCTTCGAAATCTTTTCACACTCTTTGAAAGAGAGTTTTTCCTTCTCATCAATTGCAATACACTGTAAGAGCTTAGCACGCTGTTCTGCTGTCATGACATGATGATCTGAGGCCCAAGAGTGGACACGAAAAACCTAAAGAATTGACAGTTAGAAACTGTTTTCTGAAAACATAACATAATAGGCAGCTGAAAATTATTATCACAGGAGAAGATAGAAGACAGAGATATACACGTAGCACACATACATATTAAGTAGGTTTTAATGATATCTTTTTAGTTTCATGGACTCAATTGTTATATATATAATAAGCCATAATATAGAAGATTAAGCTTATACCTCTTGAACAACAGATCCCGGAAATGCTTGCTTAGCAGCTCTGTGATCAGTAGCAGCATAGCAGTATTCTAAAGTTAGCCAATATTCATCAACAACATCTCTATTTGATAGAACAAAGTCATGCCGAATACGTGGACGAAAATCAAGAGACATGACATTGGATGTAGCAGCAACAAACACAGGTTCCTCTATATAAGGCTTAAGCTCCATCGCATGTGTTAAGTTCGAATAGTTCTCTTCAATTTCATCACGTCTGTGTCTATTACTTACCAGCTGAATCAACTACAAAGTAATAATAGACACACGCAATCGAATTATTCAATTTTTCGAACTGCACAATTATGAAATATGTACTGAAATACGGTACTTGAGGTGTCATTTAATTATAAATATTACCTTCAACCGGCGTAAAACATCAAAAAGCTTCGAAAATCTCCCAGTCGCATGAGTATCCATTAAAAGCTTATACTCTTCGCTAGGAAGCTCAGAAAGACGCAGAGCCTGTTTATTCTTTATCATATCATCAGCTATCTCAGTAGATCCAACAACTTGTAAAAAAAGTTCGAGTGGCATGGCTCTAAAAGCATCTTCAAGTGCAAACAAACTCTCAAATTTATGATCATGTATAGAAGAAAATGCATTGTCCCAGCCAGGCAAAGCATTAAAATAGTCCCAAAGGAAACAGTGTAAAAGCTTCACACGAACCATCTTTGCAAGCACAAACCCTTTGGCTCGCATAGCTCCTGATTTGCTAGCTCGCGTATCCAATTCAACATTAGTTTGACCTCTCTGAACGTCACTCAATACTGGAAATGGCTCGTTGCTTTTCCTCTTCGATAATCTCTGGCTACGGAATCCTAATTCGAAAGACCTAATCCTATCATGAATTTTATCACCTACGTCTCGAGTCAATCTATGAACAGATGGATGCAAAATTATCACAGAGCAACGATTACGACCACAATCAGTTACGTTTGGAACACGAATGCAAATGCATTTGCAGAGCCCTTCTTCTTGAAGCCTGTTTAGAATTCTGTCAATGGTTTTCCTATCGACCTTGGGGCTCCTGTCCTTCTCAAGACTGAGAAGCCATTTATGGAGCTCCGCTCTCAAAACAAACTTCTCCTCCTTTGGCCAGCCAAGAAAGAAGAAACAAATAGTCAGTTAGATGGAAAAAAAGAAGATATATTTATGGCATGCAACGTGGATAAAGAGAACAGTAAGTACATTTAAGCGCTCAAGTATTCTCTGTTCTCTCCGAGAGTTTTCAATAGTTGCATGAGGTTGCTGCACTTTTGATTTAGCCGACTTCGGTAGAACGAGATGGTTCATATCTGACAAAGCCAAACCAGGGGACCCCTTTGCAGCATCAACAACCTTATCACCGATCTTATGGAATGATTCTTGTAAGATACGAGGTGTAAGAATCTTTCTTCTTTTGGCATTAGATGGGGAATAATCGGGAAGTCCTGAATTGCTTTCAGAATCAGTTAAACGTGCAGGTGTAGAAAAGTCAGCATCTGAAACTTCAATACTGTGTTTGATAGAGGTCTTAGCCAATCCACCAGTACCATGAGGTGTGCTAAAATCATTATGTACCCTGCTAATCTTTTCATCTTTATCAGGAAACAGATTAGAAGACTCAGACGCAGCATGACGAGAAGTCCAAACTCGAAATACTCTAGTCTTCTTGTGGATTTCTGCCTGTAAATGCATTCCGACTCTTAAACAAATACTACAAAGCCGAGGATAGATCTTCTTCTTATCAATCCCAAGTCTTTCGCATACCTGGTAAAAATAATAATTTATTACAACATTGTACCTTCTCAAGTTTCCTAATTTTTCTTAAAACATCAGTCATGACTTTAGGAATACTAAAAAGATTACTCTTCCAAGTAAGTAACTTTCTCTGAAAAACTATTAGCCAAATCTATCAAATGAGTACCTCCATAACAGCCAAGCCTTTAGATCCTTCAGCATCAACCATATCATTAATTTGATTATCTACTGGAAGCTCCAAAGTCTGTTCTGTTTTTTGAATACTCCTTCCGAATTTAAGGAGTTGCTTTTTCCCAGAGTAGTTAAAATCTTTTGCTGAAAATCTTTTCAATAAACGGAGGCATCTTTCAACCTACAAAAATGGACAATCTACATGAAAATAAATATCCAAACAAAACAGAACAGAAATGCTAAGTAAGAGCAATTAGCCAGCATATGTATTGGAATATATTCAAACGATGGAATAAGATGCAGATTATATAGATCACCTTATTGTTCACCATTGCATCAAACTCCTCAACTAAATGAGAATCTGTCAACCGGCGACAAACCTGATGTTATCCCACAAGAAGATTCAACCAGAAGGAAAAAAAAAAACAGAAGTTAAATTGGCAATTGTTGAAAGTCTGTTTTTCCTCCCAAATTTTGCTTGGAAAGTAAAAAGACATAAGACAGGAAAAAGATATATTACACTTCTCCAAGCTCTATGCCTTGAATGTGATCCCATATAACCAAGGTCTTGCTTAATATTTGAGATGACTAAAACCTGCATAACAAGAAAATGAGTATACAACTAGCAAGATCCAGCTTGATAAAAAAAACAAATGCTTTGAATTTACTTACTTTCTCGTTAGCTTCTTCGAGCTTATCACAAACTGCCTGCATTGCTGGTAAAAAATCTTTAATGAGCGTGTCCTTTTTTATACTTCCAGATAGTAGACTATCTCCAACGGCAGTAGCCTCATGTTCCGATAAAGAGTCTTCTTTGCAAATTTCAAACCTCTGCTGTGACCCCAAAGGCTTGGCGTAACGAGTTAAGTATATCATGTTGGTGGTAATACATGAAGTCGTTTTAGAATCAACTTCTTTTGTTCTCACAATTGCTGGTTGCCTAACAATCAAACCTCGAGATTCAAGCTGCTTCACACTATAGAAGAAGTTCCTACCTTCAATACCAAACTCTTTAGCAAGCAGATTCTGTGCATCTTCATTATCAATACATCAACATATACTATTGTCACAACTCTTAATAGAGTAACTAGCTAGAAGAGAAAACATGAATTTGCTTACCGAGCAACAGCCAAACGCTCAAGAACGCGACGCTGAATCGCGGGAATAGTTGCGTTATTCGACTGAGCATCGTACAAGCCAACGAAGTTACATCGTAGCTTCTCATTAGCGATGATCCTTAAATCGAGTCTCAGTGCATCTTCAAGCTGTTGAATCGAGGTATCCGATGATCCGTACACTGTGTTCTTCGCCTTGAATTGGAGCTGAGGGATCGTGAGAAGATTTCTCCAGACATGAGCCTTGACGGAAGAAGAGAGAGGAGAGAGACGTGACCAGAGAGAAACGAGAGGTATCCCTGTAATTCCCTGACAACAGATTTCATCCAGTGCCGTGTATATAATCGAATCCATGTCTCCGGTTAGGTTTAGGTCAACGGCAAATCTTATCGCCGGTAAATAAGTCAGTCGATTTCTCCGCCGATAGGAAAATTCAAAATCTCGTCGGAGGGGTTTAGGGAATTTTATTTATACAAGTGAGAGTTAGACGATGATGGCGGGATCAGAGGACGATCGAGAGAAAGTTATCCTCGAGTTCTTGGTGACGGGTTCGATCTCAACCAACTACGAACAATTAAATAAATAGGAGGTAAGGATATTTAAATCCGATTTTTTAGCTCAACCCGGACCCGACTAAGAGAACGATTCTCGGTTGAACCGGTAGGACCGGCTACTCCGGTTTGCTTAAATTGAAAGATTCGCCGTCATCTTCTTCAACTTGTACTTTGTCTCTTCTATCACTCGCATTTTTTGAGTTCCTCACTTCTTGGTCCTACGTTCAATCATGTCTCTATCCAAATCTATTTGGTAAATCAAAATCATCACTTCTTCAGTTCAACAATTTCACAAACCACAGTTTCAATTCCATCCCCAATTTGCATATCCTTACTACCCCTAGATCTCTCTCTTTCTCTTTCTGCGTAGCCTTTAATTTGCTGTAAGTTTCGATGGACCTTGTTCGATTGGGAGAAATAGGTCTACAGAGAAGAAGGAAATGGCTGGTTCTATTAGCGGTTTTCGGTGTTTCTGGTTATGGAGTTTACAGGGTTTACAATTCTCAATACATCGCGAGTAAGACGAAGCGTCTTATGAAGCTTCTCGAAGGCATTGTTTCATTCGCCGAAGTAGTTAGTGATTCCGCGGAGACGATAAGTATTGTTTCTCGGGATTTGAAAAAGTTCCTGGATTCTGATTCTGACGCAATTCCCAATAGTTTGAAACAGCTCGCAAAGATCACCAAATCGAAAGAGTTCACTGATTCTTTAGCTAGGGTTTCTGAAGCCGTAGCGATTGGGGTTTTCCGTGGGTATAATTTGGATCAGGAATCGAAAAACGTCGAAAAGGAATCGAATTCGGGTTTGATTGATAGAGTATTCTCAGAGGAAGGAACTGGTTTTGTTTCTGTTGTTGTTGGTAGCTTTGCTAAGAATCTTGTTCGTGGATTTAACTCTAATGAGATTGAGACTGAGAACGAGAATGAGAAACCTAGATGGATGAATTTGCTTTATGATGATAAGTGTAGAGAGCTTTTAGCAGCTTTTATTGAGAGATTCACTAGCTCAGCAGTATCGGTGTATATCGAGAAGACGGTTGGGATCAATACTTATGATCAGATTTTCTCTGGTTTGACGAATCCAAAACATCGAGATAGCGCAAGAGATGTTCTTGTTTCGGTCTGTAATGGAGCTCTTGAGACATTCATGAGAACATCTCACGAGGTCTTCACATCTTCAGGCGAGAAAACCGATTACTCCTTGAGGAAGTCGGGTAATCGAGAAGATTCAGTAAATGGATGGGCAGAGGCACTTTCGACTACATTAGCAGTGCCAAGCAATAGGAAGTTTATGTTTGATGTTACTGGAAGAGTGACACTCGAGACGATGAGATCAATTCTTGAATTTGTAATCTTGAAAACGTCACAAAGCTTCAAGAGGAGTTTGGATGTGATTCATGAAGAAGTTACAGAGAGAGGACGTCAAGTAGTTGGATACGTAGGTGCCAAATCTTCTGTGATAATTACTGTTTGCCTCGCCCTTTACCTTCACATCTTTAACCGCATTGTTCGAGTTTCTCCGGTTTGCTTAAGCTAGCATTTCTAGTTATCGGATCAATAGCTCGTTAGAGTTTGTTAGGGACATTAAATCTTTGGCTTGCACATTCTATTGGTTTATAGGTGGAGCTGAATAACGTAGAGTTTTAGCAGTGTAATACTGTAATGTGCCCAAATATTGATTCTTATTTATACAGAGGATTCTTGAGAGGTATAAGTTGCAGAAAACGTATGACTGTGATTACTTGATTAGGCTGTAAATGGTGACTGCTAAACCAAATTGTTTATTTTGCAGCTTATTATCTGCTGAATTGGTTGAATTTAGCGGTTAGATGTGACTCAACTAGTTGAGTGAGTGAGTTATTCGAATAATAATTATTAATCTGGGTAAAGTTTTCATTATTTTCAAAGTATTCAAAAAAGATTAATTCAGTTTTACTAGCCAAAATATTATTCATGTATTAATTTTCAAAATCATTTTCCAACAACTTGATTAATCAATCTATTAACTAATAATTACACCATCAGCTAAACTTTTATACTCCTTCAAAACCTTTTTTCAACTATTTTGTTATTATTTGCGGTTATTCAACCAAACAAAAGTTGAGTCATTTCGTTTGTTCACTAAGGCCATCTCCAATAGGTCTCCTCAAATTTTCAAAATGAGGATAAGAGGGAATTGATTGCTCCAACAATGAATTCTCAAAAATAATCTTTAAAGATTTATTAATTTGCAATATAATGTTTCATACTGACAAAAGTTATAATGATAAAATTTCATAAATAAATATAAAACATACATTTAATATATTATACAACACACAACATTACATAACAAAAGTTACATGATAATATAAATTACATTTATAATAATAGAACACATATAAACACAAATTTTACAAAGTTACATATGAAATATCAATTAAATCATCATTATTTCCGTAATACTCCCACATGTTATCAATCAATAGATAAAATATTACTATTGAATAAGATAAGAAAATCATGTTAATTCAATTTACGTCATTTATTAGATCTCACTTGTTATCCACCGTTAGATTGAAACTCTATCTTCATCCTATCCGAGATATCCAACATTTTAGATAAGGAAATATATGAATTTCATCTACATCATTCATCACATCTCACTTTGTATCCACCATTTGATTAGAATCCTACCTTATCATTATCCTATCCAAGATATTCATCATCTTAGATAAAGAAATTTGTGAAACTAATTTGAGTCCATGTAATTGTGAATCTAACGGTGGATAACAAGTGAGATGTGATTAATGGAGTAGATGAAATTCACAGATTTCCATATCTAAAATGTTGGATATCTTGGATAGGATGATGATAGGGTTTCATCTAACGGTGGATAACAAGTGAGAACTAATGAACGACGTAGATTAAATTAACATGATTTTCTTATATTATTCAATAGTGACATTTTCTTTTGTCAATGTGACATTTTATCTATTGATTGATTACATTTGGGAGTATTACGGAAATAATGATGATTAATTTGGTATTTTATATGTAATTTGTAAAATTTGTGTTTTTGTGTGATTTATTATTATATATGTAATTTATATGATCATGTAATTTTTATTATGTAATATTGTGTGTTGTATAATATATTGAATGTATGTTTCATATTTATTTATGAAAATTTATCATTATTAGTAACTTTTGTCAATATCAAGGACTATATTTCAAATTGATAAATTTTCAAATATTTTTTTGAGGATTCATCATTGTTGGAGCAATACACCCTCAATATGAAGGACTATATTGCTTTCCTCAAAATGAGGGGATCTATTGGAAATGCCTAAAACTGTTAAATTTCACTAAGATCCTTAGTAAGCTTCTAAATTTTTAGTTGATTTGTTAGGTTCTTTTAGAAATGACCATTTGTTTCCATTAGATTCCACCAAGTCAATTTTTTAGTCACGTCCATTATCATTTAAATCATGGTGGGAAAGTTGTATCATATTCCAAAAATGGTCACTACATAAAAAAGAGTGTTTTACATCATTTATTTTTATTATTTGTATCAGTTATAAGTGATACAAATTAGTTTTACATCATTTATATAAGTGACGCTGGAAGTGGTGATGCTAATATTTTGCATCGTTTGACATAAATATTTGTATCGGTTGTTGTAATCGATGTTAGTATGCATCAGTTGTAATAAATAATGTTAATCATACATCACTTAATTTAAATGATGATAATATTAGTATCAATTATTATAAGTGATGTTAAATATTTATATCAGTTGTAAATAAGTGATATAAATATTAGTGTCATTTTACTTAAATGGTATTAAATATTGTGTCATCTACAGAAACCGATGTTAAACATTTATATCAATTATGCTTAGTCGTTGTTAATATTAATGTCAAATTTTCTAAATGATTCTAATCATTATAGTATTTCTAATAGCCTTGTAACGAGTCCTGATATCCAGATTTTTTTCGGATCTAGATCCGCCAGATATATGTTTCTCTTATCCGTATCTGGAACCGGTGGATCCCGGAATACCCAAAAATTAGATATCTGCTTAGAATTTCAAAACCCGCCGGATATCCGGATCTGTCTTAAGATTCGAAATATTTATTTAATTTTGAACTTAATTAGACTTTTGAAAATAAAAGTCGAATGAAATTTAGAAATGAAAGCCCACGAACATGTTTATTTGGGAAGTAGGTTTTATTTATAGTGCACTCATGTTCAAAAATATATGCTTAACGCCGATGTGGGATAAATGACAAAATTTCAAATACATCATTTGTTTAAGTGATATAAATTTTATATCATTTTTTAAGTGATGTTAGGAACATCTAGTAGATACATCATTTGTTTAACTGATGTAAATTTATAATTTTGTATCAATATTTTTAAAGTGATACAAACTTATATAGATTTGCATCAATTATGATGAATTGATGTTAAACAATCTAATATTACTATCAATTATTGAAACTGATGTTAAATTATTTTTTTGTATCAATTACTAATAAGTAATTCAAAATAGTATCACTTTGTTTTTTGATACAATTTAACTGATACAACTTTTACCTTTTTTTGTAGTGGGTTAAACTAGTAATGTGATAATTAACATATTGAATGTGATTAAGTAATCTTTATTGTTGTGGTAAATAGTGAGGAAGAACAGACGCTAGGAGTGTGTAACATATGAAGTGTGTGTGACGCAAGAGTTTTTAGAGAGAGCAACAAGATGAATTGAGGAGACATTTAAAGACACATGTATAATTGAAATGTTTATGCACCATTGAAATTTTATTGAGAAGATCCAAGAATAGGTCTAGGTGTTACATTAAAAGAAGTCATGTGCACTTTGAGAAAATTCAAACTTCATGTGAAAACTTAAAAATTATGTGATTAGGATCTTAGGGTATTGCTCATGATTATCACACTCATGTGTCTAGATTTATATTGAAATATGCACACGTGTGGCATTTATTTACTCGTAATAGTTGTTCATTGTTCAAACATATCTAAATTTTCAAAGTGTACCATTTTTATCATGATCAATCGGCAAAGTAGTAAACTAAAATGGAACAAAACCAAAACAGAACAAAATCTATAGTATTTGTATTTTTTTCCATTACATTCTTTAATCGCTTCTCATTTTCTTTTGTCGCCAATTGTTTTTGGTGCATCGAAATGTACAAAAAACAATACTTGTTACATTGTTTTAATCTGTGATTTTTAACAGATTTATTAGATTTAATCATGTTATGATGATAGATTATCTACATTTTATGTGATTACGACTAAGCTGCATGAAATCGGAAGCGGGTACGCAGAAGCGGAATGGTTCGGAAGCGGAAAAATGAATATTTTTAAAAAATTAGGAAGCAGGTACGTGTTGGAAGCCTAACAATATTTTTAAAAAATTTGTGTGGTTATATATATATATATATATATATATATATATATATATATATATATATAATGAAACATTAAACATATATCATATTAAGATTATACTTAACCACACAAATTCAATACATATAATTTAAAACTCACTAAAAATAAAAATCAAAAAAAAAAATTGTTACAACAAATAAATATTGATAATTCAAAGTCAAAATTTAGATCACCCTCTTAATTCTCATTTTTCTTGATTCTTTCAAATAAAATGATTTCCAATTTTGTGTTATCCATAAAACACAGTTAAACTCATGTTTCTCAAAGTTTATTACCTAATTTAATTCAATTAATCAATTCTACCGTTGCTATTTTATATTTTTAAAAATAAAATACAAAAATTAGTATACAAAATTTATAAATCGCAACATCTGTTTGAGTTTTTCTTGTACAGTAAAACCATCCAACATAATTTTCTGTTTTGATTTATTTATATGTGACATTTCAATTTTAAAAAACAGAAGCGTAAGCTTCCAAAATGGAATCGCAAGTTTCCAACGAGTTTCCAAAGCGGAATTTTAGGAAGCAGCGAGATTCTGAAAGTTTTTGAGAGTTTTTGATTCAGACTCTGATTCTGAAGCGGGAAGCAGACCTCCGATGAAACTTCCGTGCTTCCTAGGATTACGATGAAATGTTTTACAAAAAACGATTTTATGATGCAACTTTTCCCGCAACATTTGGATCCATGACATACGGTTCTGCATATACGATATTTGATGGACAAGCTTTTTACGCAACACACGAAACCACGACGAAGAGTTTGGTCTCTCAGCCCGAATAAAAGAAATTTTCTCCAAAACAAAAAATTAAACCCCGAACCTGGTATAAAACTTTTAAACCTTTGATCACCAAATCGTTATTATATTTTATGTAAATAAAAAAAATTTATATATAAAAGTAGAATAACCCTCTCCATGAAGCTGCCATGTAAGCATCTAGGAAAGTGACACTTGTCCAATTAAAACTTTAAAAGAATTTTTTTTTAACTTTTTAAATTTTTGTGTTCAGTTATCTTTTAGTATTCCTTAAGTTACATGTAAATTGAAATTAATGATTTAAAAAAAAATTAGTGCACAAAATTTTTATATGTTTATCTTATTTGATAAATCGACATTTCTAAATGAGGTTTTTTTTTTGTTTCTTTGATTTTTTAATTTCAAAGAAATAATGAAAATGCAAGGCAAGAAGTGGAATAGAGAAATGATGTGATGGTAAAGATGATAACACATGCAAAAAAGCGAAGTTGTAGATTTTCAAGATCTTGGAATGCAAAATAATATAGGAAAATTTCATGGATGGCTTGGAATCGTTTGTCCCTCCCAAAAGGTGAAGAAGGCATTGGTTTTTAGAGATCTTACAATTTTAATGGAGGGTTTCTTGTAAACCAAGGTTAGAGATTTTTTACAAACTCTCACAGTTTTCTGACTTGCTTGAAGAGGTTTTTTAAAAAATTTATTTGGAGCCCTAAAAACTATTAATTAGCTATATTGTTTATCTAATGTGGTTGAGTGTAGTGATACATATGGAAATTATGAGTCCATAGCTGAGGTTCAAAGCTGACTCAGCTTTCCTCTTCAGAGAATAAGAAGGGCCTATCATGTCTGGTTGTTAGAGTTGTTCTGTGGATGAGGAAGCCAATGTGTTTGGTGGTATTGTGGGTGCAACAATCACAACTTTGGACTCATCGGTATTGGTATGTGTTGGTTTTGAAGACTAAACAAAAATGAACAATACAGTTTATATTTTTGGTCTAAAAAATAATATAGGAAAAGGAATCTTTCTTGGATGGCTTGGAATCGTTTGTCCCTCCCAAAATGTGAAAGAGGCATTGGTTTTTAGATATCTCACAACTTCAACAGAGAGTTTCTTATAAACCAAGCTTAGAGAATTTTTACGAATCCTCAGAGTTTTCTGGATTGCTTGTAGAAAGTTTTTTTTATCCATTTTGAACCAAAAAAAAACTATTAATTAGCTCTATTGAATATCTAATGTGGTTGAGTTTAGTGATACATCTGGAAATGATGAGTCCATAGTTGAGGTTCAGGCCTGACTCAACTTTCTTCTTTTGAGAGTAAGAAAAGCCTATCATGTCTGGTTATTGGACTTGTCCTGAGGATGAGGAAGCCACTGTGCTTGGTGGTATTGTGGGTGCAAAGTCACAACTTTGGACTTATCGATCCTCTTCTCATAGTGAGAATGACCTATCATGTCTGGTTGTTGTACATCTTGTGAATGAGAAAGCTAGTGCACTTGGTCTTGTGGGCGCAACAATCACAGTTTTAGACCCATCGTTCCTCTTTTGAAACTGAGAAGAACCTATCATATCTTGTTGTTGGACTTGTCTTGTTGATGAGGAAGCCAATGAGTTTGGTATTGTAGGTGCAACAAGCTTAGCTATGGACTCTATGTATTATATCAAATCTTATATAATAAAAAGGGTTTACTTCATGAGAAGTTGACACGTGACACTTTTCTTTCTCACATGTGTTTTTTTAAACTTTGCAATTTATAATAACGAGGGGTTTCATTCATGAGAAATTGAAATGTGTAATTTTTCCTTCTCACATGTGTTTTTATATATTAAAGAAAAAATTATATAAAATAAACAAAAACAAAAAGTGAATTATAAGCAAAACACAGGTAAATTTTCAATATCTCTATTTTTATTCATCCAATCTCTAAGCAATTTGATGGAAGAATAACTAGAGTGATATATAATATGCCCATCAAATTGCTAAACAAAGTCTAAATTCCAAACAAAGTTATTATCCATAGTGGATTTGTTTTCGTTAATAAATTTTTGGTTTCGATCTGTTTGGGTAGTATCAAGAATAATTTGAAATAGAGTAAAATAATGTTTACACTAAATTAGCATTTGCATTATGCGTTGGTTTTAAAGACTAAAGGAAAATGAATAATACATTTTTTGTCTAAAAAATAATATAGAAAAAGAAAAAATTCATGGATTGCTTGGAATCGTTTGTCCCTCCCAAAATGTGAAGGAGAGATTGGTTTTTAGAGATCTTACAATTTTACAAACTCTCACAGTTTTCTGGATTGCTTTGAAGAAAGTTTTTTTAAAAATCTATTTGGAGCCCTAAAAACTATTAACTAGCTCTATTTTTTTATCTAGTGTGGTTAAGTATAGTGATACATACGGAAATGATGAGTCCATAGTTGAGGTTATTGGACATGTCTTGTGAATGAGAAAGGGCATATCATGTCTGGTTATTGGACATGTCTTGTGAATGAGAAAGCTAGTGCATTTGGTCTTGTGGGTGCAACAACCACACTTTTGGATCTATCGTTCCTCTTTTGAAATTGAGAATGGCCTATAATATCTGGTTGTTAGACTTGTCCTGTAGATTAGGAAGCCAATGAGATTGGTATTGTGGGTGCAACAACCTCAGCTATGGACTCCATGTATTATATCAAATCTTATATAATAAAGAAGAGTTTCCTTCATAAGAAGTCGAGACGTGGCACTTTTCTTTCTCACATGTGTTTTTTTTAAATCTTTGCAATAAATAATAAATTGAATGAAAATAATATATCAACACAATTTGAATGGCATCACAATCTTATATATAAAAGTTGGCCAAGACTCTTTTTTTTGTGTCACGTGGTTGCACAAATAAATGACATGTGTCCTTTATTCATTTCCTCATACACTTCTTACATCCTTTTTCTCTTGTGTTCCCTTCACCTGTTTTTTTCTTGCCAAGCCTCTTCATCTTTCTTCATAAAGTTAACATTGTCCTCATCAATATATAGAGTTACGTTGATCTTAATAAATTTTCTAACTTTCTAATTACACTACATATTTGGTTGATCTTTTGAGAGTTTATGAATTCAACACTTAAATGTTTTCAAAACTTCTATCTTTTCTAAATTAATTACATAACATTTGAAAAAATATGTGTATATATATTATATATATATATATATATATATATATATATATACTAGGAAGCTACCCCGCACCATGTGCGGGAAAAAATAGTAAAAAATGATGACATTTTTGTTTCTGAGGGTAGTAAATGTGATATTTCACGTTTTCAAATTTGTTTTATTGCTAACTATTCATCCGTAATTGATAAAAGATTAAGAAATCTTAGTAATTGTTTATTGATTCAAATTTTTGCATGTTTTGTTTAGTTTTAGTATAAAAAATGATGTTCAAGATTTTTCATATATGGTATAATCCTTATTTAATATTTTTCTATGTTATTATCTTGACATTTTTAAATCTATTATAAATAACGACAACTATACATTACAATTATCTCCACACAATAGTTAACCTTTCTTTTTTAATTTATTTTAATTTGTTTATATATATATATATAAATATATATATATATATATATAATATATCAGATGATTTTTTTGAAACACTATATCACAATATTATAATTTTGGAATTTTTGTTTTGGTAGAAATATAAATTTTCAGTTTCTTTAAATTTGATAATCCTTATATAATTATCTTACAACAAAATTAAAAATATTTTAAAAAGCAATATAATATATATATATATATATATGTAATATAATAAGAAACCTTATCTTAACCAAGGAAAATGAAAGTTCAAGATATTAACAAAATTTGAAAAAAACTTTTATAGTAATTTAACTTTTATACAAATATTTTTTTAGTTTTTTCTGAAACCTAAAAGGCAATCTTTTTAATTAAATAAATTTATTAAAAATAGAACGGTAATGAACTACAATAAAGTTCGCTAAGCTTATCCAAGTGCCTTCAATAACGACCAATGAATGCATCATTTATTAGAGCATAAATCTTTTGATTCTGAAATATAAGGAAAAGTAAAACAGATCAATAATTGCATAATTTTAAGAATTAAAATCTAAACCTCAAAGTTTTATCTTGTAGAAAGAAATATAAGTAAGAATAGACATTTTCATCTACAACTATGAGTTGAAGAAACTTTTCAAACATATTTGATATTTTGAATTTTTCGAGGATTTTGACTCGTATAGTCCACTGGTGAACAAAAGAATTCAGTTCCGATACACCAACAACGTGTATCTTTTGATGAATCGTTTCTGATAACATTAAAAAGGCAAAATATTTGAAGAATTTAGCAATCAAACATATGTTTTTAAAATTTGTATCATTTAATAAAGTTTATATAAAATTAAATAATAACTTAATTTTGGATTAGAATAATTCAAAATTATCAAAGAATCTTTCATATATATTGTGTCATTTTTTGTATAGAAAGTAGACATATAAGAAAACATTATTAGGTGGTAGAGTAATTCAAATTTTTCAAAAACAATTTTTATTTATTTATTTATATTTTATTTTTATGTTAAATTTTATTTTTCGTAATATATTCAAAATTTTCAAAAATATTCATTTATAGTAATTTAAACTTTACTCAATATTTTAAAAGAATTTAAAAGAGTAATTCAACTTTTTTGAATTTTGAACTTTATTAAAACAATTATAATTTTTAAAGAGTAATTCAATTTTTAAATTTTAAAGAACTTTTTAAATTTTAAAGAGCAATTCTTTTCTTTTAATATATTTGATTTTAAAAAAAAAATTATAATAATTTTTGATATTTATTTGTTTTTAATATTTGGTTTAAAGCAAAATCACAAAATATTTAAATAGATTGATTAAAGACAGATTTTTAAAAAGTAGTAGCAGAATATAACACTTTTGTTTTTGAAAAATTGTATTGTTTAATAAAGTTTATATAAAGCTGAATGTTAACTTAATTTGAATTTGGATTAATTCAAAATTTTTAAAGAATCTTTCATATATATCGTAATATGTTTTGTGTAGAAAATAGACATTTAAGAAAATATTTTAATAGTTAAAATATATTTAATCTCCATATCATATAAGTTTTTTAATAAAAAAATTAAAGTAACTAAAATAAGCAAACTTTATCTCCACAAAATTATAAGAAAACTACCTAAGTAGTTTTTTGGGTCATTTTCTAATTATTATTAGTAGTTTAAAATTTTTGATTTTTAATTTTTTAGAGTAAATTAACTTTTTATTTTTTAAAAAAAAAAATTTTAATAAAAATTCTTCTCTTAATGTATTCAAATTTTTAAAATTATTTATTTATGGTAACATTTTCACTCGAATATTTTCTATTTTTTTATTTTTTCTAGTAATTTTTCTCTCTAAATATATTTAAATTAAAAAAAATTATAGTAATTTAAAATTTAATTGAATATTTTATATTTAGTTTTTTTTTAATATCTAAATGGCAAAAATTTTAAGTAAACCTATCTAAATATAATTGTTTTTTATAAAAAAATATTTTTTAGATTAATTAAAAAATTTCGAATTTTAAAAATTATTTTTATCATAAATTATTAAATTATTAAAGTATTTTCGAATTTTTAAATTAGTTTTTTTAATATATTTTTCTAGTAAATTAAATTTTATTTAAATAAATATTTTATTTAAATCTAAATGGCAAAAATGTTTAAATATGTAGATTCATTAAGAGTAGACTTATAATCAACCATTCTGAGGATGAATGTGAGCATTCTGTACTTTTCTTTTAATATATATATATGATTTATTTGTAAAAGATATTTGGGAAGAAGTACCACACATTTTTTGGTAAATAAAAAAAGTCTTCATCATTTACATGTGCTAAAATGTTGGTTGATGAAGACAATGTAAGATCAAAGGTAGCAATATAAGAATCTTGTATTATCTTTCTTATAATTTTTTTATTTTATTTATCATATGTTATATATTTGCTCCTTTTTACTTTAAGTGTTTATCTAGAAGCAAAAAAATAAGGAGCTCAAAATTGTATATTTGTTGATGCTTTATGTTTTACAAAATAACTAGTAAATTAATCTGTTTTGCGTTGTTTGCTATTAATCCTAAAATATCTCCAGTGGTTTTTTTGCTGCCTTTTTCCAATCTTTTTGGAGTTATTTAGGTACATATCTTGTGAACTTCACCTCTAGATCCTTTCCATCGACTCAAAATGCAACTAATATTCGGCTAATCCCAAAAGGCATTGCTCTTAGAAAATTTGATCAAACAGCTTTTGTTTCAGGTCGGGTGATAGTGGATAATGTCATCTTTACTCATGAAACATTACACTATCTTTGAACATCAAATGCTAGGGTGTATGGATCGATGGCAGCAAAAACTGACATAAGTAAGCGTATGATCGAATCGAATGGGGGTTTTCACACTATAAATAAGTTTAGGTAATTAAACAAAAACACATTCTCTTTCAAAACAATATGTGAACGAAAACCTTAAGCAAAAGTGGATGAAACAAACATGCGGGTACTCGCTTAGTGGTAATAACGTTATTACATTTCTTTTCTAACTTTCCTAAAAAAAAAAATATATATATAAAGAAACAAGCTACTCTTTCACAAGGTTAGAGAGAGTCCATCAAAGTTAATTTTGCATACAAAGGCTGAGGTAATTGAATGGATGGGTCATCCAATCTAATTCAGCGACATATTCCGGAAGGATGACGAGAAAATTCTGTTCAAGTTGTTTGGATCTCACCTCCTATTTCGCTGGTTAAATGCAATTTCGGTGCGAGATTTGACACAAATTCATCTTAGATGACTGGAAGATGGTTAGTTCGGGATCATCAAGGATATGGACCAACTCGACTTAATTACGCCCATACACTCCTAGAGGCAAAAGCTAAATCATTATTGGTGGCTATTCAATAAGTTTGGACGAAAGGTTTCACTGGTTATATTTGAAGGGTATGTTGAGGTGCTTATCAGTTTAGTTAATGGATTATATACTTTCATTTTCATCATCAACTTATGTTTTGACATTGCTCTTTAGTCCAAGAAGTTTCACGATATTAAATTTATTCTTACACGACGATGTTGCAATGAATCATACAATAAGTTAGCTAGATTTGGTTGTTACAAATTTACAGTTCTGATTGATCTAATCCTCTTACTCTCTAAATTGTACTTTTACGATAAAGAAAACTTTTCAAGTTAAATATAATCATTTTTTGAGTCGAAAAATAAAACAAAGAAAAAAAATACTAAATTTCACGGTCAGCAAATCGGTAGTTATAGAGTTCCCCGCTCCGATTGACGCAACAGGCCAAGATTTTGCCGACGCGAAAGCAAATCAGATCGACGATTTGTGTTTCCTTTTCTCTCTCTCGCATCGAATTCAGCAAAACTAGAAACGAACCAGTCAGAGAGCGAGACCAGAAAAACCCTATTCGATCACGAGATCGTCGCAACGTTTCTCGTATCAATCCCCAGAGAATTTAGTAGAATCATCGGAGGGTAGAAAAATGCTCAACGATGGAGAAGAGACTCCTTCTAGGTAAACTAGTCGAAATCATACAACTTCAGATTCTTTTGTGTTTCCATGCGTGATCGTGCTTAGTTCCGGTAGTTTCGGTGTGAAATGAACAATTATTTACTAATATTGCTCAAATTGAAGTGAGGTAGCTGTCCATTTGATCGAGTTTTTTTTAATCCATTATGAAATTGTTTTTTTGGATACTAAGATTTCGGAATAGTTTCAGCATTTATAGATTCTGTATTTGATTCAATCTTCTATATGTGATTTTGTGTTCCAATCGAGAATATAAGATAAGTTTATTAATGTGCGTTTAGTTGATTATGTTTCTCAGGCAGGAGATTCTGACTATGGTTAAGAAGCACTCAAAATCGTTAGGAAAGTTGTCTGATGAGCAAGATGCGTCAGATGTAGAAATGGACTCAAATTTCTGGCATGGTGTGTTTGATGTTTACTTCATTCGTTGCATGGAGTCGAGGAGGCGGCAAGACGATGATCTTCTATTTTTTGTCAGGAAATTGGTATGTAAGCTTGCACCTCTTTCTCTGAGCCGAAAACCTAGAATATCGTGTTATGTTAATGTTGCTGAGTGTTCTGTTACTTTTGCCAGAGCTGTAAGTCATATGGTTTGACTGAAAATGAGGAAGCACCAGCTCCTTACTTTGTGCGCAGGTGGGCACCTAAGGTAAAAACTGTAGATATCTGGTTATGTCTTATCACGAGGTTTCGTATTGTCAACATAACATTTCAATTGCGAAGAAGAAATTGTAATGGATTTAACATGGTAACGGAAAATTTGATTTACTTCTGGGGCATCTGTTTTTCTTCTTCTTTATTCGGGTGAGGGTATGTACTTTAAGCTACAGTACTACATGTATCTTTGTAAGGGATTTTTCTTTGCTGGCCTACAGCCTTTAAACCCCTGGACATTTCAAATTAACCATTTATTTGTAGTGTTGCACCTTGTATGCATTGTCCACAAATACATGGTAATGGATTTCTTCTCCCTTTTAAACCAGTTGGATGAGCTGCTTGGTGAAAGCCTGGCTGAAGTTGATTGGAGGAAATCATTTTATTTGAATATGATTGCCCACACATCGTTCACTGTTACGGTGGCTATTTGCAGGTAACCACTTCACTTTCAAATTGTGATTAGCGGCATCATTTACTAATTTCTTGTCGGTCTCATTTACATTAATTAACAGTTCTTGTTCTGTTATTACATTGTTAATATTACTATCCACCTTTCCTGCTTTGTGTTCAAACACGTCTTATTGCATCAAGCATTACTTCAGTCTAGCTATTTATTTGGTTGGAATCTCAGATACCATCTTCTTCGTTTCAGCGATTAGGCCTTGAGTCATTTTTGTGACCTGATCTGTGGTCTATATTCTACTTATCATATGGCTTTTTGTCTTTCCATTTTACTGCGTAATGGTAACTTTACACAGCTTGTGTTTTTAGTAATGAGGCCCTCAAGACGTACCAAGGAAGTAAAGACACAAAACTCTCTCCTATATACAAGGTAAGAAATCCTAAGAGTTTTGGTTTATATTTCTCTTGACTCTTCAGCTCTTCTTTAATCCTTTTATATGAAAAAGCAACTGAAGCCAAAGAGTAGTTATATACTCTGCTGTTCAAAATATGTCTGTCCAGCTTTCATTTTATCATGAACCTTTCAAGACAAGAGTAAGGAAACGGAATATGAATCCATTTTCAGTTTTCAAAAAGAAAGGACATTCCAGTTGAGTGTTGGACCAAACATAGATTGGATATTTCTTTCTGAGCCTCAAGTTGGTTTCATATTCTGTAAGCCAATGATAATCATATTCCCTAATCTTACATTCATATCTTGCAGGTTGTAAAAACTGTATATGCATCACCTAGTCGCGTTAATTTTCACCTGGACTCAAAGAAGGCAAGGATAGTCTCTTTTCTGGTAGCAATGTTTGTCCATTTGGAATTCACGTTTGATGTTTCCATATTATGTACCTAGGAAGTGGAAACAACACCTGCCTACCCAGAAATTTGTTTTGCCGTAGATGATTTTGACTCAACCTTTGATGCTGTGGTAAACATATTTTCTTCTCTCTTTCTTTGTATTGTCCTTTCAACTATTATATTCTGTAGTCCTTTGGGAAGAAACTCTAGACATGAATGGATTCTAAGGAAATGTGACATTTTGTTCGTAATGAAATCGGCTCTGGAAGAATTAGTTAAGGAAAACAAGATAAACCCTCCTCTGCTGTGGCTTTATGTTTCCTGTAAAGAACTTAAGCTGTATTGCTAGCTTCATGAATGGAAATTGTTATATTGCCCATAGTTTTTTTCCCAACCTTGTTCATTGGCTTTTTCATTGATGTTTGCAGGTTCTGACAGAAAAAGATCATTGCTATTGCGTACTTCTTAATTCTCATGATGGTGCAGCCTTTCCAAGTGAAAATGTTAAAGATTCCAGTGATTCTAATACAAATACTGGCCCCAAAAGTGTGAAAGATCCTAAGGTCTAGTTGTTTCCTTTATGTTGCCAGTCATCTACCAATTTTTCCTTTGCTACTTTCTATGAATTTCGAAGAGGTTTAAAGGGGTTTGAGTTCAATGAGTCTTAAAATTAAGTTTGCTAGTCAAGCACCTGGGTTGGCCATTCTTCCAATTGAATCCTTTAGGGTCCTGGAATATTCTGTGTCTGTTAACAGCTTTAAATACATTATCTGTTGAAGTTTAGCTGCTACGTGCAAGGAAATTATTGGTATTTTCAATGCTTTGAAAATATCTTTTTGAACACGTCATATAAAGGAATATGTCTGTAGTTTCACTGATGTTTGCAAGGGTCAATCTTAAACGGATTAACTAAGTATGGTTTGTGATTTTTGGAAAGATCTTTTTCTTCAAGCACATATGGTTTGTAGAAGGCCTATGGACACATGACATGTTCATGACTTGCTAATGAGAAAGAAAATTGACATGCTGGTGTTTTTGGTTGCAGGTTACTCTGTTTTCTGGGTTTGTCAGCTATCAAATGGTTCGAGAAGCCTATGAAGGTTACTTTACAGTTTCTTTTCTATTTCTTATACATTTTAGAATCCAATTCAATTCTCTAGCAACTTTTGTAGTCATGGTTTACTTGCCTTAATCTTCTAGTACTTACCACTTTCATTGTCGATCTCGGTCTTTCATATTTCTCCCAAAATATTTGATGGAAAGTATATATTAAGGGTTCATGATGATAGTACGAAACTTGTTCTCGAGCTTGCCTTCACTATAGCACATAGAATTCATTAGTGGTTATTCATGTCAAGTCAGGGAAACCTGTCAGGAACATGCAGTCTTATTATTCATGCTTTTGCTGATGTTAAAAAAAATATTCATGCTTTTGCTCATTTGGTGGAATCCATGGCTGACTCAAAAGTAGAGACGAAAATTTTGGAAGTAATATGATTCGTTTAGAGATCAAGGTGGTGTGATATGAAACGGTACCCAACCTCAAGATGACTGGACTACACAATTAACTTTTGTAGACATGAAATTTTGAGTGTTAAGAGCTAAAAGACCTAAAGGAACCTACTGCTTGTTTCCTTGTCTATATAGGCTGATATCGCTTTCGTTGATTTCGGCCAATTGATATTTTCACACTTTATCCTTAATATGTTTTTCCATCTTTTATCTTTTATTACAGGGGGGAGGAATCGGTTTGGAAGTCTTCTATCACTCGGTCATAATACAGGAAAAGCAGACAGACTTTATATGAAAGGTCCAGGAGGACGTGGAGAAGTTGAAGTGGCTGTTTCTGGAGTTATAGGTACTGTTCATTCTTATTCTTGAATGGCTACACAAAATCTGTCTCTTTATTTTCCTGTTAGGTTTTTTCTACTTTCTTGAGTTTTACAGCGCAGTTAGTTATATAGCATGATAGATAAAAAGTTAAAAACTTTTTTAATCCCCTAACCAACAACAGCCTTGGGTTGGATTGTCTTAAGAGAGTAGACATTTATGAAGTACAATCGCCTAAAGTAAAGAGTAGCAGATTTGTTGAAATGTATGTTGAAGACGTAGTATGCTTTAAGGGGTAATTGTATAGAATTGCTTTTCTCAGATCAGAGCCAAGTAGTTTTAGGGCCTGTTTCACCAATGTCTTCAAAGAAGAGCATCGATCTCGGCTCCATTTTCCGTAAAGCAGCTTCTGTTGCATCTGTCGCAGCTAAACATGCAATAGCAGCTGCTACAGCCTCATACGATGAAGATGAGATGTTCCCACTTAAATGCTGCTTAATGTCCATCTCATTACCCTGGGACACTATTGCTCACGATCTTTTATTCAAGGTAACAAATAATTTCTCTTTAACCACGCCGGCCATCAACAATTGAAAACCAGTGGATCGTTTTGATATATTATCTGTTTTGCTGATCGATTCCACTTATTGTGTTGATTCAGGCATCTCCACCAGTAAACATGGAGTAGAATATTCTGGAATGAAGCGTAGGAAACAGGAGTTGTGTGTTTGGTCCAAATTGGTTTTTGTAATTTGATTGAATATTCCTTTTGTGATGTTACTTGACTCTGTGGTTTACCCCCTACCACTGTTATTACCTCAAGCAATAAATGAAAGTGAAGTTTTGAAATTTGCAATAGAAAAATGTCAAAAAAATATAAACTTTCAATTTTGGTTGAAAAAAGCATGAATTTTCACTTGTACCCATTAAATCACAAACTTTCATTGTCTTTACATTAAATCACAAATTTTCATTAACTTTACATTTAAATATCAAACTTTGTTTGAATAAGTTATTTGAGGCATGCCGTTAAGTATCCGTTTAACAGATCCGTTTCGATAGTTAGCAGCATGCCTCAAATAGTTTGGTCAAATAAAGTTTGTGATTTAAATGTAAAGTCAATGAAAGTTTGTGATTTAATGTGTACAAATGAGAGTTTATGCTTTTTTCAACCAAAATTGAAAGTTCATGCTTCTTTTTGACATTTTTTCCAATTTGCAATCATCATGTCTATAGATTTTGGCGATTTTTCTTGTTCTAGTCTAGTGTAGACTCACTCGGTCTATACTTTTTGTGTATGCCTCTTTCCATCGCCAAATCACCGACTAAGATTTGATATACCAATTGCTGCTTTTCGGAAGATGGATAATCTTCTGAGCTTTTAATTCTTAACGACCTACTTCGACGGAAATTAACTGAACTTTTTTTTTCATAAGTGTATTCATTTGATATGAAACAAAAGTGGTACAACAATGGAAGATCCTATCAAAGTTTACAGAAGCGTAAAATGCCCAAACAAGAGCATGATTGCTCGAGTAATTAACCCGAATACTTAACCGCAAGAGCACGATGAAGTGCGCAGTAGTATATTCGAGGTCGATCCACAAGGGCCAATGGTACTCTATAGATCTGCGAGATTTGTAAATAGTTAAAGCGTAGAAGATGTGTTTTGGTTTTCAGAATTGTAACTATAAAAATGCAAGTAAATAAATGATGTAAACTATAAGATTAAAGACATTGGGCCATAAGATATTAAAAAGAAAAAATGATAAATAAGATGAATGAATCAAGAAACTCAATAGATAAAACCGTTCTAGAACATGAACACTTAATTAGACTAATTCTCTTTCAAGACATTAATCCCTAAATTTGACTAATCAATTTTATAAACTGTCGTTGGAGACCTCCTAGTCAAATCAGCTTTATCAATCGAGTTCACTAGGTTCATAATATTTCCTAACATCAACAATCGTTGGCTAAGAGCATATTGCTCAATTCACATAAATTCAGGCAACCTATCAACACTTTCATGCATATATAAACCTAAGATATAAAACAGAGTGGTCAATCCTATTATAACATTACAGACATGTAAGTTGAAGAACCAAAGAGTTAGAGTTTCCTAGAATCAAACAAATCATCAAACCATTGAATCCCCTACTTAGAAACCCTAGAACCCAATTAATAGATCTACTCAGACATAATAAAAGAAACAACAGAAATCAAAGAAAAAAACATAATGAAATTGCAAGAGAAGGGTTTAAGAAATCTTCTCCAAATTGTCACTAAAATGAATCTCAAATCCCAGGAGTAGCTTACAAAAACAAAAATCTCTCCCAAAAGTAGAAAAAACATAAAGAAAAACGTAAGTAAAAAGAAATAGGTCTTTGGGTATTTATACCCAATTGCAAAAAGAATTAAAGATAATATAAGTTTAGTAATTTTCGCACGATCTGATTGATCGATCCAGTTATGGATCGATCGATCTGCTCTTCTTGACATCATCCGTGGAGAAGAATTGATCGTTCCCAGTGTATCAGATCGATCAATCCCTTGATCATTTCTTCATCCGACAGCGTGGACCGATCGATCCATGTATGGATTGATCGATCGGTCTCTCTTCTTCCATCCGGCAGCGTGGACCGATCGATCTATGTATGGATCGATCGACCGGTCTCTCTTCTTCCATCCGACAGTGTGGATCGATCTATCCTAGTATAGACTGATCGATCTCTTCTTCTTCATTCTTGTTTTGTCTCGCGATCTTTCCAAAAAATAGGTAAAGACCTCTCATTCCTGCGTAACGTCCCGTAATATGTAGAAAACTAAAGATACGACCAAAAAAACAGTAAAAGACGCTACAAAGACACAAATTACTTAGAAAATACGCTAAAACGTAAGGTGAAAGACGTCAAAAACACAACTTATCAACTCTCCCTGACGTAAACCTTTGCTAGTCCTCAAGTAAAGCAAACGTTTTCATCAAAAGAAGAAGTTTGAAAACATGAAAACTCACATATTCTTTTGGAATCATGCCTTAAATCAATTGCCTGCAAACTACTGATACAATGTTAATGCCAAACCGTACTCCGCCTTACTTTGTCATACATGTAGCAACAATACTAAATCCCGGAATCACAAAGAACTTTCAAAATCTATGAGTTCAACCTTTTAACATTCATTAAGGTAATGCGTGCATTAGGGTTTAGGTGTTAAGGTTAGTTTTCAGTGGCTCAAGTGTTTAGGGTTTCCTGCAAATGCGAATGAATGCAAGTCATTATGCAAAATCACAGTGAGACACAAACCATTTGAGAGATACATAACTTCCCTTTTGCCTAGATTACCAAACCAACTCAATCCTTCATTAAACTATAAGTTCCCTTGATGCTTTCGAAAACTAAAGATAACAAATTGACTTTTCCGGTTCCTTTCCTTCTCCCTTTTCCTGCTTATTTCCTTTTTTTTTAGGAGGGGGAGTGGAACCGGTTCTCGTCTTATATAAGCTGCACCAAAAGGTAACTTAATCATACATTCTTAGTTTATTCTCATAGACACCACCATCAATCACAACTACTAAATCATCTCAAAAATACATCCATACAAACTACACAACTTAATCCTAACAAAAGAAAAGCTATGTCAGTCCGTATATTCTGTAGTTTTTGCACATGGTTGCACATAAGAATAATGACATAAAGATGCATGAGGTCTAAAACATGGGTAAGGTCAGGGTGAGGTACTATACTAAAGGTGATTCTAGCTATTTAGAGCCTACATAGAGTGATATAAATGATGCAAAGAAGAGTCCGAATATATAATCCAAAACATGATTATCAAGCCCCTAAGTGAGATATAGTAAGTTCAGTTTAAGTTCTAATAAGTAAGGTTGAACCCATGTCATCTAAATTTCTAAGTGATAGGGATTACCGTATTGTGATCGAGGTATGAATTTTCCAGCATTTCTAGTCATCCATTAAACAACGCAGAAGCAATCATAAGAAAAGATCATAGTTTTCGACAAAGTTTTGACTTAATAAAACAGACACGGTTTTTGACGATAAACATCTGAAAGAAAGAAATAATGAAATAAACATCTGAAACGTTGCATCAGTAGATGAGTGACATAGAAAGACATAAGAAAAATATCCGAAAGATAACATCAGTAGACGAGTGACATCCTCCCCCAGACTTGCTTCACACCGGTCTCGGTGTGAAAACAAACCCAGAGGGAAATGCACTGATACATGAGATAGAAAATGAAAAAAAAATGACGATATGGGGAGTGATCAGAGATTACTAGTGCTCAGTGATGATGCGGAGGACTCTCGCTCGCGCTCTGACTCTGTCCTAGACGATATCTCCTACTCCTAACATGGCGAATGTCAGCAGAGTGCCCTAGTGAATGTGGTGGTGTGGCTCCGCTGGGTCCAGCAATATCCTCAGCAAGCTTGGTCCTAATCTCCCACTCAGAAGGGCTGTCAGCATCCTCAAGGTCATGGGTGCCTGAACCAGAAGCACAAGTACATGGTCTGATGTTCATCAACGCGGTCCACATACGACGCATCATCCTGGTAGTCTTCCTCGTCAAGTCGTCTTGACATATCCTCTGGTGGAGGTGGGTGTGGAAGGCGGTATTGTGCTGGAAGAGGTGGAAGGAGCTGAAATGGTTGGGGTTCATCTGAGTGTTGTGGCTCATCCGCAGAGCTCTCCTCCTCAATCTCATCAGGTGCGTGGTGTGGAGGCGCGGTGTAGTCAACCGCAAGTGTAAGAACCTGTCGAGGTCTGGGAATACCTTGACAACGAGATGGTGGTCTGCGACCGTCTGAAGGGTCAATGCAAAGGAATTCATCACTCGGAAGAAACTCGAAGTTCTCTCGAGAAAGGAGAGAAGTGATGCCTGATTTGGGTAGCCTGCAGAAATGAAGGAATCCCTCTCGATCGTGGAACTGATACACCTTGTTCTTATTGTGGATATGGCATTGCTCTAGATACTTCATGTCCACCATTAAAATATTTGTGAGCTTCTCGGACTTGGATAAGTCGAGCGGTGTAAGAAGTGAACCAAGGCAGAGCTGATTCATCTTCGGTGGGCTTCGCTTCACCTGCACCAAATTCTCGCACAAAACTGTTGCAAGGTTGGCTGAAGGTCCCTCGTAATCCTGGAACTCATCCATCAAGTGCCTAATAGCAAACCAAAACATAAGCAACTCCTCATTGTGCACTGCACCTGCCTCAGACTTGAAGAAGAATGAGTTGTTGAGGATCTTAGCAACAATGCGCAGAACCAGGTTTCTGATTTGAGTGATCTTTGCCGTACGCGGTTTGTAGGTGCCTTTGGCAATCAGATTCAAAAAAGTAGTGGAGTCTTCTTCATTAAGCTTCCCAAGATAGCACCCATCTCTTTTGGTAAAGCCGTATATGTCACAAATCTCATAAAGAGGGTATGAGAAGTACTTCTTGTCAAGGAGAAAGGAGAATCTTCCTTCGCTTGCCTTAGGATCTTCAGGATCCTTGTAGGTGAGGCAGCAAGTAGCAAGAAGCTCTCTGACATACTTTGGAAATGTGTGGTGGCAAAGACGCCACAACCGTTCAATCCCCATGCATCGTCTTGAACACAGTGATTGTTTCTTATAAAAGACCCAAATCGTGTAACGTCTCCTGACAGCCGAAGCGCGTAGGTAAGATCTCGATCTTCTTCACAACGGCGAGGTGTTTAGTGTCAATTGCCATCCAAACCCCTTGTACTAGGAGCAGCATCAGTCACAACTGGCTCCTTGTCTTTGCGTGGAGTTGTAGTCTTCCCCATCTCCTGAAACATCGAAAGAACACAAGATAAAGCAACAAGCATGTGAGTGAAGTGAAATGAGGTGTTAAAGGATAGGAATCAAAAACACATTGTCTAATGTAGTGTTGAATTCAAACTTAAAACCTCAAAACGCAATGCTCAATGTCTAGTATAATCAAACTCATAACCTATTTCGAAACTGGTTAAATTACTTCAACATTTCAATGAGGCAAATCAAATCTAATTCATCATTCAACTAAACAATGGAGGTGTTCTAAACCTTTCTAAAGCAAATTCAAGGCAAAATCAATGCCTAATTTTTGGATTAGAGTGCCAACATATTTCTAGATTCTCAACATTGCTATGATTTTGCATTCAAACAATCAAAGGCATTACCATACACAATCTAAACTAGAAATCAACACAAAATCCATGATAAATGAGCAAGGAAGTTCGAACTAAAGCAATATCCATCAAAACCTCTCTTTGGCACATAAAATCGAATTGGGTTGAGGAAATTTCGAAAACTTACCATGGTAGATCGATGAAATTGATACTATAAACAAGAAGAACACCAAAAACCTAGTGGGTTAGAGAAAAGAATCGTTTAATTTGGATTAGAAATGAGAGAGTTATGAGAGAAAGAAGATGAGGAATGGTGAAGAGGTGGTGATGGTATGAGCGGTGGATCGAGTGAAAGAGATGAAGTGTGAGGGTTTTGTGAAGTCGATCCGGTTTAGTCCGTTTTATTATAAGTGAAATCGTATGAAACTTACCTTGGGATCGATCGATCTGCGATTGGATCGATCGATCTAGCGTGTTCGAGTCGGTCCGGGGCGAATGATCCATCGATCCACTTATCGGATCGATCGATTGTGTTGTTCAGAGTCTATCCGTGGAGGGGGATTGATCGATCGGTGTTGGATCAATCGATCTGATGGTCTAAATCATGTCTGGCAAGAACGAACGATCGATCCACAAAGGGATCGATCAATCTGATAGCCTCAAGGCAATCCGGGGTGAACGATCGATTGATCGAGAAGAGATCAATTGATCTAGGAGTCCCAATCTCGTCCGGCAAGAATGAACGATCGATCCTTAAAGGGATCGATCGATCTGCCACGTGTAAGGTCCACTATCTGTATCGGACGAACACACGAGTAAATCCTTTTAAAAAAGATCAGTCTGATAGCTAGACGGATCGTTCAAAAATCAAACAGCAAAAGAATGAAAATCTAAATAGGAAATATGTACAAGGTACCTAGTGGGTTGCCTCCCACCAAGCGCTTGTTATAAGTCATTAGCTTGACCGTGGTGAAGTTCTAGGCAATGTTTGGATCAGTAAGAGGTGTTTGAACACCTTTTCCTGTTTGTTCATCGACGAGATACGATTTAGGTATTTGATCATTGACTGTGAATGGTTGTCCGTTGGGTCCCAGAGAGTGATGGCTCTGTGTGGTGTCACTTATTTGATGGTGAAAGGACTAGACCAACGAGATCGAAGCTTTCCTGGAAAAAGTTTCAACCGTGAATTGAAAAGAAGTACCTTATCGTTCACTACAAAAAATTTCAGGATGATCTTCTTGTCATGAAGAGCTTTGGTCATTTCCTTATAGATTATGGATCTCTCATAAGCACACAAATGAATCTCATCCAACTCATTAAGCTGCATCATTCGCTTCTCTACTGCGGTTTTGATGTCGAAGTTCATCAGCTTAGTAGCCCATAGTGATTTGTACTCCAATTCAACCGGAAGGTGACAGGATTTCCCATATACTAGGTTGAATGGTGTGGTCCTAATAGGAGTTTTGTAGGCAGTTTTATATGTCCAAAGAGCATCATCAAGCTTTGAAGCCTTGTCTTTTCTTGACTTGCCTACAGTCTTCTCTAGAACCCTTTTTATCTCTCAGTTGGAGATCTCTACTTGACCACTTGTCTGAGGATGGTAAGGTGTGGCGACTTTGTGTTTCACGCCATGTTTTTTCAACAAGTTCTCAAAAAATTTGTTGACAAAATGCTTACCTCCATCACTGATCACAACTCTTGGTATTCCAAAGCGAGGGGAAATGATCTTCTTAAACATTTTAAGCACCACATTAGCATCATTGGTTGGACTTGCAATAGCTTCAACCCGCTTAAACACATAATCAACAGCAACCAGGATGTACTCATTACCATATGATGATGGAAAAGGTCTCATGAAGTCAATCCCCCATACATCAAACACTTCTACCTCAAGAATGAAATTCTGAGGCATCTCATTCCTTTTGATGATGCTTCCTTTCCTCTGACAAGGGTCGCATTTAGACACAAACTCAAACGCATCACGGAATAGAGTAGGCTACCAAAAACCAGCTTGGAAAATCTTTGTAGCAGTCTTAAAGCATGCGAAGTGCCCAGCATACTCTGAAGCATGGCAGTGATAGAGAATGCATTCCACTTCGCTTTCGGGAATGCATCTCCTAAATAAACCGTCAGCGCAGTACTTGTACAAGTAAGGTTCGTCCCAGTGATAGCGTTGGACGTCTCGCTGAAACTTCTTCTTATCATATCCAGTAAATCCAGGAGGTGGAACATCACAAGATAGGTAGTTAGCAAAATCAACATACCAAGGTATCTGATTAGTACTCGCATGCAGCGTCATTAGCTCAAAGTTACCCAAGTGGTGTGCTTCCTCAATTCTAGCAATGTATCTATCCTCGATGGAAGCAAGCCCTTCTCTGGGTAGAGCATCATTGAGGGGAACTTCTGCATCAATTCTCAGCCTAGACAAGTTATCGGCTACACCATTCTCAAATGGTAGCTCCCAATCTGGAGGTTGAACAATAGGAGCGCTTACTAGTGACTCTTTGATGGACAGAAATGCTCTCATACACTCCTCATCAAACTCAAACTTCTAATCCTTACACAACAGTTGTGTCAATGGTCTAGCAATCTTAGAGAAGTCTTTGATGAATCTCCTGTAGAAGCCAGCATGTCCCAAAAAACTCCTTATACCTTTCACCGTATTCGGAGGCTGCATGCTTGACATAACTTCGATCTTAGCTCTATCGACTTCAATGCCCTTTTCTGAAATCTTGTGACCCAGAACAATACCATCTCTGACCATGAAATGACAGTTCTCCTAGTTGAGAACAAAATGCTTGTCTTCGCAGCGTTGAAGTACCCTGCACAAGTTAGACAAACAAGCAGTAAACGACATATCATGCACAGAGAAATCATCCATGAAAACCTCCAAAATGTCCTCAATCATATCAGTCAAGATAGAAATCATACAACGTTGAAAGGTGGCTGGAGCATTACATAGCCCAAATGGCATCCTTCGATAAGCAAAGGTACCATAGGGGCATGTAAAGGTGGTTTTCTCTTGATCATTAAGGTGAATCGGGATTAAAAAGAATCATAAATATTCATCAAGAAAACAGTAATAAGGGTGATTAGCTAGTCTTTCAAGCATTTGATCAATGAAAGGTAAAAGGAAATGGTCTTTCCTAGTTGCAGTGTTTAATTTTCGATAATCAATGCACATCCTGTGTCCTGTGATAGTTCTTGTAGGGATTAATTCATTTTTGTCGTTTTTAATCACAGTAACACCACCCTTTTTAGGCACCACATGCACTAGGCTCACCCAAGTACTATCAGAAATAGGATAAATGAAACCAGCATCTAGAAGTTTCATAATTTTTTTCTTTACAACATCTCTGGGGTTTGGGTTTAATCGCCTTTGATGCTCTACAGAAGTCACTGACTTATCTTCTAGATAGATGTGATGTATACAATGACTAGGGAAGATTCCCTTAATATCATTAAGGGAATAACCTAAAGCCCTTCTATATTTCCTCAACTCACACAACAATAAGGCAGTTTCCAGATTATTCAGTTCCGCATTGATTATGACAGGGTAAGTAGAGTTAGGACCAAGAAAAGCATACCTTAGCCCTGTAGGAAGCGTCTTTAACTCCACTTTTGGTGCATTAGTTTCACTCCAATCATCACAACCCTTAGGAGGAATGTGTGCTTATGCTGTTTTGTCCTTAGGTTGCTCAATCTCAACATATGCAACCATTGTACCCATCTCAGCACTAGAGTCCAGCAGCCTAACAAAACCAATAGTCTCATTCTCAAGATACCCATATTGACTCTCCTCCTTAGTCAAAGCAATTTGAAGAGAATCCTCGGTATTCAGCTATTCAAGTAGCTCATCTGCTAGCTCATCCATGATATCAACCCAGAAAACTTGGCCATCGATACTTGGTTTCTGCATCACTTTATCCATGTCAAACTCTTGCACAATATCCCCGATTTGCAAATGAATCTTACTCCTCGTAACATCAATCAAGACACCAGCAGTGTGCAAGAAGGGTTTACCCAAAATGAGAGGGTCTCGTGGTTCCTCATCAATCTCCAATACCACAAAATCAGTGGGAATGTAGAAGTTCCCAACCTTAACATGTACATCCTCAGCTACACCAACAGGGTACCGTACAGAACGGTCTGCAAGGATCAAAGAAATCCTTGATGGCATGAATTTTGTGATTCCTAAACATTTTGACACCGAGAGGGGCATCAAATTCATACTAGCACCTAAATAACACAAACACTTAGCAAATAATGACTCTCCGATAGCACAGGGTAGTACGAAACTACCGCGATCTTCCTTCTTCTTAGGAATTATGTTATGCAAGATGGCACTGCACTCATGAGTGATTAAAACAGCTCCTTCTTCAAGACTCCTCTTGTTAGTCAAAATATCCTTCAGGTATTTCCTGTAGGTAGGGATGTTCTCAATAACTTCAAAGAATGGAAGCTTAATCTGAAGCTGTTTCATCACCTCATCGAAGTGTGCATACTCTTTCTCCCTCTGAATCTTTTTTTGACGTCCTGGGAAAGGTAGCTTAGGTATGTAAGGCAATGGGACTGGTTCCTCTACTTTGGTGCTCTCAGCTGGTACTGCAAGTGTGTCCTTTGTGATGGCATCTTCAACCACTAGTTCACTCTCAACAACTCTAGGTGTATCTTCCTCATTCAAATCCACAGTAGCTTCAACTACTTTTCCTTTCTTTGAGACTTGTTCAACCTGCTTCCCATTTCTCAAAGTAATAGCATTCACAAACTCCTTAGTGTTGTAATCTTTCGGGTTCTGGACTGGTTTACCAGGGAGAACTCCTGATTGTCTCGTAGAGGAAGAAGTTGTCTGTGCTACATGATTCTCGAGTGTCTTCACATGTGAAGATAAAGCCTCAAACTTGTTGTGGAGATCGCCATACATGCTATCAACTTTGACATTGATATCTATAACATTCTTTTTTTTTGTCCCTCCAGAAGTTGATGCATCATGTTCATCAGCTCATTGTCCTGGGATCCTGGATTAGGAGCGCTCACAGGAGCTTGCTGATTTTGATAGTTTCCCTTGAAACTATTGTATTGAGGTTTTTGCTGAAAACCTCCTTGTCCATAAATGTTCCCCTAGGACTGCCCTTTGACAATGTATGTCTTGGGGTAGTTTCCTTGTCCAAATACAAACTGTTTGGGCTGAAACTGATGGCCATGTGTTCCTGCAAGAGCGAGATACACTTGATCCTGAGGATTCTCAACATTAGTGCTCCTGTAGGAAAGGTTAGGATGATTCATGTAGTTCGAGTTGAACCCCTTGTTCTGAAAATTTTCTTGTCCATTCACATAGTTCAGTTCTGCTAGTAGATCTTCAGACCTGTCTCCAACTACCTCATGGTACTCCTGACCATCCCCTGAGTCTTCAAAAAGATGCACTCCTCGCTGGTCTCGCCTCAGAAGCTGCTCAATCTTAGCTTTCAATTCTGCAATCTGGTTTGACTCTGAAAATCCATTGCTCTTAAGTGATCTGTCGTAGTCAGCACAATGATTGTTGTTGCTGGCTGTAAGGTTCTTAATCAAAGTTTGAGATTCTACCTCAGTTTTAGTCATGAAGTCCCCATTACTAGCTGTATACAAGGCTATTTTATACCTCTCATCAACTCCTCTATAGAAAGTGTTGATGAATGCTGCAGATATGAATCCATGGTGAGGGCATTCTCTGTAGTAATCTTTGAACCGTTCCCAAGCCTCATGAAACGACTATATGCCTCCTTGCTTGAAGTTGGAAATCTTTTTCCTCAGTAGTGTCGTTCTAGCTTGAGTGAAGTACTGCGACAGAAATGCAGCCTTATAGTCTTGCCTAGACCGAATAGAACCTGGTTCCTATGACTTTAACCAGCGGTGAGCTTTATCACATAGGGAAAATGAGAACAACCTGCACTTGATATCATCATCAGGGATGCCATTCATCCTAGTCGTGCCACACACCTCCTCAAAGTTATCCAGATGATAAACATGGTTCTCAAAAGGAAGACCATGAAACTGATTCTGCTTCACAAGAGCTAACAATCCTGGCTTGGTCTCAAAGTCATTCATGTTGATTGAAGGGTGCTGGATTCCAGAACGGTACATCCTAGCATTGGGAGCATCATGATCCCTCAAAGTTCGCCTAGTAGGCGCATGCCCCTGATTCTCACGGTTTCCTCCAAGAGGAGAGGAGCCTCCAGTTCCCTCTGGTAATCATCGTTGTGCTGATCACCAGCCCTGAGCAAATTGTTGTCATTCGCATTGAGAGCAGCCATTTCTGCTTTCTTCTTAGCAAGTGCTTCTCTCTTTCTTTCTCTTTCAAACTTTCCGAGATCCTCTTGATATTCAGTCAGATGTGCTAAGCCTTTGCGGCGGGTCATACACTTGAAAACACCAAAAAGACAACACGAGAAAAAAGATAAGTAACTAAAAATAAAAAATGACTTAGTCTAAGAATTAATCCTAAATCTATAGGTAACGCAATTGGTCCCGGTGATAATTATCAAGGAATTGTAAGATTCGTTACCGGAGATAATGGGGTGACGAAAGCAAACAGAAATTCAGCTTTCTCTCTCTAAATGATGCGAGAGAAGAGAGAGAAAGCTTCTTTTGTCAATTTGAAAAAAAATCTTTTATGCAACTCCCCGATCCAAAGAGTCCGGATTGCGTCGGCAAGCATAGGCTGAGTTGATGGCACATCTGTGACGGTGGAGAATCGTCGTTCCGCTGCTCATCCCCTCCATCGGATTAAAAAATCTGAGCTAGGATTTCTTCTTGAATGGCAACTGTGGCTCTCGCTCCTGCTTGACCAGCTTAGTGAGAGAGAGAAGAGTTTTTGAAAATTATCAGAGCGTTTATCTAACCCATTAATTCTTAATGAATTTTTGTTAATTTGGTTATGTTCCACAAAGTAATTAACATTTAGTGCGAATAATTTTCAATAGAAATTTCGATTATTTCAGTAATAAAACATCAGTTCGGGTTCGGTTTCAGATAAAGCATATAACAAAAATTAAAGTAATGTCGTTAATATTTTGACCTTTTAGATGTATTTTTGTAAATTTATTTAGATATATTAACTTTTTACGAAATTAGGTTAATTTAAGTCGTATCAAAAATCATATGATTCGATTCAGATAATTCTATATCAAATTTACATCGGGTTCAAATTATAAAACTTCGATGAATTTTGTTTCGGTTTGTTTTTTCCACACATGTCTTGCATATAAGATTAGAGACTTAAAATTATTATACATGTGAGATAAAACAGCTTTTGTTGGACTTTACTTGAGAATGTGGAATTCTTAAGAAAGAAAGAAAAAAAAAGTATAAGGGGTAGGCAAATAGGGAGTAAGCACATGAATCCAACTCCTGCTGGTAGTCATTTCCTAATTAGATGACAAAACTTTGTTTGAGGTTAAACTAATGTTTCTATCTTTATAACAAAAAGAATTGTGTTACAATATAGATTGGTTACTAGACTAGATTGGTTATTCGACATTTCCTAACTAGATGACAAACCTCTGTGTATGTGGTTAAACTAATGTTTATATTTTTATATCAAAAAGAATTAGGTTAATATATATAGATATTAGAGTCGGTTATAGAAGTTGTGAAAATGTGTGTGCATGTTTGAGTCCACTAACAAAAGCCACAAAGTCACAAACAGTGGACTTTGGATTTTCATGAAACGTGATTACAAAAGTCAAATATAAGAATAGTAATTTCTTTAATATCCCTTACTCCGAAATAGTATTGGATTAAAAAGAAAAACTCTCAAGTAAATTAAATAGGCAAGATTGGTTATTATTATACCCCAATGGCGAAATATTCCAAAACTCGAGTAAGGTGGTACCCAATATTACAGTTATTTTATTAATGTTCTATTCTACTAGGTTTTACCTGCACTGTGCGTGGGTAATATCTTTAGACAACGTTATACAGTTTTGATTACCAAAAACAATTAACTGTGAAAGTGACATAATATTAATATATATGTGTACTCTGTTGTATAAAAATTTGTTAGTCTAATTTCCACTATTTTATATTGTAGTAAGCATATTTGTAAACTTTAGTCACTGCATAATCCGAAACATAAAAAGTTGTCATGGCCTCATTTGTAATTTATAATTTTTGATAAAACTTAGAATAACTAAAATATACTCTATATATTTGATGTGTTTCAACTTTACGATTATTATAAATCAAATTAAATATTTATGAATATTAAAATATATCAATATATAAGATCATCCCAGTTAAACTAATATATGATAAAAATAAATTCTAGTGAGATTATATATTGACATATTATAATATTTTTCATAAATATTTAATTTTAATTTACTTATTTTGATACTTATTTTGTTTATAAAATAAGTTGTTAGACTGAAGAAAGTATTTTTATATGTTTATGCTTGGAAATACTATTCACGTTTTTATTTATTGATTTTTTATTAAATTAAATAATAGAAGTTGAAAAATATATTTTAAGAAGATTATATTTCCAGAAAATATGTTTATTTACGTTGAAAAAAAAATACAAAGATATTTGATTAATTCTGTTGGGAGTTTGGTTACATGGATAGTAGAGAAAGATTTGTGAGATTTATTTGTATATTAAGATAAAAAGTAACAGATTTAGATATTTATTCCCTTAATGATTTTTTTTTTGTTTGTTCTTTATGCCAATATCATATGATATAATATTGAACAATTTAATATTAATTTTTAAAATGTACTTCCTTTAAATATTAGTAGGATTGTACTTTTCTCTCGTATACTTGTGAATTATGTACCGACTCATGTAGTCATGTGTGAAGAATAATTGCTTTAATTTATCGTCTCTTATTATTAGAAAAACAGAAGGCTTTTCAAATTATGTTTGAAATCTTTCAAAACGTACTACAAGAATGCATAAACAAAAATACTGTATCATATTTGATTGACTACTAGTCCTACTGCTATGATTTAGAACATAAAATCACCAACTCATGATAGTTTAATTGTTGACGATTTTTCATATGTATCTAGGTTAGGATTCAAAGCTTCTAATCAATGGGATTTTGTTAATTGTTATATATTATGTTACGTCGTAAATATTAATAATACCTAGTATTTTATTGGATTCTAAAGATTAGTCCTAGTATTAGTCTGAGTTTTAACCGAAGTATTTTTATAATTCTTTGGTCGTTATAAAATTTATTATATCTCTATAGTAGATATAAGATCACTTAGATATTTGATGTTATATATATATATATATATATATATATATATATATATGTTTCGTTCTCACGGCTAATGTTTTAGTTGTATCACTATATAAGTCTTACTTTCTAAAATTTAGTGAATCAAATATCCCTTTAAAAAAAATCAAATTTATTTGATCAGATTGATTGATCAGATTTATTGTAATCAAAATAGTTGATAAAAAGAAAGAATAAGTAATACTCCCTCCGTTCCATGAAGATTGATTTTTTTAGGTTTTTATTTTGTTTCATGAAGATTGATTTTATACACTCTAATCAATATATTTTTCTTAAAAACATAATTATTTTTTTTGAAAAATGTACTTTTACTAAAAACTTTAATCATAATTTTTGAGTTTTAAGCATTAATAAAGTAAAAAATAATTTTAAAAAAGTTATTAATAAATATTTTTTAATATGTGTGAAAACTCCATAAAATCAATCTTCATGGAACGGAGGTAGTATTATTATATTACTAACATTTTCAACCTATATATGTATATATATAATAAATATGACTAACCAAGTGGAGCTTGTTTCAATCAAAATCTTTCAAAAAAAGAGGTTAAACTTGGACCCCTAGTTTAGTTGAACTATTCTCCAAAAGAAAGTTATTTACTCGTTCTGGTCCTCGATCCATACAGACTTCTACTTTGAACTCTATGGATTACAAAAAAAAAAAAGATTTTTGAAATATTAAAAAATATATGAAAACAATATTAGCCCAATTTCTTTAACCGATTTTTTTCGATTCAGAATTAAATTGATATATACACAATAAAGAGAATGCAGCTGTAGTTTCACTTGTATTGTTTACTTTATCTTTACTAGAAAGATAAGAAAATCCAAACACAAAAAAAAATAAACTAAGATGTAATAAGCTTTATGTTAGATTCTTCGCCATTAAGCTAATCTCTAATCCTCTTCTTTGTCAAGACCCACACATCATTTTCGCCCCCTTAAGTCTTGACTTAAAAAACTTGACTTCAAATCTTTTGCTTTCAAGTATACAACTTTAAATCTTATGCTGGCATCTAAGCATTAGAGTTCGACTACATCTCTCTGTAAAAAAAAAATGATTAAATACCCAATATAACTTTTTTTTGGTAATTAAATAGCCAATAGAACCTTGTCGAGAGTTATTTTTTTCTAAGAAATACAACTTTAATTACTACCAAAAAAAGTTAAAAAAATAATTTAACTCTACATTTTCAGTTTTTGTTAATGTTAATTAATGAGTTCTGGTCCGAATCTCAAATAGTCAAATATCTGCCCTTCTTTTCTTCCTTATGCTGATGATTATAATTACATTTCAGTAATTGTAAAATACACTAATCGTAACAATTGACAATGTGAAACTAATACACTATCTCTATAGTTAAAAGGTAGTGCTAAGAAAGTGATAAAAAGTTACAAAAGCAGTATCCAAACAAAAAGGTATAAAAGGATTAAAAACAAAAGTTATAATAATATAGTAATAATGCTATCCAGAGCATTAACGGACAAACATTCCAATTAATCTCTTAGATTGACTCTGATTATGACATTTTAATACTTGGCACTTTCTAATTAGACAAAGATGACTCCTATATTATGAGTCACACATGTTCTTCCTCATTTCTCTCTATAAATAGCCATCCATGTTTCATTTGAGTCTTCCCCTTCCCTCTCGCTTGGCTACTTACACACAAATCACACCAATAAACCGGTTCAATACTAAACCGGATTTTTATTTCCACTTATAGCAATGTTTTCGACCAATTTAGAGCAGGTTCATATCTGCTTTGATGATGCTACGATAACCGGAGATGAAATCACAGAAATATTGGCGTTTCTTCAATCAGACGAGTCGGATAATCCAAGCGGTACAAACGAGTTAGTACCAATCGATGAGAAGAAGAGAAGACGGACGATATCAAACCGAGAATCGGCAAAGAGATCGAGGTTGAAGAAGAAGAAACGTGTTGAGGAGTTAACTGAAGAGGTGAACCGGTTGAACCTAAGGAATGAGGAGCTGAAAAACCGGTTAGCTAATGTGGTTAGTTGTGGTAATTTCATATCTAGTGAGAATAACCGGTTAAAAACCGAATCGGTTTGCCTTGAAATTAGGCTTCTAGAGTTGTACCGGTTTTTAGTGGCCTTTCAATCGCCAATCTCGACGAGAGTAAATTACATCACAGAGCTCGAGATTTAAGTTTGGGATAAAATAAACAAAAACGATGCCAAGTAACTTTTGAGCATTTTTGTAAAGGTCAAGCGATTTTAGTTTAAGAATTTTCACATTTTGGAGCAAAGATGAATATGTGTATATGTAAATATATTTATGTGTAATATGAATATAATATATGAGAAACTTGTTTCCCTCTACGTACACATGCATGCACAATCATAATACTATTGTCGAGACATAGACAAAACGAAACCAAGACTGGTTCATCTTCAAACTGAATAAAAATGTACAATCATTAAATTTTCTCAAAAATCGTCGTTTTGTTTTATAAAACGAAAAAGCCGAAAGACAACGTCAAAGTTCAACGAAAAAACAGTATAAAAAAAAAGATAAAGATGGTTTGGTTTTGCAAAAAAAAATAATTTTGGATGGCCAGTTTCCCAGTTTGGTTTTGGGGTGAGAGTATCTTTTGTACGGTGTATCTCATCAATTGTATACAAAACCGGCCTTGGAGCAAGCCATAAGAAACATTATTGTTGTTAGGGCCTGCCCTGATTGTACACAACTCTTCTAGTAGTCGAGGGGAAGGCAACATTATGAACTTGGTTATGGCATTTAAGTATTTAACCGGCTTATGATTCTCTTCGCGTGCTCTATTGCTTATGAAAAGGCTCACCAGACTATCCGTCAAGGACAAGTGTGGTGAACGTTAACGAAGTAGCCAAACATCAAACTTTTTTAGCAGCTGTCTCATTTTGCTATGTTCTTGTACGCTCAAGCATCCAATATGAAACATGGTGTAAACAATGCGCATAAAACTCAAGGTTTAGAAGATAACACGTGGTTTCTCATTTCTTTGACCATACCTCTCAGTAACAAAATTCCCTAGTTAAGTTGAGACTTAGATAAAATATTGGGTTGAAACTCTAAACTTGCTAGCTCGATGAAAATGTTGTGTACGAACATTTTTAGAATTAGACTTTAAATTTTGTAAAGAAAATGTTCCGCCAGAAAATGATAGATAATTTTTGGTAGTGTGCATTGCATGTCGGAGTTAGAAGAAAAATCTTGGAACAAATCACACAAAGGAAAACGTGGGGCTTTATTTGTGTGACTAATTAATTTGATGCATGCATGCACGGTGTATATATGACTAAAAAGCAGATGTTTTTAAAGGGTGAATTTGTTATATGACCCTATATATATACAGTATATATGTTTGCAAAAGATAACATACAGTTACAAGTTGTTAATAAGTGAAAGATTTTTTGCATGTTATTAGAACAACTAGCGTAATATCTGAAAACTATTGGTATCAATTACCTCAAAATATCATGTTAGTTTTCTTTTCAAAAAAGAAATCATGTTATTCTTTTGAAACACTCGCAGTAACATTCTACTTCTTTACCATTTTGACAGCTGGTTTTCGCAAATAAATGACTTATCATATGATTGTCTATGCTAGTCCATATCCATTTTGTTTTAGTGTATATTTATGTAAATGTTAGTATATCACAATTCAAAAGCTTTGGTTTAGAACAGGGACCAGAAGTAAACCCACAACACAGTACTTAGGTAAGAAAACAATGATTAAAGGAATTAAATAGGTTATCTATATATAAGGAAACTTCATCGAAAAAATCAAGATTGATATATATTTTCCAAGAAATGTACTGCATGCAGCGACCAACGTTAAAAAACAGAGAAAATAAGGTAGTGTCACTATATATGTCTGGAGAAGGAAAAAGAGAGAGATGTGTCATGTGATGGGAATGGGATCTATCTCGGTGGATATCATATAAAGTTCTCTTCAATTAAACTCAAAAATCTATTGGTCACTTTTGTTCGGCCGACATATCTTCGCAGATGTTGTAACCCTAAACAAGTATCTTCTCTAGATATTTAAGATGTCGGCATAAAATTTCTCTGACACATAAAAGAATAATATAGTTTCTCTTTCTTTTTTTCTTAAGATATTTCCATGGATGATTGTGTTGCATGCCGGTTCAATGTTCATTGATTCGTAAGCTGAAAATGTATCAATTTCTAATATTCAATTCACCCGTAAATATCGCTAGATATGAAAATAGAGCTCTATTTCATATATGCTATATTCTGTGGAATTTTGGGAGGGAATAGAAATTAGAACATCGATAATATTCTCAACTTCGATACAATACTTGACTTTTCACATAGTAAATTTCCAGGATACAACAAATAATTTTCCCAACAAAATGAAGATGAAAAAATGGTATACAATTTTTTATCAAAACAAATCATACAATTTTCTTTTACATTTTCACGTTTTAAAAAATTATCTTTTTGATATTTTATATTATTGAACAATTTTTTTAATTATTTGAAACTAATTCAGCTATATAATATATATACATCTTTATAACCAGTTTTATGAGAAATGAACTGAAGTAATGACGATAAGATTGGCGATTTTATGACGGTTATCTAAAGTTTATACCGCTTTCTTTGCAGTGGGTTTTTTTGTGTGCGGAAACCCCACTACTCCGACCAGTATCTCCATGATCTCTTCTTTGAGACTTTGTGATGCACTCTCTCCAAACCCACATTTGGCTACCCCTTTTGAACAAATCATATTCTGGCTTTCCCAAATACACAATTCTCTGGTTTTTCTTCGAATTCTCTATTTTCCCTTTTGATTTTACCAAATCATTGCGAGAATGGCCGATAATCTAAGGTGTCGTGTCCAAGATCTTAATTTGGGCTTTAACGATGCTCTGATTCTGCTTCCTCAGGTAGTTGTAGCACAGGCAGCCCATGAAAACCGTTTCATCCTAATGGGTCGCCCTCTCATTCCTCGCCGGCAAACATTCGGACAATAATGGTTGTTATGCCTCGGAATTGGGGCCATGATGGTGTTCATGGCCGGATTGTGGAGAATCAACGCTTTTAGTTCTTTTCCCCCTCTGAGGAAGCACTGGAATATGTTGAAAGAAGGGGTCCTTGGGCGTTTAATGATCATATGGTGGTCGTTCAACGATGGATCCCCCTCATGACTCTTAACATGCTTAATTACATTCCTTTTTAGGTGCGAATACAGGGAATCCCGTATCACTATTTGAATGAGGAGGTTGTTTCTCACATAGCACGGGCGATGGGAATGTTGATTGAAGTTGATTACAATGCTGAGGTAGCTGCAAAGCTTGAATTTGTTCGAGCGAGGCTTTACTGGGATGTGAATCAACCACTTCGATTCCAGCGGAACTTCCAATTCTCTGTTGGCATCAATACACTACTTCGTTTCCGATATGAGCACCTCAGAGGATTTTATGAAGTTTGTGGTCTCCTTACTCATGACACTAGCAGTTGTGTGCTACAAAAATGTGGTGAGGAACCACACACTGATGATGATGCTGAGTTTGAAGACAATCCTCCTCCGGCTAGGCAGAACAACCAGGAGGTTCATGTTCGTGAGATTGGGGATGATGAAGATTTGGAACAAGAAAACCAGGAAGCAGACACCCTTGATGGTATTGATCCAAACCATGATGCCCTTGCTGAGATGTCTGATGATGGTTCTCCGAGAAACATGGATTATGGATATTCACCGCACCGTGCTTTGCTACCAGTCTCATCTTTTGCTCTGGATACTAGTGCTGATCCGAACTCACTCGTTAAGGTAACAGATTGTGATGAGATGAATGTTGCATGTGAAAACCCGAATCGTAAGCGTAAATCCCTAGCCATGGAACCCGCTACAGTTAGCAAATACCTCGTCTGAGAGAAGGGCGAAACTAGTGGCTCTTCATTAGGAGTCACAGAACGTGATGGAGGCATGGTGGGCCTTAAACCACCACATTCTCCATGAGGACAACTGCTTGGAACTGCAGAGGACTGGGCAATGACCTCGAAGTTCGATGTCTAAAGAAGATCAATTAGAAATTCTCTCCAGACATCATTTGCCTTATGGAAACGAAACAAAGAGATGAAGTTTTCAAGCGAGTTTATAGTGATTTGGGTTATGATCAGTTTGTTACGGTGCCTCCGGTTGGTGATAGTGGTGGTATCGCGTTGTTGTGGAGAAGTTGTGTTTCAATTTCTATTCTTTATCAATCTCCAAACCTTGTAGATATGTACGTTCAAATTAATGGATTTGGTTTCCATTTATCTTGTGTATATGGAAACCTGAATCCTACTTTAAGACACTTGGTTTGGGATCGATTAGAACAAATGGCTACAAATAGATTGGGTCCCTGGATGGCAATTGGAGACTTTAATGAGATTGAAGGTAACCATGAGAAAAGAGGGGGTAACATTAGGCAAGAGAGCTCTTTTGTGGACTTTAGAAGAATGATTCAACTTTGTGACTTCCATGATTTGAAATTTAGAGGTGATCCGTTCTCTTGGGTGGGTAAACGTTATTCTCATGATGTTGCTTGCTGTCTAAATCGTACAATGGTCAACAGTGAGTGGATTTCACAATTTCCAGCTTTTAGTGTTAAGTTTTTGGACCTTATTGAATCAGATCATTGCCTAGTAATAACCACCATTACCAGTGATTTTGCTCCTCGCCCGTACCAGTTTCAATTTGATAGTCGTTTGGTGCATTGTGATGGATTTAAAGAAGTTGTTCAAAGAGGTTGGTCTTCACGTCAGTTTGGTCAAGAAAATTGTTTGGGTGCACTTTTAGCTACATGTAAGAAAGAGATATCAAATTGGAAGAAACAGAACCGTACCAATACCAAGGAAACTATAGCTCTTCTCAAAACCAGAATTAATAAAGCGTATACAGATGGCTCTTCTACTCATGAACTTCAGGATTTGAGATGACAGTTGCATCAACCTTATGAGGCAGAGGAGGAATTTTGGCGTATAAAGAGTCGTAAAACGTGGTTATCAAACGGGGACCGGAACACAAAATTTTTCTTTGCCTCCGCTAAGATACCTTCAACCCGAAACAAAAGGTTTTCAATTGGTGATGATAATGGAGCTGAGCATGTTGGTGATAAACGAATTAGCGAGGTTGTAGAGCAATTCTTCACTAATATTTATCGAAGTGAACTATCACCACAAAATAATTACTTCCATGTTTTTAATAGTTTTCGTAGTCGCGTTACAGCTGATATGAATGCAGACCTCACTCGTCTAGTAACAGAACCAGAAATAAAGCAATCAATTTTTGGTATAGGACCTATGAGAGCACCTGGCCCAGACGGATTTACCGGTGCGTTTTACCATACTTATTGGAATGAAATTAAGGATGCTCTTATCACAGAGGTACATTACTTCTTTGATCGAGGTGTTTTTGATAAACAGAGTAATCATACTAACATCTGTCTGATTCCAAAGACAACCACAGCGAGACACATGAGTGAGTTCTGCCGATTGCTCTTTGTAATGTAAGTTATAAAATAATCTCTAAGATTCTTGTTGCGAGACTTAAGAGCCATCTATCTAATATTATATCTGAGGTACAAGCTCCCTTCATTCCGGGTCGAGTTATAACCGATAATGTCCTTATTGCTCATGAGATAGTTCATGCATTAAAAGTTAAGCGTCGTTGTTCGAGGTCATTTATGGCTATTAAAACATACATCACTAAAGCATATGACAGACTAGAATGGGATTTTCTACAAGAAACGATGTTGAAATTTGGTTTTCATACTCGTTGGGTGATTGGATAATGATGTGTGTTCGCACCCCTACCTATTCGGTTAATATTAATGGTTCTCCTTATGGATTTATTCAACTAGAACGCGGCATTCGCCAAGGCGACCCACTCTCGCCTTACTTATTTATCTTATGTTTGGAAGTCTTAAGCCACATGATGAAAAAAGCAAAAGCTCAAGGAATAATTCGGGGAATAAAGATCAGTAATCAAAGTCCTCCTAGTAGTCATCGCCTTTTTGTTGATGATGCTTTGTTCTTTTGTCAAGCCAATGTGAAAGCGTGTTCAACTATTAAGAATATTTGGATCAATATGAGAAAGCCTCGAGTCAAATGGTCAATACGCGTAAGTCGGCGATTACTTTTGGTAAATGTGTTGAAGGTCATGTTAAAACACAAATCCGTTGAACCCTTCAAATCAATAATGATGGAGGTTGTGATAAGTACCTTGGTCTACCTGAGTAATTTGGGAGAAAGAAGGTCGAACTTTTCCAGTATATAGTTGAGAAAGTGAAGGAAAGAACTAAAGGGTGGAGCCACAAATTTTTTTCTCAAGGTAGTAAGGAAGTCCTTCTGAAATCGATTGCTTTGGCTATGCCTGTTTATACAATGAATTGCTTAAGAACCCTAAAGGCATTTGTGAAAATATTGAACGCGTGCTAGCTAACTATTGGTGGAATACTAAGACTCAAGGAAATTTTTTTTCATTGGTAGCATGGGACATACTGAAACTACTGAAAAATGAAGGTGGACTAAGATTTTGAGACATTGGTTATTTTAATGATGCTTTGCTTGCTAAACAGGTTTGGCGCGTCTTACAAAATCCGACAAGTTTACTAGCTCGTACCCTCCACGGCCGTTACTTTGCCAAAACAAACATTTTAAACGCTAGTCGTGGTTCTCAGGCTTCTTATGGTTGGCAATCACTCTTACAAGGGCAGACCTTATTAAGGAAAGGATTACGGTATGTGGTTGGTAATGGTAAGTTCATTGAAACCTGATTAGATCCTTGTGTTGGAAATCAGAGTGATTAGCACCATCTTGGTGCTTAACCATCTCACTCTAGAATCTAAGTCATGTTCATAGAGTTTAGAGTATGACAGCGGAAATGTTCAAACACTCTAGAACAGACCATGTGTATGTAGAGAAAGTGTTTAAGAAAGGATATGAGAGAATGAGGAAGTATAACACACAAACGCTAAGAATCATGAGTATGAGCGTTTATGTGTGTGAATGAACAAGAACATCAAATGATCACATCATCTGAGAGCGTTTATTAAGACTTCAATGAAAGAGAACTCTTTTGTTGAATATGTTTTTCTTATTTTTATTATGTTGAATTAGTCAACTTACTTTACAACCACATACACGTTCATATATAAGAGAGTAAAACACTTAACTCACTTTACTTCACTCTTAAGATAAGTAATAAGCTTCCACTAGAAGCTAACTCCACAAATATCTTCTCTTTGGAGCCCACATGCTAAATATCTTCACATACTAAATATCTTCACATGTTTAGTGAAGTTAACTCACTAAACCTTCATGTGAAGTTAACTAACTAAACCTTCAAGTGAAGTTAACTCACTAAACCTTCATGTGAGGTTATCTCCTAAATATCTTCTGTTTGGCGCCACTCATACTAAGTAGGTGAGTCACGGAGCAGCTTCTCTCGCACTAGCTTGTCACGGACCTGCTTGTTAAGATGCTTTAGTCTAACTCTTTGTGTGCACCAGCTTTTACACACACTTGCTTGTGTGTGATCACTTCCTTTCAGCCTTGTGCACACCAACTCCTTTAGCCTTGTGTGCACCAGCTTCTTACCACACCAATGTGTGTATTTGTGCGTTTGGCTCCTTATCACACCAATGTGTGTATGTGAGCCACTTACTCGTTCTTCAATTCCAAGCCATAACTTCCTCATTACACACAAGTGTTTGTATGCCACGTCTCTACACTTGTGTGTTCTTGTGTGCTTGTGTGTGCTTCATTTCAACACCTTGGATGCCTGTGCACCCTCTAGACCACCATGCATGGCTGATGATCTTCACGGTCGTGATGGATTAGTGAGTGACTTACTTTTACCAAGTAAGTTGGATTGGAATGAACAAATAGTCAGAGATCGTGTTCATCCTGATGATATTCCCCTTGTTCTGTCCATCAAAGTAAGTGCATCTCAAAGTAAGGATTATTTGGGTTGGCATTACACACACAGTGGTTCCTATTCAGTGAAATCAGGTTACTGGCTCAGTACTCACCTTTTAGATGATGCCTCTTTACTGAGACCACCACCAGGAGATCCTCTATTGAAGAGTAAAATCAGGAAATTGCACACTACTCCGAAGATTAAACATTTTATTTGGCGTTAACTCTCTAGTGCGTTATCAACGGGTGTAGAAGTCCAAAGACGAAATATTACGTCTGATTCGATGTGTAAACGTTGTGTAAGTGTCATTGAGACTACTGATCATTTATTCATTCAATGCCCCCCATGTAGTCCACTTATAGAGGGCTCTGAATAAACCGCTTCTTTGCTTAACTTTTCTGCAAGTGTCGATGGAAAAAAAAGTTCAGGATATTATTAAGAGTCAAGAGCAGCCTATTCAATAAATGCAGGCTCATCTCCCAATCTGGATCTTATGGCGTATTTAGCTTAGTCGTAACAAGCTAGTCCATCAGCACATTAATAACAATTGGAGGAAGGACTTTCGTGAACCAGTTCAGGATGCAGAGGAGTGGACAGATCATGGTCATTATTCAAATATACAAATGCTCCATCACGTTCTTCATCCGGTTCACGATTGAGGAATAACCTATGGAAAAGGCCAGATCATGGATGAGTCAAATGCAACTATGATGGGAGCTTCGTTGGGGCTGATACTGTGGCTACAACAGCTTGGTTAATCCGGAACGAAATGGGTTCTTTTAAGGGTGCAGGACACGGTACAGGACAGATTGTTTCTTCTACTTTGGAGGCAGAATGCCAAGGTCTACTCGCTGCAATGCAACAATCATGGAGTCATGGCTACCTGAGAGTTATTTTTGAAGGCAATTGCAAGGTTTTAACTGATCTTCTCCGGCATAATCGGATGCGTTTTGACACTGTGAAATGGCTTCATTAAATCAAGTCTCGAGAGGAGAAATTTGAAGGCATTGAGTTTGTCTGGACATTTCAACAGACAAATCGAGCTGCTGATTATTAAGCAAAACATCAACGCTATGAAAACTCTGTTTTTGTATTTCATCGTTCTGTTCCAAGTTGTATCGCAGTTTGTCTGCACAATGACCTTTCTCTTTCCAATTAATATATGTTGTTTGAGTTAAAAAAAAAAAAAAACCAGTTTTCTGTTGAGCTAAGAAAGTTTACTATTTTACCATTCGATTATTCTGTTATATATTAAACTATTTATCTCCCATACTATGTCATGTCCAAAGTTGTATTGATTTTTTATATGGAATACTATCAAAATTTTGAATAAAAAAACCAACCATTCGACATTTAACTTCTAATTACATCTTCATCTACCAAACTCATAGTTTGAGAATGTATTATATGAAGTTGGAACTTTTATCTCATCTAACTGAACCAACTGAATTAATCATATAATTAAACCAAATTGAAAGTCATAAATCAAAACCCATGTTGTAGTTATTTTTGATAAAAATCAAAAAAGTTTTTAGCAAAATTAAACCAAAACCAAAACTTCGTTACTATAACCCCCCATCCTTGAAATACACCTAAACCAAAACTAAAATTTTATAGACATAACCAAAATCAAACCGTAACTGAAATAGTAATTAAACCGTTCTAAAACCATATATACCGACTTTATCTTGTCCTCGTTCAAATGGTTTATCAGTCTTTCATATATTTATTGACTCTTTTCTTATGTGGTTGACATTTGTGTTTGGGTGATAAAGTTATATTTCCCAGTGGTGTCAGATCTATGGTGGTTCCATGACAAGGAGGTTAAATCTGACCTTCCACCAATAAGGTTTAAATTGGGACAAAGCAAAAGCTATTTTAAGGTTGTGACTACAGACTGACCTGACCTCATTAACTAATTCAATTAGAGAACAGTTTCAAATGAGAAGAAACCACAAGATATTTACGTAAGAAAAAACTAAAAGCTCAAGATATTTTCATTTTAGCAAAATAGTAAAAGCATTTATTCATCACGAGTAACTCGCATGAAGAATCATCATAAAGCCCTGTATTCGTATCGTACGTGATACATATTTTACAAACTTTAAACTAGTTAGTAGTGACGGACCAAGAAACTTTTTGTATCGAGGACGAAATAGAGATATGGTATTGCAAACTTTGAAATTTAACGGTGTCATACATGACCAAGCTAAGTATGCCAAAACCCCATTTTTTACAATAAAGAATATTATATTATTTTGTTTTAGTTTAAGGGTGTTATCTTGCACCCCTTTCTGGAAAAATAGATCCGTCAATGCTAATAATAGTTGTTGGAAAAATATGGCGTTGATGAATTAACTAGCATATATACAAAGAGCTTTCCCAAATGAAGGTTTTTTTTTTTTAACTAGAGGGTAATCTAAGTTTTTACCATCCAACTAATCTCTTCCCATAATGAATGTAACCGTTGAGTAGTGCACTCACCGAGTTTTTAATAGGTCTAGAACATGGTATTACTTCGACGGGTTAATAGAGTGATTTAGTAAATTTTGCGCTTATTAGAGAATCGAACTTTGCTTTATACCAACATGAAAATTCCTTCTCAAATGAAAATCACTAGACCACCAAGAGTAACATCAACGAAAAAAGAGTAATGTGATATGATTGAATCTTCAGTATGAAGAAATTATGAGACTAAGGCTCAGAACTTTGGTTATATATCCAACAAAATATTTGGTAATATGTTTTAAATTTTTAAATGAATATGGCACCACATATTCTTATAGTATTCTTAATATATGAATTCTGCAAAATTAAACAGTTTTGCTTTTGTTAAATGCTAAGATCAAGATAGATATCTCACAACCCTCGATAATACAAAAATCATAGAAAGAACTATATAAGAACTACACAAATAAAAACTCGAAGGACTTTTCAATATCATTCTCTTGAATATGATTCAAACACTCTTTTCCCTCTTAATTCACTCTTTAGACTTATAGCTTTTCATTGATCTCGATATTTAGTTTCATCCATCCACCTTTCAAACTTTTTTGGGGTCACATCTTCGAAAAACATTCGATTTGATCATCTTTTTCCATCAAAAACTATAGACAACATTGTGTACTACCCTTTAATTTTTATTTCGATGTTACTTAGTCACTTAAACGTGTTTTGATTTTTATTTTTTTTTCGACCAAATCTCGTGATTTCTTTTACAAAATGTCATGTTTGTTGCAGGAAAATTGGCTCCAATGTCAGGATAAAAAAAATTTTATCTAATTGTCAAATTTAAAATATATATAGTAATTGTAAATAATTTTAATATTATAAATACTATTTTTTTTTGTTAACAACTATATAGTAATTAGAATGGTTCATTGGAGCCAATTCGAATAAACATTGTTTACAAATGACATATATCGCGGAAAAATACAAACTCGTCGTGTCAACTTATCTACATTTTCATTAAAACTACGTGGGATCAAAATAAGCGAAGAACAAGAAAAAACTATCCTCTTACCATGTATCTCGTCCACAAATATTTCAAAAGGCGGTCATTTCTTTGGAGAAGATACAATCTTCACGAATTGTTATAAATACCATTTGTTTTATTTGATTGCATTAAAATCGATTTTGATTCAGTTTCGATTTTTTAAATTTAAAATTGTTTTCACCAGTTTGGGTTTGAAATGATTTTGTTTTAATTAATTTGATTTGGTTTTAATTAATTTGATTTGGTTTTGGTATAAATGGATGTGAATGTCCTCAATTGACCTAGTTAAAGAAAAATAAAAGGGGTATTATTGTAATTTGAGTTGCATTCAAATGCTTAAAGGGCTCTCTTTGGGGGGATTCTGAGATTCAAATTTCAAACGGCACTTCCATATCGAGACGAAGATGGAAAAGATCTGTGTCGCAGTCAGGGTGAGGCCGCCGGCGCCGGGATTATCACCGGAAAATGGATCTTCATTCTGGAAAGCTGAAGATAATCGGATCTCTCTTCACAAATCACTCGACACTCCAATCACAACCGCTTCTTACGCTTTCGGTAAATTCGTCTTCTTTCTTCTCAATCAATTCTGGGTGTTTCGATTTCTATGGATCTGAGTGAAATCGAAAGTGTATTCCTTTTTATCTTGGTTGTGTTTCGTTCTGTTTTTTTTGGTTGCAGATCATGTGTTCGACGAAAGTTCTACGAATGCTAGCGTCTACGAACTACTTACTAAGGATATCATTCATGCCGCCGTTGAGGGTTTTAATGGTAATCTAGTCTAATCCAAATCTAAATTAATAATCTTGAACGATTTCGTGAGCTGAATATTGTTTTTTTTCTTCACAGTTTCTGATGTATGGAGCTATTGTGATTTTATCAGGTACTGCGTTTGCTTATGGGCAAACTAGTAGTGGAAAGACTTTTACCATGACGGGTTCTGAAACTGATCCAGGAATTATTCGAAGATCTGTCAGAGATGTGTTTGAAAGAATACATATGGTATAGTGCTCAAAATGATTCAGTGATCTGTGAAGTAAGAAAAAAAGTACGGTTTTTGATTTGTGTGTTTCATGTTCTTCGTTTTTAGATATCTGATCGTGAGTTTCTCATTCGGGTTTCCTACATGGAAATTTACAATGAAGAAATTAATGATCTTTTAGCTGTTGAGAATCAGAGACTACAAATTCATGAACATTTGGAGGTTGGTTGGATCATCTTCATTAGTGACATCTTCTTTATTAGTTTGCTTATGAGTATCTATACTCACTTGCTTCTCTTGATGTACAGCGTGGAGTATTTGTTGCTGGTCTTAAAGAAGAAATTGTTAGTGACGCTGAACAGATTTTGAAGCTTATAGATTCTGGAGAAGGTTTTTAAGCCAAAGTTAACTAAGAAGTATTTGTTTTCCTGCATTTTTGCATGTCTAATGTTATTGACTTGGTCTTGTTCAATTAATAGTTAATAGGCACTTTGGCGAGACAAACATGAATGTTCATAGTAGCAGGTCTCACACCATCTTCAGAATGGTATGGTTCAGAAGCTATGAACGAAAGCTTCTACTTTTTAAAGTATTTAGTCTGATACAATCTCTCTGGTGGGATAGGTGATTGAGAGCAGGGGAAAAGAAAATAATTCTTTGGATGCTATTCGTGTCTCAGTCTTGGTGAGTGATGATTCCACTATAGCTAAGAACATTCAAAAATTTCTAGTGAAAGTTACATCATGTACAAGCTGTTTATTTTCTTACATGTGATATTTTAATGGAACTAGAATTTGGTTGACTTGGCTGGATCTGAGCGAATTGCTAAAACTGGTGCTGGTGGAGTACGTTTGACTGAAGGGAAGTACATTAATAAGAGCTTAATGATTCTTGGTAATGTCATCAATAAACTAAGTGACAGTGCAAAGCTAAGGTACTTTCTTACCCTTGATTTGGTTTACACGTAACAACAATATAGCTCACCTCAGCTCATTTCGTATATTCTTGATAACAGGGCACATATTCCGTACCGAGATAGTAAGCTGACTCGAATTCTTCAGCCTGCACTCGGTGGTAATGCGAAGACCTGCATTATATGCACTATCGCACCAGAAGAGGTATAATAAGTTACTTTTAGATCATGTTTTGCATTTTCTTGGCCTTGAGTAATCATCCAAAGCGCAAGATTAGACAGTTGACTAATCATGATGACTTGTGTAGCATCATATTGAGGAATCAAAAGGAACTCTCCAATTTGCAAGCAGAGCCAAGCGCATAACCAACTGTGCTCAAGTGAATGAGGTCTACATTTGATTAATAAAGCATTTAAACTTCTGTTGATTCTTTGGAGATTGTTGTTACTCTCTTTTTCATATCTAATTGCTTTATGTTATTTCCCTTCAAAAAGGATCATCGGCTACATGTATCATATTGGCTGATTTTCTTCACTGCTTCAGATCTTGACTGATGCCGCTTTATTGAAGCGCCAAAAATTAGAGATAGAAGAGCTACGAATGAAGCTTCAGGTATAGTCAAAGCTTTATTTCAATTACTTCTTAGAAAGTGGACGATACCAACATTGGTAATGTTTGTAGGGATCTCATGCTGAAGTGTTGGAGCAAGAGATCTTAAAGCTAAGCAATCAGATGCTTAAGGTAGTTTTTTTGCGCTTTTTCTAGTTTATGCATTGGATACAATACTGAGTGGACAAATTATACAAAACAGCTACCCTTTTGCTTGATTTCCAGTATGAGTTAGAATGTGAAAGGCTAAAAACACAACTAGAAGAAGAAAGAAGGAAGCAGAAGGAGCAGGAACAATGCATCAAGGAGCAACAAATGAAAATTGAGAACCTAAACAATCTTGTCAGTAATTCAGACTTCAAGAGGAACCATTCAGAGGTACGGATGCATTTATTGGCTTAGGCGATATCCTGCTGTTCTTGTATTCTTATAAGATATAAGGAAACAGATCTATTTACTTCTGCGTGACATTCCTCAACCATTACATCCAGACATTTTTCTGAAGTAAACATAACCTCAAAAAGAAAAATAGGCTTTAGCTGAATTCTAGTGAAAATTCGTTGTAGAAATTAATCAAAGATAGCAAACTTGTAACATCTCTTTGGTTTTGTTAGACTAGTTTTGTTAGAGTAGTTATTATTACTTTTAAGCTAAAGTGGTCGACTCAAGTTCATGGTTATGTAAAAGTTTATTAATGTAACATCTTTATGCAGGAATTTATCAGTTTAAGAAAGACTCCAGATGGGCTATGCAATGTCAATGATAGCAGCGATGTTCCTGGGACTCCGTGTTTGAAATCAGCTTCCCATTCTTTTGTGGTTGCTCGGTCAAATAATTATTCAGGACTATCTGATTTTAGTCCGATGGTTGATTCCCTGGGGGACGTGGCTGACGAAGACACTTGGATGAAACTAAACAAGGGTTTTGTTGCAGACCTTGATAAACTCCAGTTTACACCTGCAGTTAAATGTCAACCCACTCCATTAACTACAGCAACCATGGTGAGTAGAAACATTTACTTCACTCCTGTTATCTACCAATAGTGAAAATTATTTGTGCATGAAAGCTCACAGAATCACATTCAATAGAGACTCTGGATGCATATATGACGAAATCAAATCTTTATCACCTTTACTTTTGGATTCTAGTCTCTTTATTGTTTTCCTTTTCATATCATCTTGCATTCAAACGCTCTGTTTTATCAGAAACTGGCTGGTATTAGCTCATGTATCTTGAAAATTACTGATTTTTGAAACTTCATATGAATGAAGAATATCCAGAGGTTATCCAAATTCATGCTGCTTGTATGGTTTTCAACAATAGGGTGGTCAGGATTTTAGCACTTAAAACATGTGACAAAGCTGGCCATAATTCTTTCTTTCATTTAGGAATGCTCGCTTGAAAACTACAACGAGGTAGAAGATCTCAAAAGTCAGATTGAGTTGCTGACCAATGAGAAGGAGAGTCTTCAGGTTAGTCTTTATAGTCTTTATTGGTTTTGTTGGCTGTTCAAATGAAGATGCTCTTTCGATTTTAGTTGTATAGTTCTCTGAGGTAGCTCTGAGCACGAATTGAACTAGTTATCAAGATTTCCTGAAACTAACAGAAAGATATCATTTTTTTTGCACCTAACCTCCTTCCTTTGCTATGTTCTAATTTTACTATTAGTTCTTATCTTTAAAACTGCATTTGATATGCTGAATGCCAAGTGACTGTGAGTTATAATGGTTATTTATGCATCAACTATGTACTCTCAGGTAAAATTCAACGAACAAGTACTTCTGAACAACAAACTGATGGAAGAGATGTCTGAGCTCAAACAAGAAACTCTTCCCATTAAAGAAATTCTGAATAGGTTATCTAAGTCATTTGCTGATTGCAAGGATGTCTACAAGGATGTTATAGTCACAATGCAGGTGAACAGCTTAGTTTTTCTGTGATTTGAATTTTGAGATAATCAATAAAAAGACATTTGAGTTCACAAGTTTTTCTTGCAATTTGTTAGAGCTTTATCCTTGATAAGGAATCTCCAACGGTAAAGCTGCTCTTTGGTACAACTGAAGTCACAACAAGCCTTCTGTTGACTCTGGAACTACAATTGTCAATGATAATAGATGGTCAAAAAACGGGTAGTAGCATAGATCATCCTTTATCTGACCTATGGGAAACACTTCGTGTGAATCTGAAGAACACAACCACATCGTTACTGTCAGACGCACAAGCAAAAGATGAATTCCTGAATTCCCACAACAAGGTAGCTTCCTTGTCACAATCATCAAGATATGGATCTATTGTACTTATCTTTTTAGTAGTTTTGCTTGGGTACTTTGTCTCTCTATTTAGGAGTTTAGTCCAGTGACACATCTGCATATGTTGAACAGCAAATAAATCTAATAAATGGCGTTCTTTTTAGATTTTTTCCTGGTAATCTACAAATAAATTGCAATCATATTTCGTTGCATACTAAGCCAAAGCTTTGAATTCGTATAAGTCTTCGGCATAAAAACTGTCATCAATCTAAGTCCTCACCGCTTTACAGTATACTATTGTCATTTAAGAAGTTAAAAGTCAAACCAGACATGCAAGATTGAGTGCCTCATTTAAGCAAAACACATTCTTTCTTATACAATGTTTCTAGGAAAAAGCAGGAACTGATTCATGTTTGGTTAGTTAGATGTTGTGGTCAGACTACTATTTCTCCTTTCTCTAAGACAGGTTTTGAATGTGAATTTAAAGGGACAAGAAACAGCTGCTTTGGAGAAGGAGAAAATGAAGTCTGAGCTCAGCATCATCAAGGAAAGATATAAAAAGGTGGAGAAAGAGTTGTCTTTGGAGAAACAGCTTCTAGAAGCTTCAAGAGAAAGCCATGAGGAGCTGTTAAAAGAAGCACAGTTCCTGAAGGAAGAAAGAGATTCTTTAGATATGAAAATTTCTCAATCAACTCAGAGATTGAGAGTGATTGCAAATGATAAAGAGAATGCTTTGAAAGATCTTAATGTGGAAGTGAAGAGGAGGAAAGAGATGGAGGAAGAGATTAAGCAAATTAGCTTTGCTTTTGCTACGAGGCACAAATCTTTGGTGTCATTTCACAGTGAAATCAAATCCAAAATGCAGAAACTAACCACTAAAAACTCAAAATGTCCATAGCAAAAACAGCTCTCTTTGTACTTTTGAGCAATTGCAACAAACAATTAGGTTATGTATTTCATTGACAGCTATAGCTAATGGTTTATGCACTTATGTGCAAACACGGTGTTTGAAACACCTCATCACTGTAAACCAAAGTTATTTATGTTGCAGAGTATAACTTCTTCACCATGTCCGGTCTTTTTTATCTCATTTCCTATATGAATAAGATATAAGTAACAGTAAAGCGGAAAAGTGACTTGCGTTGTGAGAATTGTATACTTGAACTTGATTTTCGAATTGACCAAACGACACATAGGTTATAATTAGTTACAAGAATATAAGGGTTTCTTCATAATTATTTCATGAAGATATAAAACGTGTGGAAATATAATCTTCACTCCCAAGTAACTGAGATGGTCGATGTCGAATTAGCGATCCCAGATTGATCAAACGTGGCTTTAGCTCCATAATCCAGAGTCTCTGAAGCACCAGGAATCGACTGGACGGCTGGATCAGCTTAGACTCCTTTTTATCTGATTCCTCCATCTGAGAATAACAGAAAGACCAGAGAAACTTTCTCTGCTTTCTTATCCCATTTGGAAATCGAACGCAGATACTGCAGACAACGCTTCGATCACAGTCTCCTTCAGGCTCTTCTGACAGAACCGGGAACTCAAACAGGTTGCTTGATTAACAAGTTTCCACCTCATGTCCGGATAAAGTCATTGTCTCATCAAATTTTTGCCCGGAAGAAATCTGACGAAAAAATTCACCTCCCTTAAGTGTGAGACTAAAGTCTTTTCATCTACTGACTCATCAAAATCGTCAAAATCATCGTCCCAAAAAGTAGCCATGTCTTGATCAGGGTGGTTGCTTGAAAAGCAAATCTTTTCTGTTATATGCGTATGTTCATTGCCACAGAAGCAATGTGTTCGTGAGGCAGCAATATACTTCATCAACTCCTCGAGAAAAATCTGAGCTTCAATGATAGGCTAAGGGTTCATGTGGCCTTTATGAGAAAGAAGATTCGGACTAAAGGCAGGAGAGCAAGACAATGGGCAAGAGGAAAAGAGAACAAAAGTGGCTAAGGGTCGAGAGAAGGAAGTCAGAGGAGCCTCTATTCCAAGTAAAGGGTTTAATATATGCTCAATAATTAATGAACTGTCGTTTAAGCTTTGTTGTCGTTTACTTAGGCCATCTTGTATTAAGGAAATTTACCCATTTTAGAGTTTCTTTATCGAATTAAAAGTATCATTCAATACAGTTTTCCAGCTCCCTTCTTCTTCTTCTTCTCCTTAATCTCTCTTTCTTCTTCTTTCTCTAATCCCTTTCTTGTCTTTATTAGGTTGAATCAAACAAATTGGTGCTTTCATTAAGAGAACATCATGACTATCCAACCAAGTGCAGCTGCCACTCACGATCTAAGAGCAGCTTCACCGGAACTCGAGTCGTCCTTCCAGGATACTCCGGCGCCGCCTGAATCTGTCGAGCAGCACCTCAGTCGACACGACAAGGATATGGTGTTCCTGAGAGAAGCCGTCTAGCAGATTTTGAGAAACTAAATCTATGGTGTAACTAGAGATGTGACACCTCCTGGATTCTCCACCCCTAACTCCGCCGTACAATATCAAGCTCCGACATCTCCTATGTCTGGTTCTACAGGACCTCAGCAAGAAGGAATTTTGTCGTCTCTAGCTCGTGAATCATCTTCGAGATTCATGGAGCTTCGTTTTTCTACGCCACCGCCGGAGCAGAGGGTTGTTTCGTCGCTTTTTCAACCAAAAGTGACGGGTAAGCAAATGGACATTCCGCTTTTCTAAGGAAAAAATCCAGAAGATTGGCTTTTTAGAGTGGAAAAATGCTTCAGGTTGAATAAGGCACTCGATTCTGAGAAGCTGGACCAAGCCTTACCTTGTCTGACGGGATTTGCGGTTACTTGGTGGTGGATCTTGCAAGAGCATGAGCACATTAATAACAGGAAAGATTTCAAGGACAAATTCAAGGTGAGATTCAAGCGGAGTAGAGGGAGCTCAACTGTGGATCACTTGCTGAGTATAACACAGCTTGGTACCGTTGAAGAGTACAAAGAACATTTTGAGGAGTTAGTCTCACATGTCTAATGATGTCTTTGATAGAGAAGTTGCAGAGGAAGAAAGAAGAAGAAGGAAATAACTAAGTGTGGCAAAGACTCAGGTTCAGAGAGAAAGTTTATTTTTATCAAGACAATGCTGTGTCGTTTTTGGTTATGTTATTTCAAGCTTATGTATTAAAGGAATTACTCGATTAGGGTTGGGAGGATATGAAAAATGAACATTAACATCTGAATCTCTCTTATCTTATCTCTCTCATTCTCTTATCTATCGTTTCTTCTCTATTCTTCTACTCCTCTAACTCTTCTTCTCGTCTCATTCCCTTTTTCTGTCAAACGAAACCTATCAAGCGGTGCTTTCATTGAGCGCTTGAAGACGATGGCGCTGTTACCTCCAACAGCTGTCGCTTCTGATCCGAAGATAACCTCATCCGAACTCGAGATCATAAACCCAGACACACAGTCGCCGACGTTGGCCTTGGAGCAGAGAGTCGAGAGGCTCGACAAAGACATGACTTGGCTGAAGGAAGCAGTGAGCACAATCCTTCGGAACCAGATCTACGGCACCACCCGAGACTCGACGCCACCTGGGTTTTCAAGTCCGACGTTTGCTGTTCAGTTCCAACCACCGGCAACCCCGGGAACTGTGTCAGAACGACCTCAACGCGAAGGTATTCTACCTTCTCCTTCGTTTGAAATGAGGCACCCATTGCAGTTTGTTGAGCCAAAAGTTGATTTCCAGCCACAAAGGTCAGATTTTTCTAATAAATCCATGGATCTACCGATGTATGAAGGCAGAAATCCAGAAGATTGGTTATTTAGGGTTGAGAAATGCTTTTCCATGAACCGAACCCCTGAGTCTGAAAAGTTAGACCTTGCTCTCGCGTGTTTAACGGGATATGCTGTTACTTGGTGGAGAATATCTCAAGAGCGTGAAAGGATAGGAACCTGGAAAGATTTTAAAGAGAAGTTTAAAATTAGATTTCGGCCAAGCAGAGGGAGTTCTTCAGTGGATCATCTGTTGGCAATAACTCAGAAAGGCAGTGTAGATGAGTATCGAGACAAGTTTGAGGAGTTAGCGGTGGATTTGCCTCACATCTTAGATGACGTTTTAGAATCTGCATTTCTGAAAGGGTTGAAGAGAAATCTCAGGGATCAAGTGGTGCGTTGCCGACCTACCAACATGAACGACATTGTCGAGATTGCTCGATTGATTGAGTCACAGGAGAGTGACAACGCGAGCTACCAAGTCAGATCTGTTTCTCGATCTGTTACTTTATTGTCGGGAAATCAGAGTTCCGGATTCACCAGAAATGGTGATTACCCTCAGAGTAAGAGACCTCCTGATTACAGTAAAGATGAAAAGGAATCAGGAGTGGGATGTGATAACAGAGGTGTGAATCCTTGCAGACACTGTGGTGACAGATGGTTTCATGGCCATAGGTGTAACCAGCCCAAGCTTAAGTGTTTAGAAGTGGGTGCAGAAGATGAACTAGAAAAGCCATTGGATAAGGAACATATTGTGAAGGACGAGGAAGTGAACCAAGGGGAGGAGCATGGGCTGGTAACACTCACCCTAGCTGGACTCACCACTAAGAGATCGATGAAGATGATGGGTCGAATCCGTGAAGCAGAAGTTGTGGTGTTGATAGACTCAGGAGCAACCAGCAACTTCATCTCACAGAAGTTGGTTCAGAAGATGAATTGCCATGTCACTGATACTAAGGGCTTTGGAGTAAGAGTGGGAGGAGGACAGATCATCCGAGGCAAAGGTAAGTGTCAGGAATTGCTGCTTGAGATTCAGGGTGTGGAGATATTGGATGAGTTCTTATTGTTTGAGCTAGGATTAGTAGATGTGGTCCTTGGGTTTTCATGGCTAGCCACATTAGGAGATACAAGAATTAATTGGAGAAGCCTTACCTTAAGCTGGAAGATTGGTGCATATTGGGTGACTTTGGTAGGTGATCATGCACTAAGCAAGGAACAAGTTTCATTACACTCCCTGGAAAGGTTATGTCAGGAAAACAAGAGTGCTACCTTGTCACTTACGGAGCCTGAGAAGTTGCTGGACATCAGGAAAGCTGAGCAAGGAAGTGAAGCTGAAGTGTTAGTCAAATGGTCAGGCCTACCTTCTTCAGAGTCGACTTGGGAGTCACTCTCTACCCTGGTAAATCAGTTCCTAAACTTTAACCTTGAGGACAAGGTTAGTTACTTCGGGGGAGTATTGATAGAGCCATAACAATAGAGAAGTTGTAGAGGAAGAAAGAAGAAGAAGGAAATAACTAAGTGTGGCAAAGACTCAGGTTCAGAGAGAAGGTTTACTTTTATCAAGACAATGCTGTGTCGTTTTTGGTTATGTTATTTCAAGCTTATGTATTTAAAGGAATTACTCGATTAGGGTTGGGAGGATATGAAAAATGAACATTAACATCTGAATCTCTCTTATCTTATCCCTCTCATTCTCTTATTATCGTTTCTTCTCTATTCTTCTACTCCTCTAACTCTTCTTCTCGTCTCATTCCCTTTTTCTGTCAAACGAAACCTATCAGTCTTGGAATCTACGTTCTTAAAAGGGTTGAAGAAAAGCCTACATGATCAAGTGGCTACAGGCAGGCTTCCCAATATGAATGACATAGTGGAGGTGGCTAGAATGATCGAATCTCAAGACAGTGATAACACAAGTTATCAAGTAAAGTCATTCTCACGTTATGCGGGAACATGTTTTGGTAATCAAGGTTTTTTCGAGAGGGAGAGTCTGGATCAAGAAAGAAGCCTTCAGAATACGGTAATGATTTGGAAAGCCACACACAGTGGGAAACATTAGGAACCCGAATCCGTGCAAACATTGTGGGGAACGATAGGCTTCTGGTCACCGTTACAAGCAGCCTAGGTTCAAAAGCATGGAGGTTGAAGAGGACGAAGAACATGTTACTGCTAGGGAAAATGAGGAAGTGCAGGCCATGGAGACCTTGTCTCTGAGTTCCGTGGTGGAGTTTACTGCGGAGAGATCCATGAAAATAATGGGAAAGGTTGGTGAGAGGGATGTTGTAGTGCTGATAGACTCAAGAGCCACTAGAAGTTTCATATCATAACAGTTAGTGAAGGAAATGGGGTTACCAGACTTAAACAAGAGGTTTTGGGGTTAGAGTAGGTGGATGAAAAGTGATCAAAGGGTAGGGTAAGTTTTCAGGTCTGATGTTGGGAATTCAGGGTGTAGAGATTATAGAAGAGTTTCTGCTGTTTGAGTTGGGCACACCGAATGTGGTTCTAGGATATTCTTGGCTAGCTACAGTGGGAGTTACAAGGGTCAACTAGAAGAAGAAAATTATGAGCTGGAAGATATGAGTTCAATGGGTTACAATAGTGGGAGATCCTGCCCTTAGCCGAGAACAAAATTCTTTGAACTCCATGGAAAATGTTCTCAAACAGAGTGGAGAGGTGTACTTGTTGGAACTCACAGCACTGTTTGAGAATTCAGGATAGCCAGTGAAGAAGACTGCCCAGTTGAAGGAGGTTATCAAGATAGTAGAAAGGTTTGGAGATGTTTTTGAAATGCCAAACAAGCTTCCACCCAGGCGCAACCGAGAACATGTGATTACCATACAACCAGGTATAACTCCAGTGAATAAAAGACCCTACAAATACTCTTTTATGCAGAAGAATGAAATAGAAAGGTTGGCGCAAGAGATGTGGGAAGCCCAGATCATAAGGCCGAGTTTTAGTCCTTTTTCCAGTCAAGTTCTTTTTGTCAAAAAGAAGGATGAAGGATGGCGATTCAATATGGAGTACATAACTCTCATCCACCATACCGGATCGTTACCCCATTCCAGTCATAGAGGAGTCATTGGATGAGTTGAGTGGATCTGTAGTCTTCTCGAAGTTGGATCTCAAGTCTGGATATCACCAGACCCGTGTGAAGAGTAATGATATAGAGAAAACAGCCTTCAAGACTCACCAGGGACACTATAAGTTTTTGGTAATGCTTTTCGGCTTAACAAATGCTTCATCTACATTCCTGAGCATCATGAACGACATGTTCAGACCCTACCCACAAGGTTTGTACTAGTTTTCTTTGATGACATATTGGTCTATAGCCCTAACTTACAAACTCATTTGGAGCACTTGGAGCTGGTTTTAAGATTGATGTAGCAGCACAAGTTTTATGTTAATGACAAGAAATGTTCATTTGGGAATACTGAAATAACCTACGTGGGTTACATCATTTCAGAAAAGGGTGTTGCTGCAAATCCATAGAAGGTGGAAACCATGATATTCTGGCATGTACCCAAGTCAGATACAAAATTAAGAGAGTTCCTGGGACTCACTGATACTATCGCAGGTTTGTGAAGAATTATGGTCAGATAGTTAGGCTCCTGACAGAATTGCTGAAGAAAAATGGACCTCATAAGCTACTCCAGCTTTTTAGGTACTCAAGAAAGCTGTCACAAGTTTGTCCGTATTGGTTTCGCCTGTCTTCAACCAAGAGTTTACAATTGAGACATATGCCTCAGGAGTGGGAATTGAAGCAGTATTGTCTCAGAACAGGAGACCCATCGCCTTCTTGAGCCAAGCATTTTCATCAAGAGGCAGGGTCAAATCCGTTTATGAAAGGGAATTGCTTTCCATTGTCAAGGTTGTTTTCAAGTGGAAGCATTACCTCACAAGCAAAGAGTTTGTGATCAAAACAGACCAAAGAAGTTTAAGGCATTTGTTGGAGCAGAAAGAGGTGTCTACGGTTTAGCAGAGGTTGGCAGTCAAGTTATTGGGGGTTGTCTTCCCGTATCGAGTATAAACCTAGAGTGGAGAACATGGTAGCAGATGCGTTGTCCAGGAAACCTTAATTGGAATCACTATCGCAGTTTGCTTTGGTGGCCCCTAACACATTGGACAGAGAAGTTTTGAGAAACCTGATTTTAGTTGACGCAGAGTTAGGTCCCTTGTTGAAGAGTTTGGAAAAAGGAGAACACATATCAACAAAGTATAGGTTGGCAGGTGGACTGTTGTTTAAGAATGGGTGTGTGGTCGTACCAACAAGATCTCCTTTCATTCCAATGCTTTTAGAACAGTTTCACTCTAGCGTCATTGGAGGACATGAAGGAGCATTAAAAATAAAAAGTAAAAACATATAAAAGGTTGGCACAAGAGGTAACTTGGAAAGGCATGAGGAAGGATATGGTGCAGTTCATCACCAACTGTCAAACGTGTCAAGAAAACAATTATACCACTACTTCTCCACCAGGTTTGCTCTCTCCCTTACCCACACTACAAGAAAACATGCCATTTGCGATGGAGGTCTACCTCGCAATTCCGTCGCAAATGGTCTTTCGCGATGGATTTGCGAGACGCACCATTCCGTCGCAAATCCCGTCTCGCAAATCAATTTTCGTCGCAAATCCCTCGCAAATTTGCGACGGAAAAACGTGGTTGCTATTTCGTCGCAAATTTAACCCCGCAATATCATCGCAAAATTGCGACGGAAGTGCGTGAAAGAAGTGTTCATCGCAAAAACGTTCATCGCAAATTTATAGCAAAATGCGTTAGTAATAATACCCGCAAATACGTCGCAATATTTGCTTCGGATTTGCGAGGAAACATTGCGACGGAATTGCGTGGAACCATTTCTAAATGGG
>SMJT01000137.1:316700-331595 GCA_004349715.1 Crucihimalaya himalaica
AATTGCGGTGTTCATAAATCACTTGGAGAGACTATTAGTGTATTCGTTAGTGGTGTTCGGTGTCCACGCTAAATAGCAATTATCCAATCAAATATGTGAAGTGGTTCTTGCAAGTTTCCATGGACAGAATATGTTACCGTCACCCCTCTGCATATGGGTTTGTTAGTGGCCTGGTGGATGAATGCTCGCAACCCGTTACGATACTCTTTCGTCACTTCTCTTGTCTCCGGATCTTTTCGATTATATCATCCAACTTCGTAATGCATTGCTTTCTATTTCTGCGACGCCATTCTTCCTAAGCTCTCAGAAAACGATATCTCGATTTTTTTTTTTTTAAAGTATTTTCTCTGTTTTTTTTTGTAAGCTAGTTTTTTTTTTTGTGAAATGAGAGATCTCACGTTCGCGTTACGGTATTTATAGATTTTTTGTAAAATTTTGCGACAGAATTGCTATGGAATTGCGTCTAATTTGCGACGTATTTGCGAGGAAACCGGCCCTCGCAATAATTAGGTACAACATTTAAAACGTGCTTAACCTAATTTTCTACCCATTTTTACTAACCATCGCAAATCCGTCGCAAATTTGCGACGAAATTGCGATGGAAACAAGTCACCCGTGCAAAGTCTTCGCAATTCCCTCGCAAATTTGCGATTTTAAATTTTCGTCGCATTGTCATCGAAAATCGGAGGGTAGTTCATCGCAAATTCCTCGCAATTCCGCCGCGTTTTTGCGACGGAAATATTCCGTCGCAAATAGCCTGTTTTCGTGTAGTGTCATTCCCCAAAAATCTAGGCTGATATCAATTTAGACTTTGTAGAAGAGTTGTCAAAGTCAAGAGGGTTCAATTCCATATTGGTTGTATTGGATAAATTAAGAAAATATGGCCATTTCATTACTCTTAGACATCCATTTACTGTTTAGATTTTTGTTGAAGCCTTTATAAGAGATGTGGTGAAGCTTAATGGATTTCTTGAGACTATAGTGTTAGATAGAGACAGGGTGTTCCTTAGCAGCTTTTGGTTTGAGTTGTTCAAACTTCAAGGGTTGACTCTAAACAAGAGCACTGCATATCACCCTCAGTCTGATGGACAAACCAAGGTAGTCAACCGCTGCTTAGAAACCTATCTCCGATGTTTTGAAAGTAGAAGACCGTCATCGTGGGCACAATGGCTTCTTTGGGCAGAGTTCTAGTATAACTCTTCTTACCACTCAGCTTTCAAAACCACAACTTTCCAGGTTGTATATGGAAGAGAAAGTCCTAGACTGTTGCGCTATAGTGACACTCTCACAGCCAATGCAAGTCTGGAGAAGTGTTAAGGGATAAGGACAATTTGTTGGTTGAGCTAAGGGAGAACTTTGAGTTGGCTCAAAACAGAATGTAGAGGGAAGCTAATAAGCATAGAAGATTGGTTGAATTTGAAGAAGGAGAATGGGTCTATCTAAAATTAATACCTTATAGGCAAAGCTCTTTGGTGTAGAGGAGAAATGAGAAACTGGCACAAAAATACTTTGACCCCTATAAGATCAGACAGAAGATTGGTCCGGTAGCTTACAAGCTGGATCTCCCATCTCACAACAACATACACCCAGTGTTCCATGTAACTCAACACAAGAAGGCAATTCCATCTTCTGTCATGCCGCAAGAGCTTCCACCCATTCTCACTCCTACTCTTGAATGGGCTATTGAGCCAGAAACATTATTAGACATTCGCGAAAATTCAGAAGGCACTGAGACAATAGAATCGACTTGGGAACCATTAACTTCATTGGTAAAGCAGTTTCCGGCTTTTGACCTTGAGGACAAGGTGAGTCTTCTGCGGGGGAGTATTGATAGGCTAAGGGTTCTTGTGGCCTTTATGAGGAAGAAGATTCGGACTATAGGCAGGAGAGCAAAACACTAGGCAAGAAGATTCATTGGTATGATCACAAACTTGCCATAAGATGAACCTAAACTTGATGGCTTAAGAAACGTCGTTGTTAACCATAAATCTAGGTTAAGTGTATTACAAGGAAACTCAGTTTTGGATTAGAGGTGAACGAGCAACCATAGATCTTCACTAGAGGAAGTAGCTTTCGCGTCTTCAAACAAACCATTGAATAGCATATTAAGAGGAGGATGGTACAAGGAAGACAATCAATATAAAGGTTCTCTAGTGTGAAAGTTTGATTTCTTGTGTCAATGAGAAAGAAGAGATGATTGATGGCTTCTTCAATATTCCAACTTTTTGCCTTTAGGCATTGTAAAGTGATTTCCACGGTTTGGTCTACGACGATCATGAGGAAAGATGATACTAGTTTTCTTTGTTGGCCACTCGTTGCACTCTCCATTAGTTTCCCGTTCAGAGAGAAAGAGGGAACACTGTGCATTGAGTTTAATTTTTTTTTTATGGTTTTGCTTCTATTTATATAGAGAACTAATAATTTAAAGAGAAATTCCTTAAAATACTATTATTTAGGTTTGTTTTCCAAAAATACCATCATTAATTTTATTTTCCAACAATACCATAATTGTTTTATTTCTAAAAATAACACAAAAACTAAAATAACAATTATAAAGATTTGTAATTTAAATATTTTGGCTTGGGTTTAAGATTTTGGATTTAGGGTTAATATATGGGTTTAAGGTTTATTTTTGAAGGTTTAGGGTTTAGTTTTGATGGTTTAAAGTTAGGTTTTAATTTTGTGGTATTTTGAAAAAAAAAAAATTTTGTAATATTTACAGAAAATAAAATTAATGATGGTATTTTTGGAAAACAAAATTATTTAAGTGGTATTTATGAAAATTTTCGCAGTTTTAATTTCTTTTTCCCATCAATTTGGTTCAATAAAATTCATTTTCACCCGTTCTATTTAATATATCTGATTTGAGTTAAAAAATAAAAAAAATTCCTTTTCACTTTTTGTTTTATATAATATTATACAATTTTGTATTTAAAATTTACTTTTAATTTTTTGTTAGATTTCAATTTTTATTAGTTTTTATTAGATTTCAATTTTTAAAACAAATATCAGTTATAATTATGCAATAATAGTTTAACTAAGTAAGAGCATCTCTATTGGGGGTTTCTATGTGAGAAACCCCCTAATAAAAAAATGAAAAATATTAAAAAAATAGGAGAGAGAACAAGAAGAGTCTCTCATTTGAGAGACTCATGAGAAACCCAAAAGCCATGTGTCTTTGTGTGATTAGTTCAATTTTATTTTATAAATTAAAAATTCACTATACAATTAAAAAACATTAAAAAACATTATTATTATATTTTGGAGAGACTCATGAGAGTCTCTACCAATGTGGATGCTCTAAGGTCCAGTGACTATGCGTAAATAATTTATAAAATGATTCACATTTTCTTTTTAATCACACTAAAATTACAATAAATTTTTTGTTGTTAGAGAATATCGTATTTCTTTTTGAATAATAGTCACGATTAATAGTACTTGATATCTAATTACTTGTTTCTGAAGACTTCAAATAAAGAAAAAATGTTATTTAAGATATTTAAATTTTATTTAAGATATATAACTAACTTTCTCAATTAAAAAATTATAAAATGTAGAGAAAATAGCAAGGTTTACGTTAAATTGTGAACCTTTTAATTCTGAACTTTCAAATGCATTTTAATGTCGAGGTTTACGTTAAATTTTTAAATTAATAGCTAACTTAACTGTGCTATTTTAGATATGTCGTTAAATCGAATAATTACGGCGTTAAGTATTAGTTAATATCTCTTGTTTAGCCTAAACAATGTTGTTTTGTTAATAGGAAAAATATTAGAAAAAGTCTCAACTTTCAAAAAATGCTGATAAAAGTCTCAATTTTGCTTGCGGTGAATTTATAGTATAGTAAACAAAAATATAAATGAAAAGGAAAAATCAAATCAGTTTCACTCCAAATATAGAGAAATCAAAAAAATTTCACTCCAAAATATATAATTAATAAAAAAAACTTTTACCAAAAATCTATAAATGTTCTTACCAAAAAATTATATAAAATTAAATAATTAGAAACAATATATACTAGAGTATGTCAAAATTTACAATGTTATTTTCTAAAAAAGTTGTAACTTACAAGATTTTAGTTAAAAGTGTTTTTAATAATTATATATTTTGGGGTAAAGATTGTTTGATTTCTCTATATTTGGAGTGAAATTAGTTTGATTTTTTTTTTCATTTTTTTTAATATAATATAAATACACCGCAGTCAAAGTTGAGGCTTTTATCAGCATTTTCGGAAAGTTGAGGCTTTTTCTGACATTTTTTCATTAACAAAACGATGTATTTTAGGTTAAACGGATACTTAACGTCGTAATCGTTCGATTTAACGGCATGTCTAAAATGGCACAGTCAACATAAGTTAGGTATTAAGTTAACGGATACTCAACGTAAACTTCCACACTAAAATGACATTTTGAAAGTTCTGGATCATAACGTCCACAATTTCACGATTTTTTAGACATTTTTCCTCTACTAATATATAGATTAGTTTTTTTCAATTCTTTAGCGAAATTACGAAATACACTTGTACTTGACGAATTTGAATATACGCATTTAAAACATTCACGAAAAATGCTGAGTATTCCAGAAAATGAACTATGAACATTGGCAAGACAGTACTAGAAATAGAACCGTGCGACAAGGCAAACCGAATTCACGATAGACAAATGTGAATGTGAAGTACATGTATTACATGACCGTGGGTTCAACATAGATCATGCCTCGCTAGTATTAATAATATCTTCCCAAATCTTAGGGCCTGACTGGTTTAACCGCAGCGGGTGCGGTTGCGTTTGCGGAAGTTTGCGAAAACGGGCGGTTGCTGTTTCTAGCGTTACTAAGCGTTTTGAACGACTGGTTTAGCGTTTGCAAATGACTGTTTGCGGGAGGTTTACGACTGGTTTACCAGCGGATGCATCAACGGTTAGATAAAAAATAACAAAGATAAATATAATATATTATTATAAAAAGATATAAAAACACAAAAAATTATATTGTTATAATAAAATATAAAAATATTGAACACGATAAATAATTAAAAACTATAATTAAAGTACTTAATAATTATTCAAAACCAATAAATTTTATAGTAGAATTCTTATTAATTATGCATTTAGTTCATCACTAAAAATTGTATCAAGTAATGTGACAAATTGTAAAAAATTTGCTTGAATTCGTAGATCTTCCCGATTGCTTTTATGAATATTATAAAGTTTCTTCAATGAATACAAACGACTTTTGGCTCGACTCCAACTCAAATCAATTCCAAACTGGTCATAAATATTCTTAAGAATATTTTTTGAAGTTCACTTAGAAGCCATAATTATAATAGAAAAAAACAAAATAGAGAGGATATGGTTAGAAAAACAAAATAGAAAAGATAGGGTTAAAAAAAAATATTTAAGGGTTGAGAACAGAAAATGTGATACAATATATATATATATATATAGGAGTGAATATATAATTTTAAGTTTTTTCTAACTCCAGCGATGATTAATTTTTTTTAAAAAATTTAGTTTTTTTTTAGGGCCTGACTGGTTTAACCGCAGCGGGTGTGGTTGCATTTGCGGGAGTTTGCGGAAGCGAGCGGTTACGGTTTCACGCGTTACTAAGCATTTTGAACGACTGGTTTAGCGTTTGGAAATGATTGTGTTTGCGGGAGGTTTACGACTGGTTAACTAGCGGGTGCATTAGCGGTTAGATAAAAAATAACAAAGATAAATATAATATATTATTATAAAAAGTTATAAAAACACAAAAAATTATATTGTTATGATAAAATATAAAAATATTGAACACGATAAATAATTAAAAACTATAATTAAAGTACTTAATAATTATTCAAAACCAATAAATTTTATAGTAGAATTCTTATTAATTATGCATTTAGTTCATCACTAAAAATTGTATCAAGTAATGTGACAAATTGTAAAAAATTTGCTTGAATTCGTAGATCTTCCCGATTGCTTTTATGAATATTATAAAGTTTCTTCAATGAATACAAACGACTTTTGGCTCGACTCCAACTCAAATCAATTCCAAACTGGTCATAAATATTCTTAAGAATATTTTTTGAAGTTCACTTAGAAGCCATAATTATAATAGAAAAAAACAAAATAGAGAGGATATGGTTAGAAAAACAAAATAGAAAAGATAGGGTTAAAAAAAAATATTTAAGGGTTGAGAACAGAAAATGTGATACAATATATATATATATATATAGGAGTGAATATATAATTTTAAGTTTTTTCTAACTCCAGCGATGATTAATTTTTTTTAAAAAATAAGTACAGGTTAGTTGTTGGCACCTCCAGAACCTGTACTTCTTGGAAGAAAGAAAAACTCAAAGAAAAAGAGTTTCCAAAGGATAAAAGGGAAGTATGAGTCGCCAAAGAAGAAGAAAAGTAAGAAGATGGAAAAATTGGAGAGAAGGGCGCATCATCCATTGTAAAAGTTGCGGTGAAGGTGGACATAATGCAGCTGGTTGTATGAAGTTTCCAAAGGAGAAGGTGAAGAGGACAAGGAAGAGGAAGGCAAAGAACATTCCACATGATGAGGTAATTTATGTGAGTTTTGATTGGTATTGGTCTCAGTTTTTGATTGGTATTGGTCTTATTTGTTGGTTTGCTGATGGAATGATTGGTATTGGTCTCAATTTTCAAACAAAAAAAGCTAAGAAGGATAAGATGGCTAAGAAGAAAGCACATGGATTTCATGAGGTATTTGATCTCATTTTGTATGTGTATTTGATCAAATTTTGTATGTGAATTGATCTCAGTTTTGACATTAATTTCTTTAAGGTTGGTGCTTCATCTAGTCAAGTTCCGAATACAATCTCACTCACCCAACCAACACAGCTCACGCAAGAAAACACAAAAAAGCAATGATGTGGTGTAGGAATTGGCTTCTCCATTAGTCTTCTACTGTTTTGAATGTTCTAGGTACTAAAGACATGTCTAACTTTATGTAATCTTCGGCTTTACGTTGGTTTTGAATGTTTCTTTTTTGAATGTTCTGTTTTGAATGTTCTGTTTTGTTTTTGAATGTATTCTTTGTTTTTGAATGTATTCTAAAGGCTTTATGTTGGCTTCTCCATCGATTTGTCTTCTGGTTTCTTTAGAATTGAAACCCTCTTTGTCAACAAGAAGCTATTTGGATAAAGGCTTCATGTGAAACCTTCTGTTTCAGAAAGAAGGTCTGCTTAAACATCCAAAACGCGGTTTAATCCAAAACGCGATTACCGGTTAACTAATCACGTTTTCAATTTAATTGGATGTGGTTAATTATTTAGAATTTAATAGATTAGGGTGCTTGGCAAAGCTTTTAAGATTTAAGGGTGTACAGTGATGAGCTTAAAAGTTCGGGGGGATATCGCTTTCGTGCTATAAGTATAGGGGGGTTTATACAGCCAGCCCTTATCTAAATATTAAAATCATAGTTGGAATTAAAAATAAAAAATTTTAAATTATATATTTACCTCTATATATATATATTATATTTTAAATCCTAATTTTATTTTCTACCATATCTTCTCTGTTTTGTTTTTCTCTATTATAATTATGGCTTCCAAGTGAATTTAAAAAAAATACTCTTAAGAATATTTATGACCAGTTGGAATTGATTTGAGTTGTAGTCGAGTCAAAAGTCGTTGGTATTCATTGAAAAAACTTTATAAATATTTATAAAGGTAATCAAGAAAATCTACGAATTCAAGCACATTTCTTACAATTTATCACATTACTTGATACAATTTTTAGTGATGAACCAAATGCATAATTAATAATAATTTCAGTATAAAATTTATTAGTTTTGAATAATTATTAAGTATTTTAATTATGGGCTTTAATTTTAATTGTGTTAAATATTTTTATATTTTATCATAACAATATAATTTTTTGTGTTTTTATAACTTTTTATAATAATATATTATATTTATCTTTGTTATTTTTTATCTAACCGCTAAGCACCCGCTAGTTAACCAGTCGTAAACCTCCCGCAAACACAATCATTTCCAAACGCTAAACCAGTCGTTCAAAATGCTTAGTAACGCGTGAAACCGTAACCGCTCGCTTCCGCAAACTCCCGCAAATGCAACCACACCGCTGCGGTTAAACCAGTCAGGCCCTAAAAAAAAACTAAATTTTTTAAAAAAAATTAATCATCGCTGGAGTTAGAAAAAACTTAAAATTATATATTCACTCCTATATATATATATTATATATTGTATCACATTTTCTGTTCTCAACCCTTAAATATTTTTTTTTTAACCCTATCTTTTCTATTTTGTTTTTCTAACCATATCCTCTCTATTTTGTTTTTTTCTATTATAATTATGGCTTCTAAGTGAACTTCAAAAAATATTCTTAAGAATATTTATGACCAGTTTGGAATTGATTTGAGTTGGAGTCGAGCCAAAAGTCGTTTGTATTCATTGAAGAAACTTTATAATATTCATAAAAGCAATCGGGAAGATCTACGAATTCAAGCAAATTTTTTACAATTTGTCACATTACTTGATACAATTTTTAGTGATGAACTAAATGCATAATTAATAAGAATTCTACTATAAAATTTATTGGTTTTGAATAATTATTAAGTACTTTAATTATAGTTTTTAATTATTTATCGTGTTCAATATTTTTATATTTTATTATAACAATTATATTTTTTTGTGTTTTATATCTTTTTATATAATATATTATATTTATCTTTGTTATTTTTTATCTAACCGTTGATGCATCCGCTGGTAAACCAGTCGTAAACCTCCCGCAAACAGTCATTTGCAAACGCTAAACCAGTCCGTTCAAAACGCTTAGTAACGCTAGAAACAGCAACCGCCCGTTTTCGCAAACTTCCGCAAACGCAACCGCACCCGCTGCGGTTAAACCAGTCAGGCCCTAAGATTTGGAAGATATTATTAATACTAGCGAGGCATGATCTATGTTGAACCCACGGTCATGTAATACATGTACTTCACATTCACATTTGTCTATCGTGAATTCGGTTTGCCTTGTCGCACGGTTCTATTTAGTACTGTCTTGCCAATGTTCATAGTTCATTTTCTGGAATACTCAGCATTTTTCGTGAATGTTTTAAATGCGTATATTCAAATTCGTCAAGTACAAGTGTATTTCGTAATTTCGCTAAAGAATTGAAAAAAACTAATCTATATATTAGTAGAGGAAAAATGTCTAAAAAATCGTGAAATTGTGGACGTTATGATCCAGAACTTTCAAAATGTCATTTTAGTGTGGAAGTTTACGTTGAGTATCCGTTAACTTAATACCTAACTTATGTTGACTGTGCCATTTTAGACATGCCGTTAAATCGAACGATTACGACGTTAAGTATCCGTTTAACCTAAAATACATCGTTTTGTTAATGAAAAAATGTCAGAAAAAGCCTCAACTTCCGAAATGCTGATAAAAGCCTCAACTTTGACTGCGGTGTATTTATATTATATTAAAAAAAATGAAAAAAAAAATCAAACTAATTTCACTCCAAATATAGAGAAATCAAACAATCTTTACCCCAAAATATATAATTATTAAAAACACTTTTAACTAAAATCTTGTAAGTTACAACTTTTTTAGAAAATAACATTGTAAATTTTGACATACTCTAGTATATTTGTTTCTAATTATTTAATTTATATAATTTTTTGGTAAGAACATTTATAGATTTTTGGTAAAAGTTTTTTTTATTAATTATATATTTTGGAGTGAAATTTTTTTGATTTCTCTATATTTGGAGTGAAACTGATTTGATTTTTCCTTTTCATTTATATTTTTGTTTACTATACTATAAATTCACCGCAAGCAAAATTGAGACTTTTATCAGCATTTTTTGAAAGTTGAGACTTTTTCTAATATTTTTCCTATTAACAAAACAACATTGTTTAGGCTAAACAAGAGATATTAACTAATACTTAACGCCGTAATTATTCGATTTAACGACATATCTAAAATAGCACAGTTAAGTTAGCTATTAATTTAAAAATTTAAGTAAACCTCGACATTAAAATGCATTTGAAAGTTCAAATTAAAAGGTTCACAATTTAACGTAAACCTTGCTATTTTCTCTACATTTTATAATTTTTTAATTGAGAAAGTTAGTTATATATCTTAAATAAAATTTAAATATCTTAAATAACATTTTTTCTTATTTGAAGTCTTCAGAAACAAGTAATTAGATATCAAGTACTATTAATCGTGACTATTATTCAAAAAGAAATACGATATTCTCTAACAACAAAAAATTTATTGTAATTTTAGTGTGATTAAAAAGAAAATGTGAATCATTTATAAATTATTTACGCATAGTCACTGGACCTTAGAGCATCCACATTGGTAGAGCTCTCATGAGTCTCTCCAAAATATAATAATAATGTTTTTTAATGTTTTTTAATTGTATAGTGAATTTTTAATTTATAAAATAAAATTGAACTAATCACACAAAGACACATGGCTTTTGGGTTTCTCATGAGTCTCTCAAATGGGAGACTCTTCTTGTTCTCTCTCCTATTTTTTTAAATATTTTTCATTTTTTTATTAGGGGGTTTCTCACATAGAAACCCCCAATAGAGATGCTCTTACTTAGTTAAACTATTATTGCATAATTATAACTGATATTTGTTTTAAAAATTGAAATCTAATAAAAACTAATAAAAATTGAAATCTAACAAAAAATTAAAAGTAAATTTTAAATACAAAATTGTATAATATTATATAAAACAAAAAGTGAAAAGGAATTTTTTTTATTTTTTAACTCAAATCAGAATATATTAAATAGAACGGGTGAAAATGAATTTTATTGAACCAAATTGATGGGAAAAAGAAATTAAAACTGCGAAAATTTTCATAAATACCACTTAAATAATTTTGTTTTCCAAAAATACCATCATTAATTTTATTTTCTGTAAATATTACAAAATTTTTTTTTTTTCAAAATACCACAAAATTAAAACCTAACTTTAAACCATCAAAACTAAACCCTAAACCTTCAAAAATAAACCTTAAACCCATATATTAACCCTAAATCCAAAATCTTAAACCCAAGCCAAAATATTTAAATTACAAATCTTTATAATTGTTATTTTAGTTTTTGTGTTATTTTTAGAATAAAACAATTATGGTATTGTTGGAAAATAAAATTAATGATGGTATTTTTGGAAAACAAACCTAAATAATAGTATTTTAAGGAATTTCTCTTTTAAATTATTAGTTCTCTATATAAATAGAAGCAAACCATAAAAAAAAATTAAACTCAATGCACAGTGCCTCTCTTTCTCTCTGAACGGGAAACTAATGGAGAGTGCAACGAGTGGCCAACAAAGAAAACTAGTATCATCTTTCCTCATGATCGTCGTAGACCAAACCGTGGAAATCACTTTACAATGCCTAAAGGCAAAAAGTTGGAATATTGAAGAAGCCATCAATCATCTCTTCTTTCTCATTGACACAAGAAATCAAACTTTCACACTAAGAGAACCTTTATATTGATTGTCTTCCTTGTACCATCCTCCTCTTAATATGCTATTCAATGGTTTGTTTGAAGACGCGAAAGCTACTTCCTCTAGTGAAGATCTATGGTTGCTCGTTCACCTCTAATCCAAAACTGAGTTTCCTTGTAATACACTTAACCTAGATTTATGGTTAACAACGACGTTTCTTAAGCCATCAAGTTTAGGTTCATCTTATGGCAAGTTTGTGATCATACCAATGAATCTTCTTGCCTAGTGTTTTGCTCTCCTGCCTATAGTCCGAATCTTCTTCCTCATAAAGGCCACAAGAACCCTTAGCCTATCAATACTCCCCCGCAGAAGACTCACCTTGTCCTCAAGGTCAAAAGCCGGAAACTGCTTTACCAATGAAGTTAATGGTTCCCAAGTCGATTCTATTGTCTCAGTGCCTTCTGAATTTTCGCGAATGTCTAATAATGTTTCTGGCTCAATAGCCCATTCAAGAGTAGGAGTGAGAATGGGTGGAAGCTCTTGCGGCATGACAGAAGATGGAATTGCCTTCTTGTGTTGAGTTACATGGAACACTGGGTGTATGTTGTTGTGAGATGGGAGATCCAGCTTGTAAGCTACCGGACCAATCTTCTGTCTGATCTTATAGGGGTCAAAGTATTTTTGTGCCAGTTTCTCATTTCTCCTCTACACCAAAGAGCTTTGCCTATAAGGTATTAATTTTAGATAGACCCATTCTCCTTCTTCAAATTCAACCAATCTTCTATGCTTATTAGCTTCCCTCTACATTCTGTTTTGAGCCAACTCAAAGTTCTCCCTTAGCTCAACCAACAAATTGTCCTTATCCCTTAACACTTCTCCAGACTTGCATTGGCTGTGAGAGTGTCACTATAGCGCAACAGTCTAGGACTTTCTCTTCCATATACAACCTGGAAAGTTGTGGTTTGAAAGCTGAGTGGTAAGAAGAGTTATACTAGAACTCTGCCCAAAGAAGCCATTGTGCCCACGATGACGGTCTTCTACTTTCAAAACATCGGAGATAGGTTTCTAAGCAGCGGTTGACTACCTTGGTTTGTCCATCAGACTGAGGGTGATATGCAGTGCTCTTGTTAGAGTCAACCCTTGAAGTTTGAACAACTCAAACCAAAAGCTGCTAAGGAACACCCTGTCTCTATCTAACACTATAGTCTCAAGAAATCCATTAAGCTTCACCACATCTCTTATAAAGGCTTCAACAAAAATCTAAACAGTAAATGGATGTCTAAGAGTAATGAAATGGCCATATTTTCTTAATTTATCCAATACAACCAATATGGAATTGAACCTCTTGACTTTGACAACTCTTCTACAAAGTCTAAATTGATATCAGCCTAGATTTTTGGGGAATGACACACTACACAGAAAACAGGCTATTTGCAGACGGAATATTTCCGTCGCAAAAACGCGGCGGAATTGCGAGGAATTTGCGATGAACTACCCTCCGATTTTCGATGACAATGCGACGAAAATTTAAAATCGCAAATTTGCGAGGGAATTGCGAAGACTTTGCACGGGTGACTTGTTCCATCGCAATTTCGTCGCAAATTTGCGACGGATTTGCGATGGTTAGTAAAATGGGTAGAAAATTAGGTAAGCACGTTTTAAATGTTGTACCTAATTATTGCGAGGGCCGGTTTCCTCGCAAATGCGTCGCAAATTAGACGCAATTCCATAGCAATTCTGTCGCAAAATTTTACAAAAAAATCTATAAATACCGTAACGCGTAACGTGAGATCTCTCATTTCACAAAAAAAAAAACTAGCTTACAAAAAAAAACAGAGAAAATACTTTAAAAAAAAAAAATCGAGATATCGTTTTCTGAGAGCTTAGGGAAGAATGGCGTCGCAGAATGAAGCATAATGCATTACGAAGTTGGATGTATAATCGAAAAGATCCGGAGACAAGAGAAGTGACGAAAGAGTATCGTAACGGGTTGCGAGCATTCATCCACCAGGCCACTAACAACCCATATGCGAGGCGGTGACGGTAACATATTCTGTCCATGTAAAACTTGCAAGAACACTCAATATTTGGATATTGATATTGTGAAGAAACATCTATATAATAGAGGATTTATGCGAATTATTATATCTGGTTTCACATGGGGAGGGTTATAATCTTGTGCCGGAAGTAGTAGTACGGGTGATGGTGTTGATCAACCGAATTATAATGATAATTATAATTATGGCCAAAATATGTTTGAAGATTTGAAAGGATCAACAGGGAAATAGGTTTCATGATATGGTTACTGATGCATTTCATGAATCTATTCCTGCATTTGCTGATGATACTAGGGAAGAACTCAATGTGAAGCACAACATTTTTATGATATGTTAGACGCTGCAGATCAACCTATCTATGAGGGATGTAGAGAGGGGTTATCTAAACTTTCATTGGCATCTAGGATGATGACAATTAAAAGTGATAATAACCTAACTGAAAATTGCCTGGACGCATGGGCTGAGCTTTTTAAAGAGTATTTGCCAGAAGATAATATTTCTGCAGGGAGTTACTATGAAATACATAAATTAGTTGCTAGTCTGGGGCTACCTTCGGAAATTATGATGTTTGCATTGACAATTGCATGATTTTCTGGAAAGACGATGATAAGCTGCAGGAATGTCGATTTTGTGGGAAGCCAAGATATCAACACAACTACCGGAAGGAGCCGTGTCCCATACCAACGTATGTGGTACTTTCCTATCACTGATAGATTGAAAACGGTTATACCAATCGGAAAGGACATCGGCGGCAATGAGATGGCATGCAGAACATGCAACGAATGATGGGGAGATTACGCATCCGTCAGATGCAAAGGCGTGGAAACACTTTCAGACGCGTACATTCTGACTTTGCTAACGAGAGTAGGAATGTCTATCTTGGCTTATGCACTGATGGATTTAGTCCATTTGGTTTGTCTGGGAGCAATATTCTTTATGGCCTGTGATATTGACGCCATACAATCTGCCACCAGAAATGTGCATGCAAAGGGAAGTCTTGTTTATGAGTATTCTGTACCGGGTCCTAAGCATCCAAAACGATCCCTTGATGTATTTCTACAACCCTTGATTCATGAGTTGAAACAATTATGGTATACAGGTGTACGCACATTTGATTATTCATAAGGAACGGAATTTTACAATGCGGGCAGTGCTATTGTGGACCATTAGTGACTTCCCAGCGTATGGGATGTTATCGGGATGGACCACGCACGGAAGGTTATCTTGTCCGTATTGCATGGATCGATCAGATGCCTTTCAACTGAAGCATGGAAGGAAGTCGTGCTGGTTTGATTGTCATCGTCGTTTTCTTCCCTTGCATCATCCATATCGGAAGAACAAGAAGTTGTTCAAAAAGAACAAGGTTTGCGTATTCCTCCCCCAGTTATATGT